>VWYP01013339.1:853436-901225 GCA_013400435.1 Pycnonotus jocosus
GCTAGTTGCATTAAAAATGCTCTGAGATAGACAAAAGCACTGCTAACATTTTCTTTTAGTGTTCAGTTAAATATTGCCTCTGTCCTAACTACATTTGTTTTTCAGAATCTGCAAGCAACGTTGTTAGTAGAACTCCTTCATTAAAATAAAAAGACTATCCTTGACTGTCAAGTAGCTACTTCTCATGCAACAGTGACCCCGGTTTGACAGAAGACCACAACGCACACAGGTCAAACATGTAAGCAAGGCTTTTTTAAGCCAAATTTCACTGTTGTCTTAAAGGTAAAATTTAGTTTGTTATGCAACTAGCCGTCTGTATATTACACCTTCTCCATTTTGACTTTACTTAGGATTTAATTTCTAAAGCATTACGCATTCTCATATATGTCTATTTTTGTATGCATTTGTCATGGGTTTCACATTTGGTGACTGGTTAGCAGTGTGCTGGCCATCTTTGGTTTGTAGAGGAAATCTTAACCATGAACAATCAAGGGGGCTTAAAAGAACTTTTTAAATGCTAGCTTTTTACTCAAACTTGTATCTATACTACATCACGCCACATTAAGTAGAAGCACACATCACAAAATTGCACAGGGATTACAATATTACATCCAGTCTGCATAAAATTGAATTCCACTACTGACCAGGTCACAAAATGGCTGCACTTTCTAGTCTAAAACTAATTTGCATATTGTACACATGTAGGACATTTTTTTTACTTCAGTCACAATAATGCATGCAAGTTTGTTTTTTGTAAGAAATTTTGTAAATTTGCTCATGCTACCTAGTTTCAAGAGAGCCTTTTTTGAACATTTGCAATAACTCACCTCTTGTTAATTAATAGTTCTAGTGCATGCATATGGTGTATACAGGTAAGTAAACATGCAATTTTTTCACATTCTAAAACTATGGCAGTTTAGGCCATATTGTGCTGCCTGCATTTAATCTGTAATGCAGTGTGTCTTAAACGTTTCAATCCCGTATTAATAGGTGGCATTACACATAACACCTATATAGCAGCAAAGCTAATACAGCTTGTGATTAAAAATGTTTAAAAATAGCTAATAAATCAGATTATCTTGAGGTATTATTTCTTGCAAGTCAAAATGGAGAGCAAAAAATCAACCCTAATTTTTAGTTTATGTATACACTGAAAATAGCAACAACAATAAAAATAAGCTTTTGTAGCAGACATATTCCATCTTCACTATTTTGCTACCTTTGGTAAATTACTGGGGCAGATCTTGAAGTTAAAAACCCATGTTTAGAAATAAGTGCACGCTTCACCCACTAAATATAGCAGCAGACTGTGTGCCCCTACGCAAAAACATTCTCATATCTAGTTTTAACTTTACATATAAAAATAACTTGGAGAAAATACAAAAAAACATTTTATTTTAACATGAAAATATCACAAAAATTAGTAAGCCTGAGATGTAGGGTTTTGGTGAAAAACAAGAGGCTTGTAGTGTTTTGGCTGCTGATAAAGATGCATGTATTGATAGCTGGGGTGAAAAGCAGAAGAATGCACTTATTTCTTCTGCATGTCAGTATCTTCAAACACAGTAAGCCACATGCACCCTTCTCTCCTTATGTAGATGCTGGTTCACCATGTTTAATTCCAGCGGAAGTGGATCTGACGCGGGCGGTCAGCCCCCTCCTTTACCAATGGCTTATGGAATTCACGTCCTGCACGAGAGTGGATATTTGCCCAACAAAACTCACAGTAATACTGCAGGCAAGTGACATTGGCACAAAAGAAAGGAGCAAACTTCCCACCGCAGCGCGCACCCTGGCACTCGTCACACATCTGGTCATCCAACACGTATGGCTTTACCTCCACCTGTTGGAGTGAAACAGAAACAATTCCTGTTAATACTCCTACTTGAAGTTGTATGAAGGCATTCATTTTTCTCTGGTTTACAAAAGAACCCCCCAAAAAAACCCTGAAGTCTGCCATCAGTTGTATTAATGCCTTTATATAATCGACCAGTTATTACTCGTTATCATTTATCACCTACAGACCCATACATACTGCAGAACACTTCAAGGCAAATGTTTAGAAGTACACTGCACATGTAATAAACAGCTACATCAGAAACTTTCTCTAACTTACCCTGGGAGAGTGTTGTTTGCAAACAATATTATGGATATATGTGTACAAGAAAACCAAACCACTCAAAGTGATGACTTAAGATTTAACTTTCATGCTTTTCAGATTCTGTGCTGCCTAGGTGTGTAGCTCTGAGCCTCATATTAAGTGTTAGTAACCTCTTTCCACAGAGTAGGTAGACAAAGAAATCCTTTTCCAGATGGAGACGATGGACAACTGTTACAAGTTTTCAGGCCCAAAAGCATAAACAACGGTGGACCAAAGAAAGAAAACAAGGATGGGGCTTCATAATCTGAAGCTGTAATTGGACAATTAAACCCAATATGCAAATGGACCAAAACTTACAAAAGTGTGAGACCTCGTGACCTGTCAACCATTTTGTCACTATTTTGGGTCTACCTTGGGTGTAGCCCTGGCCAGGCTCTTGTACAGCCCGAGGTATATCCTTTAAGGCCTTTTAATAAATATCTACTTTATTCTCTTAGCTCTATCTAGTCTCTGTTCCAGCTCAGCCTTCCCAAGGCATCAAAAGGTCTCCCAACTGGACAACAATATGACAATTAATTTTACACAGTTTAGCAAAGAAATAACTGAACATATGAGCATCCTTTAATATGGATTTTTTTTTTTAAGTACAAGTGTCTCTGCATGTACTACACTTGTGTGCAAATTAAAAGTACTTTTTGCAAGCTGTACAAAAAAGGGCAAAAGTAGTCTGCAAGAGCTGCTCTGATGCAGATCTTTTAGCAGAACTGTTCACTGTAAATTCACTCCCTATTTTTAAAATATGGTCAAATTTGGCCCTACCAATTTTGGTAACCTATTACTTTCTCTTTCTGTGGCTTTGAGCTGTACAGGAATTTGTATTCAATACAATTCTGAAAATATTTTTTAAAGACCATTTTCCAAGTCTACAGACAGCTACAAACACCTGTCTTACACAGCTTCTTTCTCCCAAACTCATCTGACTGCCAGAATGGAAAAGTGGCAGGAGTCCAGTGGTAAATATGCATTATGTCTTTGGATGAGTGTCCTGCTACAGACTGCGATCAGACAGGAAGAAGTACTCCATAATAAAACACAAAATGAGCTGACGCGGTCCTTAAGGAATGTATTGTTGTATTCCATATTTTCCTCACTGTTGCATGAATTTTTTTTTCCTCAGATACTAATACCTCAGAGGATCACTACATATAGATATTGTATATGATATCAACTGTATGCTCTATACTCAGACCGAATATGCCTGAAATATTAAGAATTTTAAAATTATACTTTTTCAGTGTGTCTCCAGAGGAAAAAATTTACACATCCAGCTCTCCCCGCCCTGAAGTTTTTACAGCCAAATAGGCTTCATGTTCGTAGCTTCAGAAGTAGAGGCAATCCTAGAAATGTTGTGGTATGCTTCTTCCAGAATCTACACTCAGTACAAGCTCTACTTCTTATTTCACTACAATTACCTGCCTTATCACAAATTACACTCAAACTTTCCAATAAACAGGCACCTCATACAGTAACTGTGTTTGTGGCTCAGAATTACTGGAAGCATGAAGCAGCATTTATTTCAAGCTTCAGTGCACTAATGCACCAAGATTGGTACAAAGATGATTTCAAAAATATGAGAGGAACACTTTGGGGAATGGAAATATTACATGATGTGGATGCAGACTGGTGGCATATTAAAGTTAACAGTATTTTAATGAATTGTTTGGAGTTGAAACTCAAAAGAAATGTTTGGAGCTGAGCTTTCATACATGATAAAACAGGATGAGGAGTACTTTGCTGAAGAAAAACATCTGTTAGAGAAACTAAATGTATCTACATATCAAAAGAAGTGGAGAGAAGCTACAGAGAACTTAGTTAAGGAAGAAGTTAAGATCACAGACAGTGTTTGTCAAGTGACTGTGGCACTAGGATTTCCAGTTAAGGTAGGAAAAGGTATGTGCAAAAAATGCTATAAATACTTTGAACTGAAGTTTAGAAAGATAAACAGGTGAACTGCAAAATTCAGCAATTGAAAAAGACTTCTACACAGGAAAAACTGGTTATGAACAGCATCTGAAAGGACAGCAGACTACAGAACCTGGATATAACTGGTATGGAAAGGCAGGGCGGAGGTAAAGGGCAGAACAGGCTCTGCCTCGAGGACTTCAGTGAAAATACAGACTGTGTTACCTTCCTGGCCAACATACACAAACACCTCAGGTGAAGGCAGTACCCAAAGTAGGACTATCTTCCTCATTTACTAAACTAGTGGTTTACAGATTTATACTCACTGCTTGCTCTTGTATAAATCAGCAGTAACACTGATTTCAAAATATTTTAAGAGCCTGAAAAGGCATTAGTGTAAAAACTCCATGGAGGTAAAAAAATTATTTCTGAAAATAGCCTTTTTCATACCTTCAGCTAAGACTCAAGACGTTCCCTAAAATGATGCTCTTCTCTATGACTCCTCAGTAATGCAAATTACTGGGCAGTAATAAATATATGTAATTATATAAATAAGGATTAACCTTATGGTTTAATTAAAGAAGATGACTTTAAAAATATAGATTAACCCCCTTCTCAGATAAACAAAGAAGTCCATAAACCCTCCCCATCATGGGAAATAAAGACAAGTTTATTAAAATAGTTAAGATTTGGCACTGCTATGTTTTGCCAGTGAAACACCTCAGGAGTAGCACACATTTTTTAAAATACTAAAAAATGAGGATGGTAATAAAAATGTGGAAATTCCAAATTTAAGAGAACACTCAAGTCAAGAAATTAATTTTTTAAGTGTTAGAAAAACAACACTAAAGAAAGAACATAAATTAAATCAAAATACAGACTTTAAGAATTTAGATATTTAAAGAGAAACCCCAGATCTTCCTGCTGTTCCCCCTTAACCTCTCCAACCCATGAACTCCTATCTCCAGATATTAACTATGTCTGGAGGAGATTTGGATTGTTTTGGTACTTGTTTGTGTGGCGTTTTGTGGGGTTTTTTTGTAATTAGTGAATGAGGAAATCATACTTTTTTATAAATTAAATTGTGTACTTTTTTATAAATTAAGTTTCAATGGATGTAAGTCAAATACTGTGCTTCTCAGATCCAGCAACCAGGGTAGATTTTGTGTTTGCTTTTCTTTTCCCCCAAGCTCCACAAGGCCTGCAGTCCATCCCACCTTAAGAACTACAGTGTTCCATCACTCGTTAACAACCTACATCTTTTTCTCTGCAATCAGCAATCACTGCCATTTCAGATGCCTGCTTGGCATCCGAAGAGCCCTTAAGATCTCTGGTGACCTATCATAAAAAACCACAAAACACCAAAACAACTTATGTGCAACTGCAGCCTTCCAAGTCAGGATCATATCTTCTCTAACAAGATGGCACTGACAGTCTACCATACACCTCTCTACTGTAAAGGACACACTCCCATAGGAAGAGGAAGATCAAGATAAAAGTTCCCCATGGTTTACAAGGTCCAAGTCCATGTCTCCCACTTTTGAGGGAGACATAATTTGGATTGTACCTAACTGTCCATGTCTTAATTTTCAAGTCAGGTGACTTCACAGACAAATGCCTATTCGACAGTTCCTGAAAGAAACTTTTACTAATATTCTGTTCTGAAGTTAAATGACCCATTTAGCATTTCTTTAGAGGAAATTCTGGTCCTTACTCCCATTTTTGTCCAAATACTCAAATGTAAGATGGTTAACAGTTTTATTTCCCCTCACCCAATCCCAGTGTCAAGGCCATTTTTTCTATTACTAAGTATCCAAAAGCAGTTATAGATCACCAACTGTTCTAAGTTACAAAGATAGAAATCCCATGACCAAAACATAGACATCACACCTTAATTTGAAGCCTAGATGACTACCCGCATCCACACCCACTCATCCTCTGGGAAGGACCATGTTTGGGGATTTCAGCTCATAAGGCAAGTGGTATTTGAGACACATACATAAAGCTGAATTACTCTGCCTATTTGAAAGGAGAGAACCACATGCTGCCTCCCTCAAGCAGACTTCTGTTAACTGTACTACTTTCTTTTTCCTGTGTCTTTGATCTGTAGAGGAGACTGGACCTTGAACTACTTTACTTACTCAACCTTTCTTCCCATAAGATCTTAGCTTTTTGGTTTTTTAAGAACACCTATTAATGCCAGACTATCTCTGCAGCTCTTCACATCAAAACTAGTGACCCTTAAAACTGACATAATTTAGATGCAAGTTTCCTTTGCTACTCTTATACTTCTAATTAGGAGTTATGAAGTTCACTAGTCTTTTTAATATAAGTTAGTTTTACTTTTCCTAGGAATAAACATTTAGCAAATAGAAATATACATTGGTAAGTACTAAGAAGACTTTAAAAGAGAAAAAAAATAAGACCTTTTGTATTTTAGGTGTTAAGCCTGACTAACTTTCTGAGCACTGACAATTATGGCTGAAATTAAGGGCAGTTGTAAGAATCAAGCTAATGTGAAGCCACTGAATACTAGTGTTTCTTATGAATGACAGAGATCATAGTGTTTGGATTCATTAGAACATGGGGGAGAGAGAGATTTTTAAGCCCTTTGCCCATACACAACAAAAGCAGGAACTCCAGAATGGGAAGAACATATGGTTCAACATATGTCAAAGGAACAAACTGCTGCTCTGTGGAATCATGTTCTTTCGGGGGCACCCAGGCATACTTCTGAAAGTAGTGGAGTTACATGAATGCTAAAAAATGTAGAAGCTGGCTTGAAAGCAAATCACATGCAATGCTACCACACTCTGAGAAGTTTCTTAATAGAGCAAAACTCTTTTTTAAAATTTCTATGTAACTTACTCGTTTATCAATGTCGCCATGCTGGAGTTGAACAAACCGAGCACTGATGGCAGCAATGTAACTCTGCTGATTGGAAAAAGCAACACGTCCAGCACCTTTTGGGTATTTCAGCTCAGGGTCAGTGTCAATTCCTGCATAACAAACTCCACCATAGAGACGGTCCATGATCATAGCCAATTCCACTATTAAGAAACAAAATAGTTTTTATTCAAACTATTCTTACAGTACAAACTTGGTATGCTCATGTCTAAAAATACTAGAAAAGTAAATTTTAATTATTAATTTTGCAAGAGCCAATGAAACAGTAATAACAAGATTAAAAATATAAAAAAAAACCCCAACCAAGCTATTAATTATTCAGCAGATCTTTCACACTGTGGGTACATACATCCAAGAAACAATGGAAATGGAATTCCAGGGTAGTTTTCTTCAGAGGATTATAGCCAAAGTTTTTGGGCAAGCATTGGAATGTATGCTGTATAAAACAGATCTTCATGCCACAAATTCCTTGGTACATGTTCTCTGGCTGTCCTAATGCTCTACGTCCTACTTGAATTTAAAGATGTGCTTAGCATCCTTTCATCGGCCACACAGAAATTGATTATCTCTACAGTGCTATACTTACCATAGATACTGAAGTTCAGAGAAACCAAAATTTCAAATTTTACACATCAAATACCTTGGCAATCCTCTGCCAGATTATACTGAATTCAGCTCCAATTCACTAGGGTGGAAAATGCTGTTTTTTCAGAATTAATATCCTCTGTATTAGGATATAGAGGTGTCAGAAGTCCTTGATGCTCAATAGCTATTTGAAGAGTCTCCTTAAGTTTTACTGCTTTAGTGAAGTCATTATTCTTATTTCACAATGCCATAAAAGTTTCATTTTCACATATACAGGGCATTTGCGAGCTGAGTATAAGAATGCATCCATTACATTTATCACAGACATTCAGCACAGTAATATGGAGCACTGGACTGAATTTAAAGAAAAAATTAATCTGTAGTTGGAACATACTGTGTTTACGCTCATTTACAGAGCTTGTATACAGTCAAAAGTAGAGTCTTAAAAGTGAAATACCAAAAAAGCTTGAGCACTGCAGGTCCAAGATAGAAAAATTTAAGATCCTTTGTATCCCAAATTTGCACTATTGCTTCTTGGTTTTCTTACATCTTTCATCTAAAAGCTCATCTTTCTCTAAGAATAAAATTCATTACTAACTACGAAAGACTAATGAAATCCAGAAGGCATTCTAATAACAAAGGTGATTTGAACCACTGTATGGTATCCTTCTACTTCCACCATTCACTGCAATCTACTTACCAGAAAGCCACCTAAAACATTATAAAAGCAATCTGAAACAACAGACTGTCCAGGCTTACACCAATCATTCCACAGCTACAGAAACATTTATTTTTTCTTTCATACAAGAACATTTATTTCTTCCTCTGGCAAGAGTCTAGAAAGAGTCCTGCAATCTCCTGTAATGTTGTGCCATAAACACTGTACTAGCTCTCTGATTCCTTTTTCCTCTATGCCTACTTGTTCAAATACGCTATCACCTGTGTTTGTGCGTGTAACCTGACAGCAGCAAAAGAGTAGCTAATGCACAATGACAAGCAGGTACAAATACCACTCCACAGTCATGGAGCAGGGCAGAGATGTTTCCATAGCATTATTTTAAAACCAAACTCTTTTGTTTTATGCCTCTTGTGATACAGCTTATGCTGGAGCTGTAGAGAGGTAACACTTTCCAGTACATTGCAATGATGAACTGTGATTTATGGCCAAAACCAGACACTAGTGGAAATTAAGAATACATGAATATTGTACTGTGGTTAAAACTACCAAGACTACAATTTATATATATCTATTCCATATCTATCCATACATAACTACAAGTTACGCGTGGTACAAATTATTTCTAATGATTTCTTTCTTTAAAAGATTGCCACAGATTCTACTCACCAGCTCTTAATGGTCTAGGGACTCCTCCAACAAAAATTGTTTTCCGAGGATCAAGTGGCTGTGAACCATCCATCACAAAGTCACTATCACTTAGATTCCAGGGACGGATCTGAACCTATTAAATTGGGAAAGAAAATAGTATCCCACTTTAAGTTTCACCACAATGTGGAAATTTGTTCATCTGTCAGTCATAACTTCATTATTGTAGCATGTCTAGGTACTTTGTTTTAATCCTATTAATTCAAAATATTACAATTTTAAAATAATCCAAGTGTTCCAGCTGTTGAGCTCTGCCAAAAGTACTTTACTTCTGTGTTTTTTTATCTTCATAATTTCCAGTGCTGCTTTAGACAGATGGCAGCCACAGCCTGCAGGCCATTGACTGTGTACTTACTGGTTTGTCCTTGATAGTGGGGCTGGAAACACACAGATAGAGCTTTCCATCTTCTTCAATGCAGGCATCAATCAGGGCCTGAACAGAACTCTCTTCTTGGAACAGGAGGAATGCATAACCTGGGAAGAAAACCCCAAACCAATTGATGTATTTTACAGAATCATCTTTGCCACTCATTTTTCCATACAAAAGTAAAAGAAAGTCAAACTCATATTAGTCATCTTCTTTAACTATGTACTATATTGCCATAATTAACAGAAATTCCATCTGTAAAATAATTGTCAGAAGAGACTAATAACTAAATAAAAGCAAACGTGTCTCCTCTATCATGCACTGTAAGTCTACAGTCTAGGCTAAACATCATGCATTGGCTGCAATGGACATTATACAATGAAAATCCAACTTGGCACAAAGGACTAATCTCTATTCTGGAGATTAGATCAAAGTATTTTATTACATAAGCAACCCAGCAAACCTTTCAAACACTACCAAAAAAAAATAAAAAAAATAAAATGCTTATTCAATGCTACATAAAACCAAACAGTCAGACAAGCAAAGAACCTGACACATTACTTTCACAGTTACAGTATGAGATACACTAAATTTATTACTTTACAAATAACCCAATAGCATAATTAGGGTTGTATACTAAAACAAACTTAAAAGGGACCATAACTCACGTTTCTTTCTGACATTACTACCAAGTTTAGAATTTGCACACGAAGTTAGGTTTTACAACTTTGATGGAGAAATAAATGCTGAATCAGCTGCTCTAAAGGGGACTTAGGAAAAGAGAACATGGATGCACTACCAACTCTTTTGGAAATCTTGCTGCATTTCTGAGAGAAGCTAATTAACCACCAGCCACTTCTTATGGCAAATAGACACTGTAGGTCATCAAGGTAAGGGTGGTAGGGTCTGTCTTGAAGACCATTAAAGAATCAGTGCATTAACAGTGTAAGATTTAAGAAACAAATGCACAACTGATTTTAGAAATGGGAACAAGAGCTGAATTTTAAGAAAAAGCTGTAAGGTCTATACTGGTCTTTCTAATAAGTTGTACCTTATTTCTTAGCCCTCAGACCACAGTCCCATCACAGTTACATAAAAGGGACACATGACAGGATTTTATGTATTCTATATTTTTATGTAAATCTTGTTTTGTTTCATAACACATTTGTCATAGGGAATCTTTGGACTTGGGCTGAAGAATTTTCTTGTAAAGTCCATTTGTCACTGCTGAACTGTATTTTTGTAAATGATGACCTGTTTAACTTAAGCTTAATCAGTAATAATTTAAATTCAAAATCTGTCTTAATGTGGATATATTTCACTATTTATCATGGAATTTAAAATCCACTTATTACCCATGCAAAACTCAGTGAATGAGGGCAAGTGCCAACTGGCATGGGTGAGATAAGCTCCATGTAACTGTCCTTACTTGGTCAGAAGCCAGGCACACACATTCCCATTTGAATGGAGAGCTTAGTACAAGAATGATGGGACTGCAAAAACTTGACTAATCAAAGGGACAGTTAATTTCACATGATCCTGTCTAAGTAATCAGACATACAAAGATTCCCCAGATACTGACTTTTCATCAGTTCTCCTAATGCAGTTCAAAGATACTGCCATATAACTCCAGATACACAAGGTTGGTAAGTGCCTCCATAAAATTTACCACCTCTATGTCTGTAGCTATTAATATGGTTAAGTGCAGCAACTTGCAAAAAGATAGAAAATTCAAGTAAAAGAATTCAAGGAGTGATAAGGATTTTTACAGATTTCACAGAATATTCTGAGCTGGATAGGATACACAAAGATCACTGAGTCCATCTCTAAAGTGAATGGCCCATATTGGAATTGAATCCACAACTTGGATTGTTATTAGCACCATGCTCTAAACAACTGAGCTAATCTCAGGGTCACTTCATACTACCACTCCTGACATGGAAAGGAGAGCAATAGCAAAACCATATGTTAATACTGCCTTCTCAGCCTCATCTAAAAAACATGTACCCATGTCTTTGTTCATCCCACTTAATTAAAAGCCTCAGCCTTGTGTCATCAGCTCAGCTGTACTACTCCCCTCTGAAGACAAAGGATAGAGCCTGTACCATCAAGTTAGTCTGGCTGTAGTTTTGCTCCACAGCTCTAGACCTTCAATGATTTACAATGCTCACTTAAGAGATGGATTGGTGAGCACTGGAACAGAAAGCCCATCAGGTAAGTTTTAAAAGCCTAGCTGTTTGAAAAGTCCTACCAAATTAAAATTTTTCATTTTTTGGTATTCATTATATAAAGAACAAATCAAAAGCAAAGCATTCTATATCAATTCATTCTAACATGATTTTCTTAACAAGGAGAAAAATTCTTTATTTCACAGTAATATGAAAGTTTACCAGAGGGAGAAAAGCTGCTTCTTGTTATGCATATTCTGTGTAGAAATCAGAGAGCAGCTTGCTATCAACTAATAGAACTAATTCCCCCAGCTAACTTCTGTTACTAATGGCTTAGGGAGCAGTCAAGAAAATCAGTGCAAGCCAGCATGGCACTGCCATGTAGTGACAACTCAGTGGCTGCAGTGGTATTTTGTGCTGGGGCTGGTTCCTCCACTGTCCTGACAGACTCTCCACAGAGGACACTAAAGGGCCTCAGTACAGTGCAACAGTTGCCTAGAGAATGCTGCACCTTAACATAAATCAGGAAGAATCAGCCCACACTGCAGGTTAATACAGATAACAGATCTATGTAACCCATACTTCAGTTTTTCATTTAGTCATCCTTGATGGAGAATAAACTCCCTAACACATGTGAGGTGAAAAAATGCGGTGCTGCACTGTATTTGTGAGACTCATGTATCTTGTCTTTTAGATATCCCCAGTCTGGGTAAATCAATCAAGCTGTTGTTACAGTGACCTGAATTGCCCTCTATACTTCACTGGCTGTACTGGCCAGATTCACATCGATTAAAAGAAGCTTAGACACTAATCACACGTGAAGATATCTACAGTTACTTGCCTGAATCCCGAGTTTGATCCTATTCACTGTGATCAAACTAGCTGGTAACAAGTTCAACAGAACTTGTATGGAGCTCAGGTTTTGCTTCTGAAGCTAGAAGCAGAACATTTCCAACCTGAGTTTTCCAGCTAGTCAGCTCTGAGTTAGCAATGGGGAACCCTGAAGAAAAAAGCTACTGATCAACTGTTGTCATACAAGGCAGCAGAAAAAAAAGAACAGCTAGAAAAGGCTAGGGACACTGTCCCGTTAAATCAGATTATCCTCTGAGACAGACTATAAATAGTACAGAGGACACAAACATATTTTGGAAGGCATTTTTTGAATTTCCATATCCTCATGACACCATTTCTTTGAGAGCTTCATTATCACAAGGAGGAGTCCTTAACCCAGCAAGTTACTTTGGACATGTGTATTGTTTCATAAATAAGTGTATTTGCCAGCCACATAATAACATGAGTTATGATAAACAGTGCTAACTCAGAAAGGAAGGAATTCTACATTACAGTTGGCAGATCACTGTTACAGACTTTGTACTTTGAGCTCAACTGAGGGTTTTTTCAGAATAGAGCTTCCTTGTAAGATCAGTGTACAGTTGTAAAAATTCCTGTTATGTTTTGGTCTAATTTTGTGGTGAACCAACACAAAATGCAATTAGTTAAGAACAAGCAGTTGGTGTTTCTCAGGAGGCAGCCAGCCTTGATGGATCAAGACACTTTCTGAATTTCTTTCAACAAGGAAACACTTATTATGAACTTGGCCTTCCCTCAGGACCTTCTGTAAGCAGAGAGCTTGGAAGGAAGCACAGCCTGGAAAACTGAACAGTAAAAAAAAAACAACAAAACCAAACCAGGCTGCATTTGTTCACCACAGAGAAGACTTACATGAATCAGTCCAGAATGACCTGAGATGTCTTTGGAAAGCAATACTATGGCAGATCTCTAATGAAACTGAAAAAATCAAAATATAGACACTGAACTGATTCCATGCAGAGTGATAATTTAGAAAATGGAGTCCGGAAATAATAAAAAGCATTAATTCCATGAACCAATATAGTACGTATTTCTCAAGTGGTAATTACTGATTGATGTCAAAGCTTTATTTTGCCTATCCTTAGCCATTTCAGACTTCTTATTAACATATGTATACATGGTTCTTGTCTGTCCACACAAGTAATACTAATGAAAGACAATTTTTAATTAAATTCTTCTAGAAAATAATCATGGGTCATATGTATTGCATTGAATAAAAAAGATATATACAGTAACACTCAGCAGTTATATGTTTCCAGAGTATTTACAAAGAGAAATCTACAGTGTATTTTAAATGTATTAGGCTATATATATATATAAAAAGTGAATAATGCAGCAAACTGAAAATTAGGCTGAACTGTTAAAATAGAAGAACAGTAAATGCTTTTATTTTTCAAGTGAGGATCAGTTAATCATGGGAAATCAACTTAGTATTTAGGTTGAATTTTTTCCTGAATTAATTAGATCAGCACACTGAAGTTCTTCTATTTGTATTCTCTGCCTTTAAAAAGCAATGCTTACAAGACAGTTTGGGTACTTTTCCTACTGCGGTAATTATAAACAAAACCCAACTATATCAAGAAGGTTTATCAAATAAGGAAGTCTGGAAATACATCCTTAAGATGTTCAGATGCTGAGACAGGACTATCTCCTTGGAAACAAATGCCAGAATCCATTCCTTTCAGGTAAGAATGTATTACATCTTCTGTCTTCTATATATTCATCACAGACTCAGTGAGATGCATCATCTTCAAAGAGTTCCTTGGGAATTTCTCTTGGTAATTTATGAAGAGAGATGCACTCTTTAAGATAATCAAATTTAACTTGACAGTAGCTTTGTGTGCTGGCCTGACAATCAAAAAAGCAGAAGTCTCTTTGTTTGTCTTAGAATTTCCATGTAGCATTCATAAATGCTATTCAAATGCTTTCAATTCCATTTCCCACTCTTTAGAGGGCCCATCGGGGATAATAATCCTGTCTTTTCCCCAGCATAGATGAACAGATAAATAAAGAATCAGTTTACAAAAGAACTATACCTACATTTGTCACTTCCACAGAAGGCATGAATTGCTGCATTCTCTACAAAATCAATAACCTCTGCATTGCTTTCATGTCTGGATCACACTTCTGCATTTATTTTATAAGTAACAATATATGACTGTACATGTACAGAGATATCCTACATAATTTAACAACTTAATCTACAGAATTGTTTTTCCAACACTCTAAGTAGGAGTAAAAAATCTAGTCTAACAGCAACACTAGAAATAGTTTGAAAAAAAATCAATATTTAATCATTTATCAAAAAAGATTAGAATTTCAACAGGAAGTTCACATCCAAAAAGTAAAAGACGTACAGTATTAGATTATCTTGACAGGACAAGCAAATGCATCCTTTTGCATCCTGCCTTTAACTCCCTAGGAAGATATTTATCTAAGATTTTGTCTTAAAAATTTTGATCAAATTTCAGTTTTGGAAACTAGACAGAAATCCAAATACAGAACTGATTATCAATGATGCATACAACTGCAGAGTGTTGATTTTAGACTTGGTATGTAAAGGAACCATACTTGGACCTGCACTGAAACAAGAGATTTAACTGTTCTACATTATACCCTTTGGAAAAAGATGACACAGTTTCCCAGAGCAAGACTTGCACCCAGTGACAGGTCAAAACCTTCTAACTCTTACCTTTTGGTGGAAAATAGGACTTGCTTTCTGCTTTGTGAGGCCAGTCTACTACCAAGGGCCCAAATCGTCTGAAGCTGGCAGTAATTTCATCTAAAAGTATGTAAAATAGTTACAATTAAAGTAAATTACATAACTCAACTAAAAAAATACTATCAAGCGAAGATCTCTGTTTCTAGAAAAGGTTAACATTTCATAGGAAAAAAAAACAACAGAACAAAATTTACAAGTTTCATAAACAAAAAAACTTAAATAGATGCATCTTCCAAAGTGTTAATATTTACACAACATATTTCTGGTGATTTTAATCTTACATTTACTTTTTATTGCTTAAAACCAGCAGCATTTCAGAAGCATATGGGCAACTAAAGCCATTCATGAAAACTTGTGTGGTACTTCCCTAAATTCAAATCAGAATCTAGTTTGAATAAAATCGAATCAATTTACTGTTTAGCAATGTACAGTCAACAGCTTTGTAAGTAGGTATTTATATACTGAAAAACACCATAATTAATATGCTAGCAGTTTCCTATATATAGGAAATAAATATAGGATATCTGGTCTATAGCAGACACTATGCATGTATCAGAGCCAGAAATTTAAAATGGTCCATTTAGAGGTGCTTCCAACAACAATCAATAGCCTTGTTGCAAGATCTACTATGCCCCTTGCACAACTTTATGAGCTCTTTCTATCCCAGCCACACCTACATGCCAGTGACTGGAAAAAATTTAGCCATGAGGAAAAAATACTCTAAATAAAAGCAGCAACTCAAACACAAGTATGCTCATTTTCTTTCAGTCATACCCTCCTGTTATCATATAAACAGGGAGGAAAGAAATAAGATGTATTTCCCTATGTTTCTGTTTAGTATTTGTATTATAGGCAACTGTGCTGAAGTATATTAAGATAAATCCCTTAGTACATTGTAGGAGAGCATCTCAGTGAAAATAGAACCAAAATCTGATCTTTCCATGTCTGAAAGTTAATTAAATGCAATCAGCTTATTTGGCTTGCGCGTTATTCTAGGGTTACCTTGAACCTCCTAAAGGGACTTCTGTTTACATAAGAAAGTTAACATGCAATGTACATTTATCTGCACAGGAGAAACTTCATATGGAACAGCACAATTACTTCATATCACCACTGGTGTACAATGCAATTTCAACTGCTTAACAATCCAAGTTTCTGTAGTACAGTCTCTGTTCAACACACCAAGAGTGCTCTGCCACCTGACCTTGCTCTGCCTAAGTTTCTCTGTTTCTCACCAGAAATAACATTAACCTTTCTATATGACTGCTGAGATCTTCAGGTAGTAGTAAAATAGAATATGAAATTCATTTACCAATAGAAATTTCCTATGAATATAGAATAAAGCAGGCACAGAGAGAGGAGGGCTAAGATGAATTTGAAAGGAATATGCAAGATAAGCAGGAGCATGCACTCCAGGCATTGCATGCAACTGTAATCCTGCAAGTGCAGAATCAGAAACAACTGCACCATCCCAAAACCAAATGAGACGATAAATAAGCTCAACACGCCCATCAACTTACATAAAGAACACATAGTTACAGCCTTTGGCACAACATTATTTTGCTGAGTGGCTTATTTTTATTACTTAACTCAGGTTTCTCATGACCTCTTTCTGTCTCTCCCTCCAAACTTAGTTTGTTTGGTTTTCAGGCAGCTCACCTTCATCAATATCCGGTGGAAGACCTCCAACAAATACTTTCCGAGAAAAACGCTCAATTCGTTCTCCGTTCTGATGAGCTGAATAGCAGGTAGGGGAATTCAAGACTCCAACTTGATCACTATGACCATCATCCAGCAAGCCATCATCTATTGGGAAGAGGGAAGAACGGCCTTAAAAAGAAAAGATAATAATGTACATTAAAATAATTTTGTGGCAGTACATTGTTATGTAATTTTAGGGAATTGGGGAATAGCAGTCTGGAGAGTCAAAATGAAAATACCAAGATATTAGAAAAGTTGACATTAGTTTAAAGAAAGATTAGGAGAATGAAAAAATGCATTAAACTTCATAGTGGAATTTCAAGATTGCAAACTGAAGTGTAATACTTCATATTACATTATATGGTATTGCTTTGCCGCATCTTGTAGAAGAGTGGTAATTTTGTTTTAATTAAAGGATCTTATTTATGAAAAGAAAATATTACAGATTGTTTAAGTGAGTTTTGTTAGTCTGCCTTTTTTTAGCTTGAAGTTAAACTGATAACTTCCTCCACCTGAATGACTACAGTGTGCCTAAAACTCTTAAATTTTAGTTGGACAGGGAAGCAGAAACATCGCGATCACAACAAGTTTCAAACATGTATTTCTGAAAGTATCTGATGCTCCTAACATAAGAATGTATTCAATTTCTAAGAAAGTAAAAGAGAGTTTTAGTAAATGTGCAAAATGTAACACTTGAAAAATGAGTCACAATGCTGATTTATCCTTCTCACTCTCAATTTACCACAGTTTTGGAGGGAAGCCTTGTGGTGGTTCCTAACATGTAGTAATCTCCAGTGAGTTCACTGTTACTCTGAAATGCAAGTGTAAAATCTGAGTTCACAGGATGGCTTTGCAAATGCAATCTGACCCAAAAAAGCACTTAAGAGGGCAGAGGGAAGTGAAAATATGGTAATTCTATCCCATGTATTTCTTCCCTATTTCATATTTACAAATTTTATAGAACTCCAAACAAAAAAAAAAAATTCAGAAGGCCAGGATATTTATTTTGGCCTATTCAATCTTTTATTGCTTTAGTCAGCAATATTAAGATTAATGATAGTTTCAAATTCAGAAGTCAGTCTTTTAACTGCAAAAAGCCCCAAAATAAAGAATTTGTAATGCAAAACAGTCCACATCGCCGTTACTTCTGAAATGCCATTTTTCCTGTTTGCCACTCATTTAATACAACTGTTTTCCATCTTAAACAGACAACTTCTTCCAGATTCATACTGATAACCCATAGGCAGGACAAGTAGGTCCCTGACAGCTGAGTCTGCAGTATCTTGGCTGTGAGCAATACTGCAGTCTTTGATTCTCCTTACTCAGGAGAACATTACCAGTAAAGCCTGGTAGGAACATCAGTAGATCTGGTGCTGACCAGCTTGGGGGTAAAAGCAGTAGGAAAGCCCGCCATTTCCAGAAGACCACCTAAGAATCAGGTGGTTAAAAGATAAGGGTGGAAAATGGACAGCAAATATCATGACCAATAACCTGTGTTATGGTAATGCTTATTGATCCTGATGTGGTATCTCAACAAAAAACCTGAATGAAAGCAGAGGACAATATAAAACAACCAAATATAAAGTATCACAAGGAGCACAAAATTAAAGCAGGACTGCAGGATTGTACCACATTACAAAGACTATTAACTACATCATTTTTATGGCAGCATATCTGTATCTTCAGCAGGCATCTGATGGAGAGGAGTACAGCAAATGTAGAAAGCTGTAGTAGGCTTCTGCTTTCCGTTAGGATTGGTGATAGGCGTGTTTAAGAATGACTAGAGGGGAGCAAGAGGTGCTTGGTCTTGTAAGGACACAGAAGGACTCAGAAGGACACATTCTCTCCCTTTGCAACAGATCAGCAGAGTTGCCTTAGAAAGTGGAAGCCTGCAGCTGGTGCTCAAAGGGACAGAAAAGCGAGCAAGCAATGGACACACAAAGCTAACGTAGCTGGATGACACAGGCAAGCTATTTAGGCATGAGAGGAGCAAGACTGAATCTATAAGACTGCAGCAGCTGTGTAATGTAGATATGAATTTTAGTTATGGAGACAAGTAAGAATGATCAAATCTTAAAGATGTATATGAACAAGGGGTAAGATTTGGTTGTGCAACCAAAAAAGGCTGAATGCAAGGCATTTCTGAATTACTGAAGTGAATGATGGAGAAGATGGAGCTGTTGCCATAATGACAGTGACAGGAAGAAGTGCATAATGGAAGTAAGACTCATATTGCAGGAACCTGCAGGAAACTGCGAAGTGGAAATTTTAAGACATTCCACAAATACAGGAGAGTTATTCTCAATATCTTAAATGTAAAATTATTGTAATTTAGCTTGGTTTAAACAAAGTGCTTTTTAAACAATAAAACTTACAATATAGACAAGTATACAACAGGGAAAACAATCACAGAATAATCCTCAGAATAATTTATTTTTACCTACAGACCCCTGTTAAAATCTAAGAACAATGAGAATTATTCTTCAGAAATAAAACCAGCAGAACATGTCCTGAAGTGACACCAGAGAGCTCAGTCTTACTTTAATGTGGGTAAAGGTTTGCCAAAAGCACCGTAGCTCCTCTGAGAGCTAAGGTGACATGAAGGACAATGGATGAACACTTTCAGAGTACCATACTCAACATGACTCTTATTACTTTCCTCTCCATCCTCTTCACTTCTAAATGTGTCTCAGATAAAGAAAGCAAAAAGGTAATTTGCTTTTCCATTTCAATAGGCTTTCACATTTCTCCTGATGACTAGAATAAAAAGGATAAGCCCTTCTAAACCCTTTTTCCTTTTTGTTTCATGACAGTAAAAAAATAAGCAGAATCTGGCAGGAATTATCAAAATGATTGTACTGTTACATCCACTGGCCATGATATACAACATCATCCTTGTGTAGATTATGGCTACCAAGCACTAGGTTATGAACCAATGCAGAGACCAAGACAGACATATGAACTGATGTGTATGTGGTGAATACCGGAAGCTACCAAAGATCTTGGCAGTTTGTTATTTCATGTTTATCATGGTCTTTGTAACAACTTCAGGTCACATCCTAGCATAGTTAAAACAGGAGAGCTTTTTCAAGGTTAGTGAGCACATATTGGCTTATACTACGAAGATCTGTTTACTACTTCTAAGAGCAGTCTACTAGATTTTTGCTAAGCTTACAAAAGGCTTGCAGCTTTTACTCTGTACACTACTGCTTCTACAGAAGCAAAAGGAGTTAGAAGGACAACCAGGAAACGGTATACTTTTAAAGGGGGCAATGACTGCAAGCAGTAGCGATTAGCATGAACTAAATCACAATTAGAACTGCAGTTTTTAACTGATTAAAGGATTTGCAATTTAGACTGTAAGAGAACAATGATTGTAACAATCCAGACTGTACTCTTCCTTCCCTCACACCCTCCATCTTCCCCAAACTAAGATAACACGCAGATAAGCATTTACCATAATCTGGATTACCAATAATTACCAATAATCTGGATTAATTAATCATAATGATCAGTAACAGATCAGAATTAATTGAACTGTAACAAACAGAAGTGAATTACCTCGTCTTCGCCCATAACTCCTCGCTGCATGCAAACAAAGGACAAATTGTAAAATGTCAAATAACTGTATCATGCCCACAAACTAAAATATTTAAGATACACAGAACCGTGTGGGTAAGCAGTAAATAAGAATCAGCATCTGTACTTGGTACTGGTAATTGTAGATGAGAATGCATTAAACTCTCACATAAATACCATACTATTTTACTATTAAATTGATATTAACACCAGCTGTAAAGAACATTCTTTCCAACATTTCAATGTCCTTAACTTGATCTTCACTTCATGTTAATTATGGCTGAATTAATTATGGGAACTTTTCATTCTCAAAATGTGATTTGTATCTTATATAAGTCCTAAATAACACACATAGAGTACTGAAATGGTAAAAAGGAAAGTACTACTGTAAAGAGTAGCATGTAGCAAGTGTTAAATTAATCACAGACACATCCTGGTCCACATGGAACAGTTTGTACAGTGCTTTGCAGTGACAATGCAAATGCTGTAAGCCGTGACCTTCCTTTTTCACGAAAGGACCTAGCAGAAAATTAACCGCAAGGTTTTGTCTGAAACAAAAGATGCCTTGTACTAGCAAACAAAATCAGGGCACAAGTCACAAGAAATAGCATTGTATCAAAAACACTGCACAAAGGCAAAGCAACAATTTCGTATAGACTGCAAGTAAATCCAAGATTTTCCTAACTTTTGAGTTTTGTAAGATTCTTAAAGAGATCATGCTTGTAGCTACAGTTCAGAAGACCATACTGATTGCTTCTCTGCCTGAAGGCTAAAAACTAAAAATAGACAGATTACTAATACAGAAACTATTAAGTTTTGTGTAATTTCTTAGTTACATTTCCACAAAGTATTTTCTATTCCTGTTTAACAGCTTCAATATCTGAGAAAAATTACTTTAATCACCACACAGTGGAGTTCAGTATCCAAATAGATGTTACTATTAACCAGAAGACCATAGCAACATTTAGGAACAGACTGCTGTGTCTTGGCATTATTGTTTTGATTTTATGAGTATCTATACATACAACTCTCTTAAAAACAACTGTTGTTCTGGGCTACTGAAATACCTACAGACTCAAAAAATCAATGCTCTATAAATGTCAGTCATTGTTCCATTCTCCTATTATGAAATACTTATATCCTGGTACCTCCTAGTTGGTGGGGTTTTCAAAAATTTTACTAGATTTAATATTTTTTCCTTTGTTATCTTGATCCCTTTCAACTAGAAATTCAGTGAATTGCTTACGGAATTCTGAAAATTTTTTCTTGTTTTTTCTCCCTTAGAACAGTTATTTCTTTCTATCCACCAAACTTGTTTTCAGATTTATTCTCTCTGACCTGAAATAATTATTATTGAAGAAAATAGTTTTTAAAGGTTAAAGGCTTTCAGATCTTTAAAAATTCTACTAGAAAGCCAAAACAGAAAAAAACACTTTCTGAAAGAAAAGTACCTAACCAAGTCGAAACACTTTAATTCAGATTTCTGACATTAAAAAAACCCCACAGAACAGTGTATTCTTCTGTGTGATCAGCTCTCTCACTAGGTGCTGGGGAGACTGATGCTGAGTTTCAGGCATGTTTTTTCCCTGAAGCCAGGCCCTTCCAGAAGACACATTTCTGTGTCAGTGTTGCAGCATGTACAATTCTTCTCTGACTCCTGGCCAAAGTGACTCCCACATAGCATTGGCAGTAGCGTCACTAAGCCCTTGCCTAACCTCACATGCTTCTTTTTTTCAAATTCCATCCACAAATAAAACTAGAGTAAGCAGGGAAAATTCAAGTGCAGCCCATCCATAGCAATGTCTGCAGTGCTGTGTTCCCTCTCAAAGGATAATAGAGTGATGCATGCTAATATTTATCTTTGGGCACAAGTGTTAGGATACTGCTTTTCTTTTCTTCTGCCCCTTTCAGCCTTCCAAGCCCGCTCAGCTATTTTCTTACAATTTTGTAGTTAAGACAAGTTGATATGCAGAAAAATATTTTGTTACAGAACAACTGAAGTCTTCTTCATTGTGCACTCAAAAAAGGACAACAGTAATTTTAAGGAAAAACAAAAAAGAGTTGTTAAAAAATCCCAATGCAGTTAAAACTTAAAACAGTATATGTTTTAAGTAGATGTAGATGGTGCAGTATTTTAAATATATGGAAATTACAATGATGTACTGAAGTTATCCCTGTATTTCTTGCTTCAGCAAAACAATGAAATCAGGGAAAACATGGAAAAACTGTACCGGATGTTGTCACATTGCTTACTCTACTTGTGTGGCAAACCTTCCTCCCTAAAATTTATCAGTCTTGCTCATTTAGATTGCAAACTAGTCTGGGCAGGGATTTAGTGCTACTTTGCATTTAGAAAAATGCAGAATTTCTGTATTTATTAAAATAATATGCATATAATGTTTTACACCTTACAGAGCACACATGCTTACAGAGCATGGCAGCTGTATAAATATAGTTAATTACACATTTACCTATACATCTAGATTATACAGATGTATTTAACATACACATATAATCAGTGCACATGTTTATAGATAAATAATTGCAAGGAAGATAGCTCTTGTGGAAAAGGCCAGACACTGTAGGCAAATAACTGATTTACAGCAACAAAAAAGGAGGGATTAAACTGTTTTCCTTAACTTGTCCAAATAATAAGTCATACAGAAATTTGTCTTTTAGTTTATTATAAAGCTGGATATTTTAATTAGTCAGTAACTTGGAAAGATTTCAAATGAGTGAGAATGCATGAAAGAGACTTTTATTCTAGAAAATATCAATTTGGCAACACACAGAAAAAGTATGATGCCCAATAAAAATGAAATCCAGTAACACTGGAACCTTCCAACATTAAGGGAGCTGTATATACAACAAAGATATTTCCTTTTAGCTAAAACCTTTCTTTTCTATATCCCTTGAAGCTGCATACTAATACAGCTTACGCCCATCAGAAAAATTAAAATCCTCCCTTTCTGCAATGTAAATCAGCTCACAGATTTAAGACAGAAGTAAATACATTTGTTGTGCATGCTTATCTAACACCAAGACAGTAGAATTGTACACTCTGTGAGCAGTGGTACCACGAAGATACCAAATGTATGGCTTCATTTTATTCAGACACATATTTCAAATACATAACCAGAGATCAAGTATACACATATTGAAGTAACTCAACTGAATGACTGAGCTGAATTAAAAATACTATGCTGTGTATTAGGAAAAACTACCAGGCAAACTTCCTACAAAGATAACTGTGAAGTTTATAGAAAGATAAAATACTATTTGTCACTCAACATTCCAAGATAAGCAAATAGTGACAGACATGATGAAGCCTTTTTCATTAATAACTGTAATTTAAAGAAATCCATAAGTAACTACAGCAATAGTTTCCCAGGAGTCTAGATTAAGAAGATAGGTGCCTAATTTCTATCTTATTCTACTGGATTTGGGTGCCCAAATCCCATTTAGATTTCTTTAGAAATAACACCTTCACAGATTCTAAGACCAAAAGATATCATTACGACCATTCAAGCTGGGCATGCCTAAAAAGCTACAGAGGTTCATTTAGTAATTTCTGTATAGGAAGTTTAATAATTTCTATTTCAAGTAAAATAGCTTTCTTTAGAAGCACAACCAGTTATAGTATCTCTAAGAAGTCTAATATGCCCTTGCTAAACTAATCAAATGGGGAATTATGTTTCAACAGCCATGGAAAATATTCAGTGCATTAAAACATGTAAGTTTGGGGAACCCCGTAATGAGGAAAAACACCCTACATCAAATAGACTTGATTCATGCATTATTACTTGCTTCACAAATGTTCTCTCTAAGCTGACAAAGATGCAGACAGGTATACCCATTGAAAGTGTCTTTTTTTGACTTTTGAGAGATAACAGTCATTAAAAATGCATTACTTTTTTTACAGCTTAAGCTGAAACAGATACATAATTATATATAATTTATTAAAACACATAAATCAGTTTTCCATTAGTTCATTTCATTAATTTAAGTAATGAAAACTGTAAATATTAATATTAGGTACAGTTCAGCAAGTACATTTTAAATGAGTTGGAAAAAAATCTATCATTTAAGAAGAGGAAAAACTACCCAAAAAAAAAAGTTTTATCTAGAAGTGCTTAGTCTTAAAAGGGCTGCACAATTTCAGCCTGGCTCATGTTAGAACCTTTCTGGAATCCAGAGATACCAGTTCACTAGAATTAATCCAACTGAAATCCAGAGAGGATCAGTGTTAAGTATTAGTGCATGCATAAATAGGCAGAGGATGTTTAAAAATATTTGTATTTCGCTTTCATGAAGATCTGGTATTCCTGCTCCTCCTCATAGCTACTACAGTGCTCACTGAGAAATGAGGGGACAAAGGTGAGTCTGAATTACCAACTTTTCCCAATTCTCCCTCCAAGGCACCAGTCACAGGGAGAAAGGAAAATGTTAGCTTGAACTCACTTAAATGGGAGAAGGAAATTGAATTCTACAGGTTCATCAACAGGTGTTCAAAACATAATTCTCATCACTGCACATTTGGAGGAAGTCTCTCAATTCTTGCTAAGAAAGAAAGGTTGTGCAGAGTCTGAGCAGCTGGAGCTTCCCAAAAGCTGTTTCCAGTGCTTCTTTTCTTGAGCTGCAAGAAGCTGCAGTTAAGACACGCCAACCTGAGGGGGCTCTGAAGAGTATTCCTGACTGCCCTGGCCTGCACCGACAGCTGCACCAGACTCCAGCTATGTGGTAGAGACTAGGTGTCTACACAAGGCTATGAAATAAATTCTAAAGGGCATAACTTAAAAAATTACGTGTTGCAGCACCTTTTAGATACTCAAACTTATTTTTATCTCACTTGCTGAAGGCTGAAAATAATATTGCAGCTTTTAAAGAGGACAGCAGTCACACTAAGTGCTACCTTTCGAAGTACAAGAGAAACCACACCAGTGTTAAAAAGCAAGATATTCTTCAGTGCATATTCTAGCTTTGTGGTAAGGTTTTTGGATGGACTGGTACCACTGTGTTTTTCCTGTGTCCATGATAACAACAAACTCCTTCTTTCCTAGATATTCCTAGAGTAAAATCAGTTCCCATGTGCTTTTTTTAGCATGTGAAACTCTAAAAAGAGAAGTTCACAACTCTGAGTAAAATTAAATGAATTAAAATATTCATTTCTTGCACCCATCTCACTGAAATATTTCAGTTTTTCTTTGCACCTTCCCATCTAACACTTCCTCATACAGCAGCAGATAATGACAATTGCAAATATACCACCTGAACAAACTAGTTAGCAGAACAGGTCTTAAACACAACAAGTAAAATGTGGTAAATATTGTGACATCAAGTACATTGATATTCAGTGTCAAGAAATTAAGACAGTGTTGGCTAAACACTGATTTTATTTCAATAGTTAAGTACCTATTTTTTCTTTTCAAGATACTCCATTACCTTGAAGTTACCTATTCAATACCAAAGGATCTACTTCTTCAAATGGCCACTGTGTAGTATTTTCCTTTACTGAGTATAAAGGTAAATCTTAATTTCCTTAAAATTTTAAACATTTACTCAGTGTTATGCAGGGAAAATAGATATTTGTTTACATTTTATATACATTTGCATGAGTGTAAATGACTGAGCAGAATGGGTAAGGCAATTAAAAACACCAAAAACCAACAACAACAAAACCCCCTCCACATAATTTCAAACCACAAAAAATGTAGTCTGGCCTTATTTTTTATTAAGACATCTTTACTATTAACACTTACACTCATCAAGTGAACGACAAAAGTGTACTTTGTATGTAACAGCTTCCACATTTTCTAATCTAGAGAAGCTGTGGCACTACAGCTCTTATTTTTCCCAATGCAGAAAACATGTATGTGCAAAAGCCCTGATTTATTATTGACTTAGATGGATTACCAAGCTGTGCTTCCTTCTTTAGCCTTGAACAAAGGCTAAAGTTCATGCCTTCACTGAGTAGCAGATGTTCAAGAAGTCTGACCTACTGGGAGAGGAACATGAACATGAACTCTAACTTCAGCATATTTCATGGTTAGACACGTGCTTGACAAAAGCCACTTTCAAAAACCCCAACAAAAATAAAATGCTATTTCACACGAATGCAATACAAAGTGTCTAGTTCACTCGTTATTTACCCAATATAGAAAAACATGTGTTTCTGGCCTTCTTACTTTTCTCATTCCTGTTTCAGTATAATAGATTTCTTACAGCTTTTTGGAAAATATACCCCTGGTTTGCTTGAGAACAAAAAAGAATAGTGCATCATTATGAGCATTTCAGATTTCCAATAAGCTAGATATAATGAAAGGCTGTTGCAAGATTAGCTCTTGCCATTCAACTCCAAAAAATGGCAACAGTCCCATCAGTGTTGAAGACCAGAGTCAAGTAATTCAGTAACAGAATATAACAGTATAATTTTATACCAACATGTCAGATTTAAGCTAAGCTAGAGATAATTAGAAACTGTTATAAGATTAGAACTTACCATTTAACATCAGAAGATTGTCAGTCCCCGGATGTGGATAACTCAAGCGACCTTAAAAGAAAACAAAAACCAAAGAACAAAACAAATGCAGAGGTTTTAGTTTAATGCTAGAAAAAATAATGAAAAATCACTGCTTAGAATTTGCCTAAGGGAAATAAAGAGCTAATATTTAACTCCAAGCACATTAACCAACAATACCCTTGACCCAAGTTAAAGCTGACAAGAACAGACTTCTTAACCTTAATTCTCTGGTCATAAGATCTGCAGTGTACTTTGGGATCAGCTCCAATAGGATAAAGCCACTTTTTGTTTCATGACACCCAGAAATAGTGCTGACTGCTTTAGTCTTCTCTTTCACAGTGACTGTGAATAACTGCACTATGCACATTGCTTAACAGAGTGGCATTTCTACAACTTAGTGCTTCTCTACTGAATCAATTTAAGAAAAATCCTGTTAATAACACATAAGGCATAAAAATTTTACTAACTGATTTATGACTGCATCTTGGTGTATTTCATATAACCCTGGTATGCAATATTTTTCAGTAAGTCTAGCAAAATTAGAGCAGTTGCTTATCTACAGATTCAACAAAATTAAAGACTACTATAGAAAAAATTTTCAGCATTTTAGACTGAATAAAGAATTATACGAAAACCTTATATCCTGACATTAGAATTTTTCAAGAATCGCATTTTACTACATTGGTGGCATGTTATACTTTAGTAGTTAAATGAATGGTTTAAAATGCACAGCTGAAGTGTCTGTTCCCTACAAATTCCTTTTTATTAAGGAGACTTTTTCTGTTTACAGGAAGCTGCAAACATACCAGTAGTGCACACTGACGCAGAGAGACATTTACAATAACCGCTGTGTTCAGAAAAACTGGTTTAATGTGCAAAAAACTGCATTGCCATTTATCTTGCTATTCAAATATGCCTGCTTGCTTGTAATCTGAAGAATATTTTAGATATATATATATATATATATGAACACTTTGACTTAAGCTTGTACATCTTTTGAAGGAAATGGGAATGCTTGTAAAGGCATAAAGAAGAGCCCAGTCTGGAAGCAATGAGCATGCAAAACTCACACATTTTTAAAGGGTCATATATATGCAGATAGCTTGCAAGAAAAAGAAGCCCCAGGGGGAAATAAGAAAGAAAACCAAATCAGCAAGCTATATATTATGGCTGTCTAGAAATTCTTGTCATATTCTGTTTGGTCCTCTACTGCTGGTAAATCCATGAACTTAGCAGCAAGACTAGAAATTTCTTGAAGTAGTTCTGAGTCCCAAAGGACACCTTTGAAGTTAAATAAAAAATATTTTTGTTGTAAATCTGTAAATAATAGGGTTTAGGTTTTGCTCTTCTCCTTTAAGAAACCAACACCATAATTTTCTGCCAAAAAATAATTTGAAAACATAGACATTGCAAACTCTGAAATGTAAAACTTCAAGACAGCAAGATTAAGATAATTTAAGAAATTTTGTTCAGCCTTATTATTTACAGGCATTGTGGCAAAAAGATTTTTATACAGCTATTAACTATTTGTCATCCCACAGATTTATTATTATAAGAATGGATGGAATCAGAACACCTGCAGATTGGGTAAAAACAATTTGCTGTTGAATTTGGGAGCACTGAAAGGCTAGGGCAGGTTCCTGGAGAAGGCAGATGAATGCCACCCAGAAAGACTGCTGTCTTCTCTAACTTCAACAGAATCTTTAAGTAGGCTTAGGCAAAATACTAAACAAAAAACTTTGTAGGAGCCTCTGTCTTTATGTTTCTTATCTTCAAAGTGTTCAGTTTTAATATATTTTTTCTGTCACACTGAACATCTACAGTTGTATCTAATGTTTCTTGGAACTATAAGAATTCTGCCCGTCCAGCAACGCATGCTGGTAAAACAGGCAAAGAATCAGGTAAAAGGCATCCTTAAATTACATTCTGGGAGCTGCCACAACTCATCCTGGTGTGTAACTTACTTTGCTACACTTCTTAGGTTTTTGCTCTATCAAGGCTAAAAATTATTTGTCTAACAGCAAGAATTTCCCAAGAACACTGTCATATCATGTTCATATATATTGCTATAGAAATACTTGTAACAATATGAGGTGTTGCTTGCAAATCAGAATGCTGTGGTGACAATCTTTCTCCACCTGAATTTATCCTCTTTTCCTATTCAGCAAGAGAGATAAAGGATAGGGGCTCTTTTCCTGCAATGATTTTGTAAACAGAAGTCAGATGTAAGGCCTAGCAGGACAGAGAAGCTCACTAGTGTCAACACCTGGGGAGGAAAATGTCTAAAAAATAGTAAATTCTAGGCTTATAACTCTGCTTTTGCATTCTTTTGCTTTTTCCCCCTTTATAGCTTCACAAATAAGCTGCACTGAAACACAGATACCAAGCTGAAATTATGAAAGACTTATTACGGAGTGGAAGGGAAGGACTGCACTAGGCAGCCTAAAATTCCATCTCCCTGTTGGGGAGATGAATTTGCTAACCCATATAATGACTGATTTAAAGGTTAGAAAGGAAAACAACTAATGCAATATTCATTACACTGCTGTATTGATACTTCTAAATTTTATTTACATGGTTGTTTCAATGAAATCACACTTTACTGCATTCTTATGAACTAAACTCCAGTATTTACTACCTGATCTAGCACTTGGACTTACAACTTTAAGAACATTTTGAACACAGAATGTTTGTTTACTTTTTTAAAATGCAATCACTACTACTTATTTATAAATTTAATTTAGATTCTTATCCCTCAGCTTAATCTGTTGAAGTAAAATGCACTGTTTCCTAGGCTATCTATGTGAATTTCATGACAAATAAAAATTCAGAACATTTCACTTGTGGAATTGGGTTCAAGATCAGTTTTATACAGAGCTCAGACCACAGCATTTTTTTTAGTTATTCTAGTTAAATGGACATTTACTATACTGAATCTCACTTAAAATATCAGTATGTAGAATACAGAAGATGGGAGAACCATCTTGTAACAATTTACTTTGCTTCTATCACATACATCTTTCCAGCTGGCTATTTTCACTGTATGTTGTTCGACGCATTAAGAAAAAAAAAAGATACCATTTTAAGAACAAGGCACAAATCCTATCTAATCCCATCCTGCTTCAATGTCAGAAATCTAGAACCGTATAAACCATTCAGTGGTCTCACAGCAGTTCCAATGGCCTCCATTTGCTTAAAAAAGTAGTTTTAATAATAAAGATGACAGAATAGTTTAAAATCAACTACCAATTAGTTAGAAAATATATAATATTTAAATATTAGACTTAGTCCATTCCTGAAAAATGTGAAGTAATTAATTCACTAAATCTCTACAGAACTTGTCTACAGAATCAAAAATTTGTAACCTGCTACTATCTGGAACAAATACAGCAGCTAATATTACCATTCTGTATCAGAAAGATCAGCATGTTACAGAAATTTTCTGTGCTAACCTGAACTTGCAACTTCACCATGTTACTGCTAATTAATAATTCTTGTGTATCGTGGTTAAACTGAAACTAGCATTGCAAAGAAGCAGCAGGTACGCCTGACACTTCTTATGCAACTAGAGTTCTATTAAACCTAGCCCCCTCTTCCTTATCTAAATGTAATTAATATTAACAGAACTGCCTGCCTTATGCATATTTCTCAACGCATTCTTCTCCCAGGACAGAAAAAAATTAAAAGCTTCAAATAAATTTTGGTGGGCCACGTTATCCACTGAATCCAATTAAGAGTCTTGCTAATCCAAACATGAGGAAAGAGTAACAAACTTAGCTTTAGCAACATTTCTGCAATCTGATGTAACTGATAGGGGCAAAGGAAATTTAAATTTTTGTAAACTTCTTCTTGGCATAGTCACTTTTTAATTTTAAGGTAAATTCACATCTACTTTAAAAATGCATACTTTTTATTCATATTTAACTAAACTGTTGGAGGAATCTCCATATATTAAAACATTACTGCTTTAAACATTACTGACTCACAGATTCACAAGTTTGATATTTCATGTCTACTCTCCCCCTTTCTAAAAAAAGTCTTCATGTGTTGTATGGAGAGACTAAGAATCAAAAATTCCTTTCCCCTTTTCCTTTTTTTTTCCTCAAGATCTCCTGAGTAGAAGAGAAAAAGCTTCCAAGTCAAGCTTTTCCCAGTAAGAGTGAATGGCTGAGGATCACAGCAGTTTCAGAAAACAGAGTTTTTGGAATCAGCGTAGTTAAGACAACAGCACAAACTCATGTTTGGACAACACCTAGTTACAGAAAACCTAGAGACTGCATTTTCCAGTGCTTGCATATGAATTATGCAAGTCAGAAGGAGGCCAAACGGGTTGTCTTTGATTGCCCATGTATTCAGACAAATCAGTGTCTCAGTCTTAAATATAATCTCTTATCAGAAAAAGTTGCTGTGACAGAAAGAAGAAACAATGTGTATGTAAGACTTCAAAGCCTTTTATGTGACTAGGGAGAGAATTTTTGCCTCTGGTTTTTTTTTTCAGCCTCAGAAATTCTTTTCTTGGCACAATTTAAATTACTCTAGGAAGCAACTGCGCAGCTTTAAACTTTAGAGCTTCATAACACAAAATATAAACCAAATGTCTTTGAAAGAAAGACAATGTTCTCTGTGCCACAACCTTTACTAGAGAGATGTTTAAAACAGCAGGTAATGAATTCCGTTGTATGAGTCTACCCAATACTAATAGATACTGCATGGAAAATATAACAACCATTTCTAAGCTTTCTCCATAATCTGTTTCAGCCCAAATGCATTGTCTTTCCCACTTCTTGACAGCAAAATGCATTGATATTTGCAGGAGTAGAAGGGGGAAAAAGAAAAGCAGGTATGCAAGTGGTATTTCTGGAGTTATACTAGCAATAATGATACTTGTCAGACTATCAGTATTTTAACTCTTCTCTCAATTATTTTAAGAACTATTAGGAGAATAAAAAGTGTGTTTAAGAACAATGATATAAAAAATAATTAATTTAACTTCAGGGTTTTTTCACTGGAATTGAATGGATGGGGTAATCTTAAACATTAATTAGGGTCTTGTTATGAAATGCATTTCAAGAAAGCTGCATGAAAAGATTAGTTTTAATATGATCAGTATTTCTGCTGCAATGACTAGTGAAGTCAAACATCTTCTCCCTATTACCCTACCTTGAAAATATCTTATTGAATGATAAAGATTACTTTTCTTTTGATCATGTGTGTTGTAATGACAAACACTTTGTCTAAGTGAAGTCAAAACTAGTCATCTATAAACAATTTTCTGGCAGGCAAACTTAGCTTTCAGTGAATCATATTTGAAATCATCTTTTTTTCAAGTTCACAAAAGCAGAAGTGGTGAAATTTGACTTGCTTCTAAAATGGATGTTGACATGCAAAACTTGAAGCTATGAGCTAGTACACAGACGGTCTGTTCTGCATTGTGCAAAATTTCAGACAAGATGCTTAGTCATACTCCAGATATTGTAAGCAGCTAAATCTGAAACACGTGCCTAAAATTCCAGGGACTTTCATTTTACAGCTGTGATCAGATATAAAAGATGCATTGTTTTAGTCTGCTTAGATTTATTTGAAAACTTGTCAAAAATATTCTCTAGTCACAAAATACTCTTTAGTTACAACAAAATATGCTATAGATTAATAAGAGCAACAAAATAATAATAATAGTAATAATGATAATAGTAATAATAACAAAAATAATAATAATAATCCTGAGCATTCTAAGCCAATATGATGGAGTTTTAAGTAAATTTTCTGTGGTGAAAAGTCACAGAGACTGATATAACCAAATTAAAGTTTCATGGTTGGCAGATTAAAAAAAAAAGTCAAAGTCGCTCAGAAATTACAGAAATTCCAATTTATGGTGAAAAAAATCAGGAGACAGTAAAGAACTAAAAGGCTGATATACCACAAGGTCTCTTCCTCCCATTTTCAGTCCGTAAAGAACATTTCTCGTGCCTTATTGTTAATAACGTAGCTGTTTCAGCTGAAATCACATCCATGGAGAAAAATATCTTATCCATCAACTTAAATAGCAGCACACAATTACTCTATTTAAATTCAGTTGGCATGTGCATTGTTCTCTGGCACTTGAACAGAAAAATGGGTTTCCTTCGAGTTCATCACTATCTATGGCTTCCATCTGTTTTAGTTCAAACATAAAACTTAGCAGAATTTTCACTACAAGAACATGACTGTTTAACTGTTAAAAAAATAAATTTCCTAACTGTAGACTGACACCATATTCTCATGTCCCTAGAAAGCACAGATGGAAACTACTGAGTTTTTCAAGGTATCTACGTATGAACCAAGTAAACTTTCAAGTCTTAAAACTTTGTCTTGTCTTACTCTCCTTGGAAAATTATTATTGGAAATACACCATTTTTGTCTGTTGTAATATAATGAAATTCAAAGAGACGAACAAAAATAAAAATTGGTATTTTCAGTGCTCACGGTGCCCCTGAAATCTCTTCTGCACTACAGAGCCAAAATTAAAACAGTGAGATGGCAGGGGAAACCGAGCAACCAATTCCATTTGTCGTGTCAGCATGTACAGAAAGAAAAAACAGACTGGTCTTTATCTTCAGGAATGTGAGAGGTGCCAATGGCAGTATATTGCAGTAGAAAATCTGCATTCTCTAGCTTTATGCCTAACAGTAGCTTTCAGACAAAGAAAGAAGTAGCCACCACTTGAGCACGGCAAGTAGAAGCAAGAATGCTCTGTAACAGGAATTATATACCTGGTCACCTCATCTCCGAGCAGACTGCATGCTTTTAGCACCTGGCAGTTACCACTTGGCTAACTCTTTACAGGTTTCAAACCTTTTGTGTTATTTAATAATGTTTTGCAAACATATAGAATAGACAGAAATGGAATTGAATAATGAACTTAAATAAAATTGCTAAAATGGAATTTAATTCTCTCAGGCAGTAAGAAAGAAGAGATCCTATTTAAAAGCACCTAAGAAAATGTTATTTTGGCTTCCACTTTCTTTAATGTCAAGGAAATTAATGATTTAGGTAAATGCAACATACTTGGTAGAGATTTTCAGCTTGGGAAAGAACTCCAAACTTTTGGCCAGCTATTTTAATATATAAAATACCACTAAGTGCTATCTGAATGCTACAGGTCTTCCAAATGATTACACAGTTCTTAAGAGAATCATGAGCAGACTAGCAAGGTGTCCCTCAAACTAGGAGAACAACAGGCCCTTCTGTGCTAATGCAATATATAGTAAGTATAGGAGCCTCTAGAAATGGAGAATGGATGGGAGTAAATAATGCTAAAAAAAATTTGCTTTATTTTTCAACTGCTTCAATACAGAGATTTAATTTCTACAAAGCAAGCCTCAAGTATTGGATAATTTTAAAACTAGATTGTGTTAGTCTAATTAGAACACCACAAATGAAGTAACATCTGATCAGTCCAAGTGAAATGGTTTGGGTTCCCTGCCCCAATGTTCAATAGTAAATGCTACCTGGGAAAGTATGCAAGAACAGAATTCACAAGAGTGAGTTAATGTACAATGAAAAGAGGAGTTAAAATGGAAGCCCATGTATGCTGGCTATATGCTTATTGCTCTGGCAAAATGATTTACTAGAGCACAGGACTGTAAGAGGAACGAGCATTCTAAAGACAACTGTATTTCTGGACTCCTTAGATGGAGGATGCATTAGAATCCTCCAGCAGATTTGAAAAAAAATACTTAAAGGGACAAAAGCTGATTTTATCAATGGACTTAAATTTTCTTTTCAATTTCCACTGTGGAGAAAGGGAAAATTAACTGGCAACACTGGGAGTGGTTTGTTTTAAGTAACTGTGAAACAATGTTTTCAGTAAAAGACAGCTTAAGACTGACTTTTCATTTGAGGAGAAAATAGCTCATTTGGCATTTTCATATGAACCTAGAATCTAAATGAACAATCAGTATTAATTCAAATATGCAGAATGGATGACCCCTTTTTCTTTATTTAGCACAATAACATACCTTTAAGTGGATCATGCTCTGCTCTCATAATGTCAATAAGGGAGTTTTCCAAAGAGTGCATATTCAGACTGTCATACATTCTATTTCGATCCTAAAAGAAAACAAAAGCCTTAGTATAGGAATACAAATCCTGTAGTTTTTAACAAAAAACTTGAAAACACAGGTTACTTCTAACAGCTGCCCACTCAGACACTCTGGAGATGGACAATGATACAAAGTAAGATCTGATTTTACTAACTGTAATTTTAACAGCATCCAAACATAAAACTAGAGATGCAGTGTGAAGAACTCTGTGTGATGCAGTGTGAACAAATGCTGTGTATGCCTTTGACAGCCTGTGATTGCCTGTTTCCTTCAAAACTGCTTGAAACAGTACTAGTGATCACAGCACAGTTATGCATTAGGCTGATTAATGAAGGAGACCAAAGTTTGTCAGAGTTCAATTTCATTTCATGCACAAGCAAAATAGTGAGGAAGGTGGGGAACTACAGGACAAGGACAGTCATGCCACATAAAAGAGAGCACTTTCTTGGTGCTTGGACAAGTGCTTGGCATGGGCTACCAGCCCCTGCCGAGGCTGCACTTGCCAGCTTCAGGGCCTTTGCATACAAAGACTTGAGTTACAAATGCTCAGCACTTAATGGTTAAAGGATGGAAAATTAAAGCTAAACTATGAAAAGGAAATGTCACACATCTTACTAATAGATTATCAGCCTTATAGAAGACAATTTCTTTTACACATGGTTATTACGAAGTTACCATACTGTCTTTATAAATATTTTCACCGACAGTAATAAAAGTTATTGCAATGAATTAAAAATGTTTTCACTGATTTGGTTCACCCAAGCCATTTTCTCTCATGTTTTCCAATACACCCAAGTTACAGACACAGAAAAAAAATTACCTCTAAATTCTTTGGTCTTTCTGGGATACCTTTCAGAAACTAAAACAGTTTGTGTAAAACTATAATCTCTTTTACTTTCAAGGCTTCTGCCTAGACTGTACTGCACTTAAATCCTGTATTCATGCCTTAATTTTACTGTTGTCTTCTGTCTCCACTATAGTAATTCAGCAGAGTAGGATAAAATACATCATATACATCCCATGATTGGTGAAATTCCCTAAAGATGCAGCCATCTACTTAGTATGTATGTAACAGGAACTGAAAGTATATGACCCACACCCACTGTGGCTTTCCATGACAGTTCAGCAGAACCACAGATTCATTTCAAACTATGTCCCTCAGCAAACAGGTGTTCTTCACATTGGAGGAGTGAAAAAGCAAGCTTTGAAACTAAAGTTTTCTATGAATCACACACTATGACCTTGCTATGATGAAACCAGGGTTTTACTTTCATCTCTTAAAAAGTTTAGTCAACGTCAGGATGAAGAGGGAGAAGCCTTTTTTCCCACCTCTCCCTGTCTCACAACTATTAAGAGTAATGGGCTCCTGGTGGGTAAGCAAACTGTTAAAAAAATAAACAACCTGATTAGATTATGTATTTCTGCAAGTCCTCAAACAATTTTATTGATAAATTTAAAAAGTAGGTTTCTCTTGTCTCCTGTCACATTCTGGACCAAATGCCTCTGACACTTTGTGAGGCAATCTTCAACTTGGTTTGAATGCCAACAAGTCACCAGCACTATTTTAGTTCAGAGTAAACTTTATTTTGGACTGGGTGGCTTTTATTCAGTTTAGTTACCCTGAGAACCACCAAATGAAACTGACGTGACTAATCTACTTCCATGCCCTGACAGGTTTGTTTCTCAATAGCACAATGAAACGAACCTGCTTACAACTGCAAAATTGCTTTATATACAAGGTATGAGCTGTGACCAAGCTGGATCTGTTCCCTACTGTCCCCTAGCATTCAGAAGGTATCTCATCAGGATTGCTGATGAAATCTTAAATTCAGTTTATGGCACTAGTTGGTAGGTAATCAGTGCTCTTGCAAAAACCAATGCTGAGTATAGACAAAACATGGTTTGCTACCTTTGTAGCTGATAAGGGAAAAGAACCAGTGTTGGTAAAAACCAGACTGAACTGTACATGGTGTTTTATCTTTGTAACAATCTCATTACATTTTTTTTCCCCTGAACATTGCTACATACATGTGTGTGTTGAGGAAACACATGACTGTCTGGGAAACGGTCATTATTACAGACTTGATGACACTCTGTGGAACAGCAGCCTGTAAGAAAAGGCTCAATCATTGTTAATTCCTAAAACTGGGCTACTTGGTCCTGGATCTTACAGAGAATTGGAAAAATAAGACATGGAACATATGCTTGCAATTTCTTTGTAAACTGCTCTACCAAGTGACACGGTGCAATGATTCTAAGATCACCCTTGCATCATTCTATTTTGAAAGCTCTGTGTATCTAAAGCAAAAGGTCTTGCTCTGCTAGAACAGAAGGAATAATAAGCTTTTCCCATCCTCTTTCAAAAGTTTGTTTCCTTGAATTGTACTACTTAATTTTGGGCAGTGGAAGCATACAATGGGTAGACAGTGCACAATATCAAAACATTGTGAATACACTGAAGTACAGCAGTATTTAAATACAGGAATTGCATTCTGCTATCCCAGTACCCACTTGTGAATTTGGGTAGCATCTTGGTAATTAGTGCTTCAAAATTTTAATCTCTATTCCAAATGAGATTGATTAATTGCATGCTATACAGCAACATTTTCTGAATCTAAAGGAATAAATAATTCTTTGGGTACAAGGTTCATTTTAAACCTTTGTGCAGCTCAGCTTTATAATGCTACAATACTGCTTTGAGCTCCCCAAATATGTCTGTCATATCTTTCAAGAGAACAGTTATCATCTATGCTAACAGGAAGCTTTAATTTCAAAACAGAACTCGAAAGTATTTCAGTAATGTAGATCACACACCAGCCAGTATTTTCTAGAAAGGTCTGTTGAAATGGGTCCATTCCACTACAGCAGGCACTACTAAATCAGAAAACTTCCATTATCATTTTGGTCAATTTTTGGGACAAGCACAGAAAGCACTACCACAGAACATGGTTGTTCCAGATCTCCATGCATGTGGAAACAGTCCCAATAATTAGGATTAGCTTTATTTTCATTATTTCAACACAACTGAGAAGCAGTTATCTTCTAAAACAACCTGGACCTACTTTGGAACAACATGGAAATAGTCCTAAAAATTAGAACTATTTCCATGTTGTCTTAAAGATAGTTCCAGATTGTTTTGGAAGATAACCGCTTATCAATCGTGTTGAAATAATGAAACTAAAGATAATCAGTAGAGCAAAGGCACTGATACCTAAGCATGTGTGTTAATACACATTTTCTATCCTCCTGACTTCTGAATTGTCAAGACTGAATTCTTGGTAAATATTTTTCATTTCCTTCACCTCTGTGGCTCATCAATCCTGTGCTAAGAGGCAGATGAACTCTTGTTGTGTCAGAAGGTCTGTATCTCAGTGGAATGTCACAACATAATGCTAGCTTTTTTCCCTCAGAGCTGATAGTTAACTTCTCCCGAGCACTACAAACTCTCAGACTAGTTTTTACTTTTAGCTGTTGAAATGTTTGAATCCTGCTTGACCTACCTTTCCCGTACCAGAATCACAACTACAGACTGAGCTATATGGTTAAGTAAAAAACTGTCTATGTAAGAAAGTTTACAGAAAAGTGGTAGTTATTTTAGGAATAGGAGAAGCACAATATATCCTTCCCACAGAATACAAGTGCTAGAAGGAGCTGTTGACAATGTCATGCAAAGTACACCTAAAGAGTATGCATTTGAGAAGCAGTACCCAAACCACTCATTTGAATATGCACGAATGGGAGGAGGGCAGCTTTCTCTGAAGAGCAAGTTTCAATACTAAACTCACGAACAAATAGTTTTTCTTGGTACATTCTCTCTAGGATTTCTATATATACCCCTACAATTTATCCAAAGATTATCCTGTTTGAGCATTTGCAGAAACTGCAGTCACACCTCTAAGCTTATATATTGTCTCTTATTCAGAAAGCAAATACAAGGACTGAAGCTATTGAGTGGTGAATAGGTTTGCTATTTTTTAACCACAAACACTATTTCATAGTTAAGAAGTCTGACACCTTTGAATTTTGGACACATGCTTCAAAACTACTGATTTGTGGGACTACTTGAAGTAAAAAGTAGAATGCTAACATAGGTATTAAAATCTGTAAATGGCACTATCTGTAAGAATTGATCTTTACATGTCTCTTCATATTCTAAAGAAATATAGCATCACAACATGGGAGCTGAAGACAAAGTCATAAAGCTTATAGTCACTTCAAGTATGGTCTTGGCTGCAAAAAGGACTTCAACTTTCACCTTGAGGAATTAACTGAGTTTGTTAAAAGCTAAGTTAAAGAAACATTTTTAAACCTGTAACCCCAACTAAAATGTTAACAAGTTCCATTTTTTTCACCTTAAACCTGAAAAAAAGTGTTTTAACACTAGAAAGTGACAGCTGATTTAGGAATAAAGCATCCACACTTTAAGTACCTGAATATAGTATTCAGTGTTAATGTTAGCAGTAATAACAATTCCTACATACATATTCTAAAATATCTCTGCTAACATCTAAATTTCAAGTCATTCTCATTTTATTGAGGATTCAGTATAATAATAAGCCCCTTGTTGAAACCATAGTTAGTGTAAATGAGAACCTAAATATTAAAACCTATTGAAAATACAATTTTAGCTCTATAAAAAAGCAAGGAGGAAGGCTTAAAGCCAACACACAAAATTGCGTGGTTACTTTTCACCAAGTATCACCAAGTGTTATTAGTGGTAAAGATGAACTAAAGATATCTGGTAGACGTCTGTGAAAGGTCAACCTGACAACAAAGTGTTTAAAGTTAAAATGACACAATTAGCTAGGTCAGCTAACTAAATTGAGCCTAAAATGCACCAAGAACCGGTCCTGTGGCAAAGACACATCCACTTCCCAGCTAAACAAGCATTTAAAAAATTCCAGTACTGGAGTACTTCTACTCAAGAATATGTATTCATAACCTGGAAACAACCAAACACCAGACTATGGAGATTATTAAAGTCTTGAGTTACAAGGCAAATCTAGAAAATTTGTATATTAATAGGTACAATGAAACAACTAAAGGGACATCTAGACATTTGAAAGGGAAGTCATTATTCAAGTTTTGGGTTTCTCACACCCCTGCCTCACATCTAGAAATATCTATACAGTCTTGAGTACTTAACTGCAAATGTATCAGCACATATATTAAATGTACTTTTGAATGGATCTTAGGTGAGAATACATTCACTTTAGCTCATAGAGCAAGGTGAGATAAGCGACTCAGCATATACATCACTGTTATAATATTATGACTGTTAAATATTTTGTTGAATTTTCCTAACTCTGATTTTGTATCGCATTGATAGAATGAGCTGTATAACTGAACCAAATTTAAATAGGAGAAAAGTTTTGTATCATATGAAGTCATAAAAACATGTACATGGTAAGACCTACAAACTTCCCACTAATTGATTCCTTTGAATGGTTAATCAGTGCTGCTCCTAATACTCTTTATTCAAAGGTTGTGATCCTGAAGTTAAAAGCATAGCCATAGACCACTTTCCCCAATTAGAAATATCCCCAATATGGTCCTCAAACACAAATATCTGGTTGTATGTGTTATTTTAATCAGTCCCAGGCAATCAACCAACAGCATTAAAAACCCTGAAACTGTTCTGTTCCAGCATAGCCTCAGTAACAAGAAACTGGTAAAGTCTGGCTTATAGATCAGTGTTTGGACAATTATATTACTCTGAAGAAAAAGAAAACTTTACAACTAGACAATCTCAATGCCTTCAAGTTTAACATCAACTGCCAAACACTCAGCTCTTTTGAAAAAATGGGCCACACATTTATGAGTCTAAACGTGGCATTAAGAGCCCAACTTTAACAACTTGACCTCCACCTAATATTCACTGGTATGTGCATCATCTAGATTAGCCATTGAAAATGTTAAGCTGTATTAAATTATACAAAAACTGTCACATTGAAAGTTTGAAACTCTCCAAATGGAAATGATTTAAGGCAGAAGAACATGACAGCAGCCTAAATTAAATATCTAAAACTAACACTTGTCATGACATGCAATCTTAAACCTCATTTTGTTTTCCAAGTAATCTGCTTTCTTTGAAAATTGGAGCACATTTCAAAAAGAAAGAGAAAAAAAATCTGCATTTGTGCAAGATGCTACCTTACCATACCAATGCCCAGCTGGAGAGCTAAGTTTAAACACAGAATAAGAACACGCAGCTTTTAGGACCATGAGCATTACACACTGTTTGCCTGAACAAACAGGAAGGACAAATCAAGGTGAAAACCACCCAGACACACGGTGTATTTCCTTAATTCAAAAGAGACATAGAAATTAAATTCATGTTCATAGAATGCAGTGTTTTTACTAGAATGAAAGTAGTTGAACACTGATATGTAGTATTTAACATTTTTAAGATGTTTTAGTAAGATTATTTTCAGGACAGTAAGAAAAACTAAGCTTCCAATCAAAACAGAGTTAGCAGAAACTGGAATACTAAAAAAAAAAGGAAAAAAGTAAAAATTTAGAAATAGTTAATGATTTTCCTCACACATGGAGTGTAAATCAAGAAAGTAGATATACAAAACACCGATCACTGTCCTTGGGTTTTGTCCACAGATACGCCTGTAGCGGGCTTTTGGGGGAAAGACACTTGCATAAAAGTTTAGAAATATATTTTCAGCTTTGTACCCTATAGTTGGGGCTTTTTTCATACTTTAGGCCAGGGAATAAAGGAGAATATTCATATTATCTGACTTCCTGAAATGCAATGTAAGTGCCTAAAGTGGAATCCCAGGGGCTGTGTAAGGTCAGTGGTGCCAGGTATGTTCTTCTAGAGAATTAGATTATCTAAATAAGGAACCTAGATTCTCTCTAAGGAGAGAGAAACAGGCCCCTCAATTAAATGCTTAAATTGTACAGTATCAATACTTGATAGGATTTCTAACTTCCTTTAATGATTCAAGTGCAAGGCAATAACCCTTCCATATATGAAGTACCTACAATGGTGGAAGCAGTATGACTCAACTTAGACAAAATTATGTCTACCAAGTTTTATGCTCATTAAAGAACTGTATTTGATGCAGTTTGTATTACCTTAAAATCCTGAGAAAGGCCGAAAAGCTTCTAACAGTGAGGCATATAAGAAAAACCTGGCTATATGCTTGATTTGCTCATGGTTAAATCAGTGTTACCATGATGTTTAATTCCTTTTATTTAAAACAACAACAAAAAAAAACCCTGCTGAACTTCTGAAAAATCCTAGGAGATGCCTTTCATAACTTCTGTAAGCAAAAGCAGCTTTGCTGCAACTAATGTGGCCATTGTGAATTCAACTTCATATGGGATATGTTTCAGTTTTAACTAAGAAGTACAGAAAATCAGCTTTCATCTCTACAAGCAATACTCATAATAGTTTACTCAGTTATCAGTAGTGACATTCACTGTCACTGGTTTATTAGTTTAATGTCAAGAAACGCTTTTTTCATCAGAACTGATGCCAGTTCTATTCTAGGGCCCACCAAACAATGCAAACACCAAAGAATAAAGAAGTTTGATGGAAGAGTAAAGCTTTGAATTTGCATACAATTCCCCTGTGGTTTATCTTGTCTGCATGAGGTACATGTTTTTTCAGAAAATGGTTAGGCAGCCGACATGCCGAATGCTATCTGGACTTTGCAAAAATATATAGCATTTTTTAAAAATGGTAGCTGAACGCTGAAGATCTACACAGAGTCCCTGAGAGCAATGGCTTTTCTAAGCTGGTTTCAAATTGCTAATTTTGAGCTAGCTAAAGTTTGGAAGAGACACTTTGTCCCCTTCCCTACAAAACTATTACTGCAGTTAGGCCAAAGAAAAAGGTATTCTGCAAAACTGTGAATGATGCAGTACATATTCATCATGCACGCTAAGATGTGTTTGCTCCGTGGAAGCTTGGAAGAGATAGGTAACTTCTACACATACATAAATGCTTATGTGCTAGACTTTCCACACAGCACAAAATTTAATTAGTACTATTTTTTTAGTATTTTCTGAAATTGCTACTATATCTTTAAGAATCCTCAATCTAAATACCACAGCCTTTTATGGAAGGAGACAAGCACAGTACAAATCAGCAAGATGGGTGTTTGACAGCATTGCAATTGCCAGCGAGTCCTGATGAAAAGAAGCACGAGCTCCAAGCTCTATTTAACTTTTTCATTATGACTTGCAAAATGTAACAGTCATCACAAGGAATTAATCATATGACAACAAAGTACTAACCGAAGAATAAGAACGTGATTTCAGTGTAGCAAAGTAATTTACGGAAACATATAGCGTTTCCACAATAGCAGTAGATAACATTGCAATCCTTCAGAGAGGTTTATTTTTATTGTGTTCTGCAACCATGACTTTATACATGTCAGGGAGAGTTAAGCATAGACAGATCTCCAGCATAAATACAGCCAAACAGGCCTATTTAATTGGTGGGTCTGGTGCTCACAGGTGTGACCAACAATTAAGAATGCCCAACTTCTCACTTCGACATCATCCCTTAAAGAAATCCCCCAGCTCTTACACAGAAACATTAAGATATTGTAAAGTTAAATTGCAAGGATTTATTTTCTAGCTTATTACATAGAAATTATTTAGATGATAGCCTAAAAGGACAAGATGCTAGTTTAGACATAAAATTAGTTCATCTATGTTTGACAACTGCTGCAGAAGCTTCTGAAAGTTCACAGTATTGGTCATTTGGACTGGTAAGGCATATTGGATGAGCAAATAAATTCACAGCCTAGGCTTAGCTGCATATGAATTATAGTGTATATGCCACAGCAGTTTCAATGTATAATGGCATTACTATTTTTAAATCTGTTCCTTAGGTCAACATCTTTGGGACATATTTCAGTATTTACATTCTACTACTTTTGCTGCCCTGCACTGCAGAGTATTACCTATCTGTAATCCCTTTTCCTTAACAGACCACAATTCCTGAAGAATATCACATTTTTCCCAATACTTCTACCCATACAAAAGATTATTCAACTATGATATTCCAGCTAGCACGGCTACTTAATGGAACCTGTCTTGACAGTATGGACAGTAAGTTTTCAAGTCCAAATGTATGCACTTGAGCACAAGTTTGGCCCATCCAAAAGTCAGGTAAGCGTCCAAAACACTGCAAGTATCAGAGCTCACCTGGAAAGAGCCAGGATATGGCCTCCTGTGCCAAAGTCACCAGAAAAATGGTACGAAAACCCAGAACTTTCATGCAAAATTAGTCCCAAGGAGCACCCTTTTGCCACTACTTCAGTTACATAAGCATTAGATTGCCATTTATGCAAATGCAGCTCAAATGTCATCACAATTATGGCAAATGAAAGGTCTCTACTAACAATGAATGACTAAATATATGAAAGAATGGGAAAAATAGCATTTTACCTAGAGATTACTGAGGCTGGGGTTAAGTGATTTACTTAAGTCACATAAGCTGTCACTGGCAAAATTCAGGAGGTGAATCCAGATCTTTTAGTTCTAAGACACATCCTTCCATTTAACACTTCTAAATCACAGGGCTTCCAGACAAAACAAAACATAAAAGATGCTACAATGTGTAGGAAAAAGATCTCACTGACACACAAACATCAGCCTAGAACACTGGTAAAAGAGGAACGTGACGAAGACTTGAGAACCATCTACAAAAGTAAGAAAAACCTAAAGTAGAAGGACAAGCAAAGAAAAACTAACATGAGTTTTAAAGGGATTTATAAGAATATAAGCACTACAGTAGGCAGAAAATACTTGCTGGATTAAACATACTGTGTTTTATTGCACCATCAGTGCCAACAGTTTGTATCTTTCTTGACAATCAATATTCTTACTCAACTGTGAGAATCATATACTGCTGAATACACTCAACATGTGGGGATAACTGCAATTTAAGACTAAAAATATTACAGAAACATTTTTCGAACCAAGTATCAGGGCTGCAACCACTGTTTACATCTCATTTAAATGAATGAGGTAAAAATGCTATGCAAAACTATGAACACACCACATATGTCATCCTTACCTGCAAAGGAAGGAGAGTATTACTGTTGGTGTCAGTTCGGAAAACATTATCTTCAATCCACGATTTTGGTGTCAGTGATGGAGTAGAGCGAGTAAATTTAGGAGGAGCTATGACATTACCAGAAAAGGGCTTCTTCAAAGGAGAGATCTGGTTCATAGTTCCTGGAATTCCCATGGTTCCAGTTCTACGATGGTCTCTGCCATGCATTCCTCCCCAGGATATATTTCCTGTGCTCCAGCCGCTGCTCTGATTGCTCCAAGGTGACTGCTTCAGAAGAGGCTAAAAAAGAAAGATCAATTTATATAATTTAGAAAATACTTGAAATGCTTTTCTACTTAAAAAATACCAAACCCCAAAACAACCAGCCACCAAGTAAGCAATGTGCAGAGATTTCTATAAACCACTCTCTTCTGGTAACGTGTAAATTAGTTAGAGGCAAGGAAGAAAACACAGCTTCATTTAAAAAAAAAAAAATCATTCCTACTCCCCCATATGTCTCCCCAATAAATGCTGCAGTACTTGTGCAGCCAATTTTGATTATCATTTTAGTAAGTGATGGTAGCATTTTTTAAATGCTGCAGTACTTGTGCAGCCAATTTTGATTATCATTTTAGTAAGTGATGGTAGCATTTTTTAAAGAAGAAAAATTCCAGGGTGTAAAACCTAGTTCCAGAAAAATCTGAAACCAGTTTTTATCATACAGTACTTGTTATTGTATGATGAGATCTCTGCAAAAGTAACAGAAGAATTTCAAAGAGATCAATCAGAAAATTATTATTGAAATAGGATTTATATTTCTATTATAAACTATTTTTAGTCAGTGAGTAGTAGTATTTCACTACAGTGAGTAATAATTTAAAAATTAAAATTCAAATGGCAGATATAATTCCCCCCACTCCAGTATTTTGAATATCATTGTCTCAGTATTACCATATAAGAGCAAAAAGAGCACTGACTACTGTACAGAGAATCTGTTTGAAGGAGCTATCTTAACATTTCCACATTAAAATGCATTGTTCTGAAGCCACTGCTCAGATATTTTTGGACTAACGAATGGAGCAATTTCTGGAGTAATGAATCTATGAGATTCTGTGGGGCATACTCTAGAATTTTTTAATTTTTTTTTCCTATCCAGATTATGGTGTACCTTACACCTACCTAAATACACTTATAAGTGCACTTATATAAATGTACTCTAATATAAAAATGGAAGCAGTTTTTAGAAAGAAGATTTTTAAAAGACTAAGTAATTGGGGTTTTTTTCCTAAGGTACAACTTCTGCTAAACAGTGACCTATAGTGGTTGTCATATTACCAAGAGGTGGACCCACTGAGCATGACTGACAGTGAAGAACTGTATTTATCTTTAGTAGTCTCAAATCTCACTGTTCTTGGAAAAGCTTTTTCCTCAAACATAGAAATGGAGTGGGGGTGTGTGTGAGGATTCTAAATGCAGTTCCGTGAAGTGAAAACACAGTACTTTTAACCTCTAAGCTCAGCTGTAAGCAACCCTCAAACTGCAATTCTAATAACTTAAAAATTTAAAGCATGTCAATATGTTAATAAGCATCAGGTAAAACAGAACTTTGTGAAGACAGAAAGATAATATTGTAACAACACCATCACCCCTCACCCCCAGAAAATAAACCAAAAAACCACTAAAGCCATTCTTGGTCAAGTAATCAGGAAAACATTCTATTCTATATAATTATAGATAATTATGTTGTAAAACTTGAATACATGCATTGGAATTTTGGGAGAGGCGGGCACTCTATTGTGAAACAAACCTTAAGAGATAGTGCCAAATGTTAACAAGCCTCTAATATTGCTAGCTATGCTGTCATGGCACTGTTTAAGTATACCTACAACTTGTAAGTGAGAGAAAATTCCTGTACACCTCACTGTTGAAGAATTGCTTGGAATTTGTTTGAAGAAGGTTATTATAAACGTTAAGGACAACTAGCTCCTAATCATAATGCATCGTAATCAGTTCTTCAACAGGCACACAGTATGAGATTCCAGTTCTAATACCAATGACTCTTCACCGATTAAATCTGACCATATTTTGTACTAGAATGAAAAAAAAAAAAAAAAAGATGACTATGTATCTTCAGCCCTTCATAACAAAGCAAATTATTGGAACAAAATGGACTTATAATGCAACAGCTAGTAATATTAGCAAGGATTTGCTTATCACTGATTTAATATTCTGTTCCAGGAAGAAATGTAAACTTCCATTTTAACATGGAATAGTTAAACCCCTCGCTTAAAATCAGATTAAAACTGGTCATAGAACTACAGTAACTTGAAACACTGCGCTGTTCTCGGATACACATTCAATGTCAGCCAAAAGCCCTGACAAGGCAGGACGGCCTCAACTTTCGCATCTGACCCTCCTCTCGGCGACCTGTGTCCGTGCGACCGATCCCGAGGGCCGGCCCGTGGCTGGGGAAGGGGCTGCCCGGGGGGGCGGCGCCGGCCGGAGCTGTCAGGCTCATTGTTCCGGGGACACCGCGCCCGTCGAGGGCGACTCGGGGGGACAAGGGGGGGGCGTTTTCACGGCGGAACTCCCAGACACCAAACAGGAATGGTTGAGATCTTATTTTAAGCGCAAACCCTCTCTTCTCGTCCCGAGTAAAACCCCGGCGTCCCTCGGGAGGCGACGGCTCACCGAGGAGGGCCAGAAGAGCTACCCCGGCACCTGCCACCCGGAACGGGCGGGGAGAGCGGCCAGGCGCGGGGCGGCTGCTGTCCACAGACCCCTCCGGCTGCCCGGCGCCGCATCGGGCGGGGGG
>VWYP01013339.1:901232-1066867 GCA_013400435.1 Pycnonotus jocosus
GGTGGTGGTTGTAGGAGTTTCTCTGCTGCAGGAAGGCGGCGGCGGCGGCCGCCGCCTGGTGTTGGTGCTGGAGCTGGGGGCTCACAGGGGATCTCCGGTTCTGCTGTTGCTGCTGCTGCTGCTGCTGCTGAGGTAAATTCATCTGCGGCGGCGGCGGGGGGGCGGCGGCCGAGAAGGGGCTGCTGAAGGGCCCGGCGCAGGGGTTGTGAGGAGACACCGGCGAGAAGCTCTGGAAGAAAGCGGGGTTGATCGATGACGGGATCCCCGGGTAGAAGCTGGTCTCCGACTCCGGGCTCGGGGGTGGCATCGCGTTGATCTGCCCGCCGCCGCCGCTGGAGACCGGAGGCTGCTGCGTCTGCTGCGGAGGCGGCGACGAGGTCTGCACCGACCAGGGGGTGCCGAAGCCGGGCAGCGGCGGAGGAGGAGGGGAAGCCGCCGAGGAGGAGCCGCCCCCGCTCTGGTGATGGGGGCTGGGGATCTCCGGGCTCTGCAGGCTGCTGAAGCCAGAGCCGAGCCCGCCGGGCAGGAGGTTCCCGGGGCTGCCCAGTAAGTGGCTGTTCGGGGGAGACTCCATGGGGGGCAGCTTGGCTCTCGCCTGCAGATGAGGAGACGAAGGCGGATTCACGCAGGAGGCGGCGGCCACCCCCACATTGGGGTCCGCGGACACTGATCCCCCCGGGCAGGAAGGGGAGAGTAGCTCCGAACCCCCCCTGTCCGCGCCGCCCTGGTGCTCGGCGGGGCCGACTGGCCGGTGTTGCGAGTGATCCCCCGTCCGCGGCGGCTCCGGGGGCTGAGCGCTGAGGAGCTGGAGCTGCTGCTGTTGCCTGTGCTCCTGCTGCTGGTACTTGTCAGTGGGGTGGCTGAACTGCTGCTGCTGCTGCTGCTGAGGGGGGTGGTGATGATAGTCTGGGGGGTGGTGGTTATTCAGGGGGTGGCTGCTGCCGAGCTGGGCTGGGCTGCTGAGCTGCTGCTTAAACTCTTTCCTCTTCTGGCTCAGCTGAGGAGGCGGCGGCTGTGGTTGCTGCGCTTGCTGCTTGTTTAAATCCTGGTGGGGGCTGAGACAGGGTTTAAAGTCAGAGGAGGGGTGGCCGAGAGGGGGGTGTCCCGACGCGGGGCTACTGCCCAGCCTCTCGCTGCCTGGCTGCTGCTGTGTCACCCCCAGGAGCAGCTCATCCTGCATGTTTTGATGATGCGCAGCAGCGACCGCTGAGGGCAAACAGGGAGGGCAGCGGCGACCCGGCGACCGGACGAACCGGCTACAGCGGGCGGCAAGGGGCAGGAGGAATGAGGCGAGGCGGCCGCGGCCGCTCCGGGGAGGGGAAGGACCCGGCGGTGGGCAGGGGCTGGGGTGGCCGGCTGCGGGAGCTCCCCTGACACCGGCTCGGCGCAGAGGTGAACCCCCACCCCAGCACACTAAAGAGACAAAGATAATTAATAATCTTTGTGGCGAAGTGTTGGGGGGCGGGGGGAGAGTTTAAACACCCGCCTATCGCAAACCACTATATAAGTCCCAAAATAGCCTATTTATAGAATAAATCTCTCTTCTTTCCCATCAACGCCACTGTACTGCTTTGAAAATATCGCAGCTTTTTGATACAAGCCCATTTTTATCGGAGATTTCTTTTTTCCTTTTTCGTTTACTGGGACCCCCGGTAAGGTGGCACTTCCCGCCTGCAGTCGCACCCACAGGGATCCACTAGATCAGGAATTCGCCCGGACAGGTCACTGCCCCCGGACAGAAACTCCTCTGTCCGACCCCCCAGCCGCCACACCACAACGCAGGGAGACAGCGGGGCATTCCCAGGCCTGGCACTGGCGGAGAAAGAAGGCGGGGAGGCCGCCGGTACCTCCACAGGGCAGGCGACCCGATCTCCTCAGCGAGGTTCCTGCTGCCCCCCAGCCGCCCCGCCCCGCTGCCGGCTCAGAGCCGCCGCGGCGCCCTTAAGAGCGCCGGAACATCCGTCACAGTGACGTCACGGGCACCGCCCCTGCCCGGCGGACCTTGATAATAGACCTGTGGGCCTGCCCCGTCATGAATAATGCATCAGGCCGGGAGCCCGCCCCTCTGGCGCCGGCGAGACGGGTGGGTGCTACCACTTCAGCCAGGGAGAGGAGCCAGCCCTGTGGGCCGCCTGGGCAAGGAAGGCTCTCTTTGGGCTTCGACGACCTTTCTATCGTCAAGCGACAAACACCTGAAAAAAAGAGATTTTATTTCGTTTTGCGGCAGCGACTGCGATCGGCTTTAATCCCAACAGACTGGGCAGGGGCAGCCGCGCCGCCAGCTTCTGCCGCCTGTAATCCCGTCAGGCGCTCACTCGGGACGAAGGAGAGCGGGATCGCNCTCGTGTTTCGTCGGGGGTCGGGATGCGGAACTGTCCTTTTCCCTGTCCCGTGGGGCACTGCATGTCCAGAGCTCCCGCGGATACGTGGGTTCGTCACCCCTTCCTCGCCACACACCCGGGGCCTGCCAGCAAACCCTGTTTGTTGGGTTCCTCAGAGCCACACGAGAGCTCGGGCGGAGCCCGTGCTGAGGTGTGGCACGGGGTGGTGCCTCCAGAGGTATTCCAGTACCAAAGGTGGGGTTTTACCCTTTCCATGCAGTGGAATCACAGTTCTTGGCAGTTGTTCAATGCAAACAAATTGATAGTTTGGCACCAGATTTAATGCTGATGTCAATGTATATGTCCCTGAAAAGACTAAACCAGGCACCCTCTCTTTGTGCTCTGGGAAGGCTGTTGCTCAACAGTGAAAGAATTTATACGCGGCTGTTGAATGTGTGAGTAGTTGAGGAAAGTGTCATTATATGCTTGACCTTTTGAACTTTACTCTAGGCATCTGTCCATGCCCACTATCAGCTTCATTTGTCCTGCACTACACATCTTTGGTCTGACCCAGTGTAACAATTCTTATTTCTTAAATCTGTATATATTTTCTATATGCATATAAAACGTAGAGGGGAAAAAAAATTGTTTCAGCATTTCCAGTCATCTCTGATGTGGTTGTGAATCTGTGTGGGTATATATTGGGGAATCCATGCTATCTTGCAGGGTTAATATGAAAATGCATTTGCAGCATCAAAGAATATTTGATACCATGTTTATCTTTGCTGTACTATGGCCTAGCACTCCAGAATTATTTGTTATAATTGCATTTTTTTCAAGAACTTGGCAGATTTAACAGGGCTAAAAAATCAAAGAATGCAGACCAAGGCTTACAGATGGTCATATGCTGAGTAGATGTTGCAGGCCAAGTACTGGTTCCTCTCTGAGGAGTGAACTGCTTCACAGCACTGTCCTTATAAACATTAGTTTGGTGAGCTGCAGAACTGGTATCATCTGGCTTCCTCTTTGTGTTCTTGTCATACACCTGACATTGAGTTGTGTGCAAGCCTGAACAGAAGTTGTCCTCCGCCTGGGGCGTTCTCAGAAAGTGTCTAGCAAGGGTGGAAGCAGTGCTGCACTGCACTTTTCTATAACCAGCTGCCTATTTCTGCAAAGTGTGTAGGAACTCATTCAGTTGAGGGTTTGGTTTTTTTTTTTGTTGTTGTTTTTTTGTTTTGTTTTTTTTTTTTGTTTTGTTTTGTTTTTTTTTTGTAAGCAGTCAGCTTCTCTTTCCCTCACCTTTAAATCAAGCCCAAATTCTAGCAATTCTTCCTTCAAAACAGCTGTTTTGGTGTACACAAGTATTTTTTAAATTGGCTGAAGGACAAGGGCTTACATCCTTCACCATAGCTTATCTCTGGCCTGGTAGCTACTCGCTCCAATTGCATGTGTTTGTTAAATCAGCTTTCACAGTGTGAAGATCATCTATTTTTAACTATGTAAAAAGCAAATGTCCATTCTGCATTAGCTGCCTAATGTTCTACAAACAAAAGACAGGTGCTACCAAAGAATGATTTATCTCTTAACAAAAGTACTTTTAGAAAGAGAAACCTGGTCTCTCTCTCTTCTGTTGATTATGAGAAAAGATTCTGGTTTTCTTGCTGCAGAATCTAATAGATCTTTGGTGGTCCCTGGTCTTGGGGCACATGCTACTTGACTCTAATACAAGCAAGAACAGTTGTACTGAATGAAACCAAGCATCCTTGGAAAACCAGACTCTTCTGCCTTGGGTACGAGACCCTTTGTGTGTTGAGGCCACAAGTTTTGGCATCTCCTCCACCCAGTCAAGTCTCTTAACTGGCACCTTGGTGCCATCAAGAAGTGCTGAAGCTTGTTCTTGGCAGTTTGTTTTCTCTCTCCAGTCTCCAGTTTCTTGATTTTTGATCATTTGGCCTTCACACCTTCTTGGGTTAATGCTTTTTCTCCTTTGTAATCCCTTGATTCCTTCCTGCTTTCTTTTTATCTTAGCTATCCCTATCTGGGGAAGGCTTGAGAGCTTTCTTGGATTAGACTAGTTGGAAGGTAATACTGTCTGAAAATAAATGCCTAAACAAATGTATAAGAACAAGCTAAACATGTATTATGTTTCTTTCAGGTACCTCACCTATTTGCAGTGCAGCAATTGCCTAAATTTGCCTTTCCAGACCTTAGGGTGTACTGAGAGGCCTGGATTCCCTGTTCCCTGATTGTTACTGAAGCGAGATTGCTTGAAGAGGAGAGCATGTTGGCAGAGCCATGCCTCGCCTGAGTGACTTGAAGAAGCTAGAGAGTCACAGGAGCTGGGATGAGTTCCTTAGATTAGACAACATTACAAATGCCAAGCCATACACAATATCACTATACATAATATGTAAATTGAAAAAAACAGATGTTGCAAAGCAAGCTGTCAGTATGGTAGAACCAAATATACATAAGTTATGTTTTTTTTGCAGCCATTAATCAACCTGCTTCTGTATATTTATTCCAACAAATGTGCCAGACATTGACTTCACCTGGGAGGCCTGTGGTAGAGCTGGGGCTGACAGCTCTTCTGGATTTGTTGGTGCCTGAAAGACAACAATCGTCTGGTGTTCTGCATCATACAGTGGGTGTTAAATTTTGTGTCGCAAGTTTAACCAGCAATGCTATAGAATAGAAAGTATAAGGACAAATCACATTAAACTATATAAAATAGCTATAACTGTATAAAGACAGAATAAACTGTAAGGGTTACAGAGCAGCTCCTCTGGCTGCCATTTGGGTAACATGAAAGAGGTGATCAAAGTAGTGGCTTCTAAGTTTTGCTTCTGAGTGGTTATCATCTCTTCTAGAAATTGCCATGCAAAGCTTAAGTTCTTTCCTTTTATAAACCCAGGAGAATAACATCTTCTATTGGTGGTGTTAGGAACAGGATATTATTATATGAGAAAGGATTTTGGCCCACTGTTCTTTTTTTCTTGTAACTCCTAGCAGTTACAAGAACTGAGTGGGATTGTACTGAGATGCTGTGCAGTTCAGAGTAGTCTGTGGGTTTAGCTCCTCTAAAAAGATCTGTCTTCTTTTGTGGGGTAGGATCCATACTTTTTAATGATCACGTACCACTTAACAAGTGTTACAGTTTTTATGAACACACAATATGTCATGAAACTTAGATGCAGTATGTAGACTTGATATGTACACAGACCTACTTCAGCACTTCCTCATTTTTTAAATGAATGTGAACACAAGAATATTAGGAGCCTAATGTACACAAGACAATGTAGCTTTTACTAGCAGTAGAATCTGCCCTTTCCTTCCTATTAGCTAGTTGGAAGATCACCATGCCTATGATTTTGAATATGGACTGCAATTAAATGTACACATTAAAAGTATCTTTGCTTTCATTCCAATACTAAACACAGCTTTTTGATGATTTATTTTGCATGTTACAGTAAAAATTAAGTGTTACAGATAATATTGACTTCAAAAAACCATTTGTGGATTGGCTCAGCACAGTAGAGACTCATTGCCTGCTTGTAATGCAACAAGTTCTTTCCACAGCCCACAATATTTATAGGTCTTTCACCATTTGCAGTGATTTACTACTCCATTTGACCTCTTTTCCTCTCTTTCTACAGCCACCAAAAAATTAAAAAATTAAAAGCTGTTTCTTGTTTTCTATTGGTATTTTACCACTCCTTCTTGTTTTGTGTATCGACTCCTTTTCCTAGTGTCTTTGTTAACCCTCTCTATTTAGGTAGCTGTGTCTGTCCTGCAGTGCTTGCAAGGGTTCTGCTAAAGATCTGCTCAATCTTCCCTGGCATCAGGCTGTTTAGGCAAGTACACAGTCTGCTGTCCTGTGGTCTGTGACATTTGTCTGCTTTGTTGATCAGCCTAAACTGTGACATGGGGTTGCATATGCATTCCAGGAACAGCACATTGTTCTAACTGGGAACAAAATACACAATTCACATACTTTTGCTAGAGCTGCTTCCTCTTAACCCTAAAGTTGATTTTTTTGTTAATGACATTCTCCTCCCATGGAAATATAGTGAATAGTCTGGGACTGCAGGTTATTCATATAGAAAAGCAGATGATGAGGTTTGACATTTTACAGGAAAAAGAGGTCTGAAGATTTGTATGAATGTGCTTCATTCACTGTTTTCCTTGATTTTTCTTGATTCACTTGATTTTTTTAAACTCTGAAAATAATAGTCATGCACCTTAGGAAGGAGGTAGGTAAATCTTTTTCAACAGTGAGCAGCCCGTTGCATTACAGTGGCTTATCTTTTCCCTTGGTGGTTTTTCTCATTAAAAGAAAAAATATTAATTAGCCAGATATAACAAAACTGGGTAAAGAACTCTTTCTTAGATCAGTGTGTGTTGAAATGAAAAGCAGTGGGAAAAATTAACACCAGCAATTGAAATAGTTTGCTTTGTTCTCTTATTGCCACCCCCATGTTATGTTTTTGTTTGTTTGTTTTTAAGGTTAAAAATTTTTAAATTCACAGGAGATGGGCAGCTTTCTTGCTTTATTCAAAGCCTGCCTTCCATCATGAAAGCCTGCTAAACTTGAAGGATACAGGTCCTAGTCACAAGAATGCAAAGCAGTGGTCTACTCTTTTTTTTTTCTCCTTTGTGCCCTGGAGTTTAACCAGCACTCGAGACTAATATTCTCTTGCTTGCTAGTGGCAATTTCTGTTTCTTTTTTGGTTTGGGGTTTTTTTTTGGTAGTGGAAGTCATTAGACTTTCTCCCAAGAGAATCACTGCCAAAGTAAACAAACATCTTCATGAAAGGAAAATAATGTATAGAGTATTCAGAATTCCATGTTTTACAGAGGAGTATTTATGGCAACCAACTAGTGAATTAAAGTGAATGAAATCCTATTTCTAGTTTGCTACTTTTTTCTGTGCTAACTGAATGTGGCAACTTCTGGTAGTTTCTCAGCTATGCAGTGCAAGTACTGGATGCTAGTTATAATTTAGGATGAAGGAAAATATGAGATGAAACTTGGTTTAGAAACAGGATTTTCTTTTATTTTTCATTGTTGGGAATTGAATAGTGTGTGTAAACCTCCAAGGAATTGCTGTTGTCTCTAAAATGTTCTGCATGTGGTTGGCAAGAACAACAAGGACAGAGGAAAGTTCAGCTAAAAAATTCATAAAGTCTGTCTGGTGGAATGCATTACAGTCATCTGTATACCTCGGTGCTCTTTTCCCTCTGAACTGATAATTTTTAGCTGTGATAAAACGTTGTGAGGAACAGGAGGCTGGCAGATTTGCAGTGTAGATTGTTTGAAGGTTTAAATACTGTGACTATCTCATCTTACTGTAAGTCTGTAGATATAATGTAAGCTGGAGTTGCTGAAAAGTGATAGAATGGCTCATGTGAACAGCCAAGAAAACCTGTGAAGAGCTTATTTTGTGTGTGTTGCAGAATTCTGCACTCTTCCACCTCCTCTACAGGATAGCAGTAATTCACCAGTGAAGCAGAGACACTTCAAATTTGTTGACGATGAGACCATATCTAGTTCTTTGTTTAGGCAGTGGCTTTCACAAAGGGGACCAGAGCTAACTGGGAACTGCTGCCAACACCATCATATGTTTCTTGACAAATGCAAAGTGTTCAAAAAATTGGCACTACAAAATAGAGATACTGTCAATCTTTGTTTAATTCTCAGAATGGCTTTTAAGCTTTTAAAGCTTTTGTTGTTGCTGATGCACTTGCATATCAGATAACGTTTTTGACAATCCTTGTAATATGTCTGGTTAATTTAGTCACATACTAGAACATAAACCAAAGTTCTGAGAGTGCTAAAATTTTTCTGCTGGTTTTTCCTATGTGCTGTGAGCAGAAGAAGGGTTTGTGCAGCAGTGTGTGCTACTGTAGCCAGAACACAGTATTTTCTCATCTCCTTTTCTATGCACTGTGCAGATGCAGCTGCTGCTATTTACCAAATATAAAGGTGTTGTTTGCAGCTCTGCAAGTTTGGATTCTGCTTTACAGAATGCATGAGACTAATTGCACAAATGTTCAGCCTGTATTTATGTACCTGAATATTGTGGTGTAGGAGGCAAATTGAAATTTTAAGGAATTTTTTTGTGATCATTGGCTAGGTCTCTGGAAGCTCATGGAACTGAATTGTTCTAGGAATAACTGTGTGGTGCTTCCAGTGATAGACTGATCTGTTCTGAAGGGTGGAATACTCTGGTGTCACTGTATGTAGGAGACGAGGAAGGAGACCCAAGGAAACTCTGGAAATTTTTGGTGAGGGCTGTGAAGTAGCATTCATTGAGTCCTGTAGGGTAGCCCCGACTGCAGATGCAACAGGAGGAAGCAAGTATGTGTCTGCAGCTAGGTCTGCCTCTCTGGAAGAGTGTACTGATAATGTAGGAACTTAAACAGAAGGAGTATATGTTTGTACCTCAGCAGGCTATTTAAAAAGTGCTTTCAATTGCTACAAGAAAATTTATTAAAGTTTACTTATTAAACTCAAAAAGATAGTAAAGGAACAGGTTCCCCTTCTGAACCGTAGTATTTGTGTTGTGCAAAACCCAAAGGCAACCTATCTGATTTATATGTGAAAATACATTCTCTCGTACTTGACCTTATTTTCTCTTTGCATGTAAGATGGATGCTCACTAATTTTACACCACCACCCACTGTTTCAGTAAAATTATTTTTAACAGATTCTGCAAGAAATTTTCTGCTTTAATTAATATGGAATTATCTCAGAAATTACCAGTGCAGACTCTTCAGATTTACCATAGAACTAAAATTAATCAGTCTAGAGCTGAAGAAGCACAGATTAAAATTAAAAATGCATTAACCATATAATTGTGAGTAACTATGACGATATATCCAGTAGTCAAGGTGGGGTCAACAGCTCTGGGCCGGTCACTGGGATATCAGAGTTTAGCAGCCAGCCTGCTTGAGGGTAGGATGCTCTCCTTCCCAGTTGCTCAGGACATGCAGCATCTTTTAGGAAATGCTCCATCATCCATGGCTGGAATGATGAGACTTGTCCTGTGATGAGGTTGTCCCTCTGGGTGGGAAAAGGATGCAGTGGAGGATTGAACTCAGCTGTGCCATACAGCAAATGAAGGCTCTCTCAACACTTGGCTGTTTTCAGTCACGTCCCAGCTGCCTTCCCCACCTCTGGCTTTTTGTTTGTTTTTTAACCTACTAAGTTATTTTTCTGAACAGTGCAGAGTGACTCTACTAAAGCTTTCACTTATTTTCCTGTGGGTCTCCCTCTTCCTTCTTAATATGCCTAGCTCTAGCTGGGACTCAGAAACAAGAAATCTTGAGTTCTCCCAAAATAATTTACATCTCTGATCTGATGATGAATTGTAAGTCAATGTTAAGCTTCATGATTTTTGAATGTTCATGCAATTATGATCATACAAAGACATTGAAAAGTAATATACTGATTTTATCCCATATATTTTGGTTACTAAATAATATCTATTATTTCTTAATGCTCATGTATAACATTCTTAATAATTGTAAAGAAAAGAAATCCAAGAAAAGTATTTGCCAAGAAACTGTACAAAAGCTAAACGTATTAGAATATTAATGTTAAAATATTTTAGAAGTCCATTAACTATAAAAAATAATAATTGACCTGGAAAATGTAGGGAAAATATTGCACTTCAATAAAATGAAATATATTAAAAAAGAAAACACACAGTTAAATGCCATCCAGACAACTTTAATTTACTTCTGTAATGAGAACCTGAGGGAAATTTGGGGTTAAGTTTAGTTTATTTCAGTAGATTATATTTATTTTAACCCTTTATGCCCAGTCTTACATTAAAGAATTATGATTGCTTGGATGCCTTAACCATTAACTCCTCTATATTCATATGTTTGGTTTTTTTTAAGTTTTATTTAACTGAGCACTGGAAGTCGTGCTTTCTAACCACACAGTTACAATGTGAGGGAACTAAGGAAAGAGTAGAATTGTTGCCTTCATCTTTTACTCAGGGAGTACAAAACCTACTGTAATTTTGTCATTTCTTCTCTCATTATAGCACTGAGAGCTCCGATCCTTTTTTATGCAATGGCATGAAACAGTTTGTTGCTTAAGTGTATCTTACAGAAGCTGAGGAACATGTATGCCATAAATCAATTGTACCCATGATATTAAGAGGGAAGATTACATAGATCTTTAAAAATTCCCAAACCCTGGCAAATGACCTTGAGTAATTGTGATATCATTTCGGGTCAGTGTGCTTTGACTGGTGGTCAGTCAAAATGAGTCATCCAAGCAACCTTTGTTTTCGTAGTTGTAACCCTTTTTTTTTAATTTTTTTTTTTTTTATTTAATGCATATAGCAGGTTGTAGGTAAAGAGCAGAAAATGTCGTAAAATTTCTACTTTAAGAATTCAAAGGACTTTTTCCTTTCTTTCTTTCCTCCCAAATAACCTTTCTTTTTTTCAACATTGAAAGGTCATCTTTATAAGAGGAAATTTAGTAGAGACTAGAGTGGTATAATTATGCCTTGTGGATGCTTTTTAATCTTGCATGAATGCCTGTAGAATTCAAGTGTCCACATGGGGAGTTATACCATCAGAACTATAGGGGCATAATCATGCTGGTGAATTCTGTATTGAGACGAATGCTTTATGAAAAGGAATTTTATTTTGGCTCTTTACTTTTCAGCTTATTCATGTTCTGAACTAAAAGGAGGTGATCAAATCAATGAAAATAATGAAAATTCAATGGTTACCAAAGGCTGGGGAAATTGGAAAGTAATAAATATATATGTTTCCTGATAACATTCATGAGCGTTTTTGTTCTTACTCTCTCGCCAGTGTTTGAGGTTGTGAAGGGTTTAGTGAAAGGTTAATAAACAAGACTTGTTCTTTGCTGAGTCTCATAAACTAATATATGTAATAGCTAAACACTGGTAGAATATTAGAGATTCTTAGCTCCATAAAAAGCAGCTGGGGCTTCAGGCAAATAGGACACTGGAGAATTAGTTGAATACTGTTTAGTCTCTGTAGGACCTGAGCAGTTAACACTAATCAAATCAGCCATTGAGTTGCTATATGTGAATTTTCCTATGTCTCAGTTAAATTTTAATTCCTAAATATGTGTCCTAGGCCAGTAGTCAAAATGTTCTCTACAAAAGTAGCTCATTTACATGAAAATAACTTTCTGTAGGTCAGTAAGGGTGTAGTAACACTAATAATTATTTACAAAATGTGCTTAGAGTAAATTACAAGCATGTCAGTGTAATTGCTGCACAGACTTTAAGAGAAGAAGAGCTTAATCATTTTGGTGATGTAATCTAGTCCAGCCTTGGCACTGACCACACAACGTTGCACAGTATGTCTTGCTAGAAGACCAAGGTGAACTTCATTAGAAAGATGTCTCACTCATATTTAAAGAGTTCAGAGAACAAAGAGTCCACCACTTGTATACCAACACTCACTGTTCATGTGAAATGTTTTATTTGTGGTCTGAATTTAGCTTTGACTTGTTCAATCTTTGCTGGGTTAAAAAAGCCTTTAGTGCTGGACAGTATTCAATGAAAATACTTAAAGGCTGGGATCAAGGCATCTCAGCCCTCTTTAGTTGTTAAGCAAATCTCATTGAGGCACTTTACTTTTTAACCGTAAGGCAAGACTTCTGTATCACCAGTTTTTCTTGTAGTTTCTTTCAAGTTTTCAAACATCTTTCTTGGGTGAGGACATCAGTATTGTCAGCAGTGGTATTACTAATGAGAGAATTACAGCAGGAGCTGAACAAAAGCATGCTCTCTCCTTGCTCTTTTTGAAGCATGGAGAAGTTTTTGTTTTTCGTATTTCTCATCACAAGCCTTTTATGAGAGATACTTTGCAAGGGCCTCCATAGTATAATATGTTTTTCAAGGCAACCTTATTAGAAGGAGACAGCAAGGTGATGCATTGCTGTGAGAACCAGAATATTCGGGTTTGCCCTGGGTAGTGTTGCACACAATGGTAGTGCTTTTGTCCTGCTTCATATTCTTTTTATCTACTATGATTTCTTTTAGAATTGAAAACAGCCTTCAGTTTTGTAAATATTGTTTACTTTATTTTATTTTTTACTTTATTTTTCAACGTGTGTAACCAATATTTTTATCATTAATGAATCATACATCTGTCATTTTAGGTGAAGCAGTTTATGAAGAAGCATGGATATACCATTTTCTTTATTTTCTATTTTTTACCTGTAGAATTTCTATGTACTCATTCTTCGTTTTCATCAAAGTAAGTAAGAAAATATCTCTGTATTTTCACCCAATATATTCACCCGAGGTAAATCAGTAGAATTAGTTCAGAAAAAATCTTTCCTGTGAACTGAGTGTTGAAACATTGCGAGTGGGAGATGAGTCTTGTTTTGGTTACCGGTAGAACTCTGTTATTTATTTTTAATGAATGTAGAATAGAGGTCTTTGCATGGTGTCATGACATGGTTAGGTAAGTTTTAGAAGGATACAAGTATGTGGTTTTGCATTTGTACCCCATCACTCTGCAGCTGTTTCAGGCCTGCTGTGCAAGCATGCTGAAATATAATATTTAAATTTCTTTTTAGTTAGCAATAGTTTTCAGTCCTGAACTGCTCCCTCCAGAGCAGGCAGTGTGCTAGTCATAGTAAAACCTTAGCTAGACTGTCTGAGGAACTTTTGGTGTTCTGAAAATAGTGAGATCAATTTTGTTGTGGTTGGGTGGATTTGTGCAAGGGACAGAGCAATGCAGACATGCTTAGAAAAGGGAGCAAGGAAGCCCATCAGCCTGAGGTCTGCTTGCAATGTGACCCTGAGAAAGAGGTGATTGAAACTGTGAGTAAGGAAACTGTCTCCTGCAGTTTGCTTCCTACTGTGTTCAATGAAACAGCATATAATATATATGGTTTGTGCATAAATAGGACTGCATTGAATAAATGCCTAGCAACAGTTCAAGGTGCAACATACAAAACATCAAAAATCAGCAAATTATTTTTGTATTTACTGACAAAGTTTATAGCGTATCTTAGAAAGCCCTCGGTGAAAGTGAATGGGGACAGAAGACAATGATGAAATTTAACTAAAGCTACACAACAAGTCTGTTTATCTGTCTGGAGTTCTAACTGAAAATTATACATTTCTATCAGCACTGAGTATTTTTTTTTTGTGTTTTCTAGTAAGAACAAAACCTTGATAGTTATGGAATCATATAGAAAAACTTAGGGTGGAAGGGAGCTCTAAGAGATTATCTGCCCCAGGCTCTTGTTGAAAGCAGGACCCTATATGAGATAATCAGGGGCCTGTCAAGGCCGTTGAGTTCACCACTTCTCTGGGTAACCTGCTCAGAGTTCAGCTGCTCTCATGGTGAAGAATTTCTTCTTAAACAGAAATGTGTTTCCTCTGAAGCAGGCTATTGCCTCGTGGCACTGGGCATCTTGCTGAAAGAATCTATCAAATCTGTAACAGCAATTGAAGTGTTAGAAAATAGTGTTCAACCCTCAATTGTCTCTTCTTCTTCGTCTTTGTCTTCTTCTTCATCTTCTTCATCTTCTTCGTCTTCTTCGTCTTCTTCTTCTTGCTTGGTGAACCAACCCAATTATTTCAAGCTCTCTTCATCTGTCAAGTTCTCCAGTCCTCTGATCAGCTTGACGGCCCTCTGCTAGATTATCTCCAATTTTTTAGTATGTCTTTTTAGCTAAGAGGACCACGACTGGACACAGTATTCCAGGTGTGGCCTAGTAAGTGCTGAGGAGAATGGAATTCTTATGTCCTTTTTGTTTGCTGGCTGCAGACATACTGAGGAAGCCCACACCACCATCTGCTTTCCTTCCTGCAAGAGCACCAGGCTGGCTTGTGTTCAGCTTGTGATCTCTTTACCCTCAATAATACTAATTCATTTTTTACTACATATAATGGAAGCAAGGAACAAAAGTCACAAAGCTTCTGGAAGAAAAGGGTTTTACCTTAAAGACCGATGACTTTGGCCTTCACCCCTAGTATGGGAGACTTTATTTTAGTTCTTTCCTTCTTTTGGTGTTGCTCCCAACCCTGAGCTGTGCCCTCAGGAGAATGCTGTAACAAGCCACAGCATATTCTGGAGTTCCTTCAGACTCACATGTTTCACATGTTACCACAATGATATTTTTGTTTAATATTCTTCTGATGTTTCTTAGACTAGGGACTACAGGTGTGATACCTCCTTAGGGTTCATTTGTCCTCTCCTCTCCTCTCCTCTCCTCTCCTCACCTCTCCTCTCCGAACCTCTCCAGAGAAATTCCCCAAAACTGGAGGTGAAAATGAGCTTGCCCAGCTCCAGTGTGATCCTTATGACATACAAGGCCTTTATGTTTGGTTTCTTTTCTTTGATGTGAATGAACTTGCCTGGAGTTAAGTGATTAGTCATTACTTCAATGGCTCTATCTTTGTGGTGTTGGTGAGTAAGTGGAAGTACCCAAATTTAATTTTTTTTAAATAGGTATTTACCTGAACGCTTTTAGCATTAAAAATGGTGGAACTGGAGCTTTTTTATTCTTTTTTGTAGCTCCTGTAACTTCATCTGTGCGATATAGTAACCTGTGATGGGACAAAGAATCTATTTGTTTTGTTTTAGAGGAGCCAGGAAATCTCTAAAAATACTTGCAAGTACCACAGTCTTTTAACAAAAGCAGCTTGGGTATAATGTTTGATGTACTAGGTAATAAAACCTGGATCAATATTCATTGCTACTCTTATTTGATTTTACAATCCAAGTACCAGAATAATAATAATAAAAAAACCCCCAAAAACCAAACAACCAAACAAAACCAACAAAAAGAAAACAAAACAAAAAACCAACAACCATCAAACAAACCCACTGGCATTTTGCTTGCACAATACAAATTGTGCAATTGAATTCTCCACAATGTATTTTATATGCAGTTTCAAAGGATGAAAAACAATAACTTTAATTAATACATTAAAGGGGAGTAATATTTCCATATTACCTTTTAAAGATATTTTCAACCTCCTGAAATTTTAAATGAGGCAATTAATTTGGAATTTTTGTGTACCATGAAAATAGCACACCTTTTATGTCCATTACACTAACAAAGCTGACTGTAGACTGATGGGCATTTAGTACAAGTATATGGACAAATTCTGATGCAATGGAGAGTACCTCTTTCTAGGATTTGTTCACAATGTCTGAGGAAAAGATGTATTCCCATCAGTAAATCCAGAATGAGAACTACTTCCAAACAACATTAGGAATAATCTAATCTCAGGAAAATCTCAAGGATATTGTAATATGGAAATGTCTTTATCGAACATGAAATAAATCTGTATTGGACTTTGTGATGCACGAAGCAGTGTTGGCTGTTGATTGCCAAAAACTCTCAGATACTGCAGTATCTCTGCTTTGTGGAAACAAAGGTTTTGCACCAGGCAGAATTATGTGAAACATAAAATCGACCAGTTCATCAGAACAATTTGTTTCCCTAACCGAGTGCTAAAGGGAGAAGCTTTAATAGAAAGTGGGACTTCTCAGGGAAATCCTGCTGGGTATTCTAATGTCTATGCTTTAATGAGCAGATGAGTAAGTTACCTTGGAGAGGAAAGCTAGCCTAGTAAAGAAGGCACAAAGGTGATAATTAAACAAGAAATCAATGTTAAGTATGGAAAAGAGGGGCATAACTGAGAATGAAAATTGAATCGACAATGTAAATGACTTTTTGGAAAAGATAAAGGTAATAAGAAATTATTAGTGACCAGTAGAGCTTAAGACAATAAGAAGACATTACTAATGTATTAGGAACAAAAGAACAATTAAATCAAGTATAGATTTCAGTCTTTTAGAAAAAAAATCAGAAAAGAACCAATAGCTGGAAATCAAAGCTTGAAAAATTCAATCTCTATGAAGATGCAGTGAGGGTGATTACACACAAATGATTTCCCAGTGTAGGTAGGTGGTAAGTTTGCCATTGCTAGGAGTTTAATCCAGTTGGATATGCTTTAATCTGAGCCTGGTAACAGGCTTGGCAGCATCTCTGTGGATGGCAGTGGCGGTCAATTGTTCTGTGCAATCTTTACATCTGTGAATTTGTATTTTTGTTTTGTCACTTTCTTTTTTAATAAACTATTAAAGAGAACAGAGAGCTCTCATTGCCCACAACATGTTCACACACTCAGCTCTGCTTTAAGATAATGACAAAAACCCCTCAGTCTTATGCTTCAGGGCTACATCTGGCTGCCTGCAGAAGGCAAGAGGCTGATTCTCTAGGTTAATTCTGGATTTTTTTAATTTCATTTTTCTCTGAAGCCTGAGGGGCAGACATGGCTGGTTTTAAAACCTTGGAGAGACTGGGTTGCTTCTCTGCAGGGAAGTCCTCTCTTTTATATAGCTGCTATCTTCCATCTGGCTGGGGGATCAGACAATTTAAGGGTAGCAAGGACTTTGAGCTCTTTTTTCTTTCTTGTTCATTATGACATCTAGGCATATCTGAGATCATAATTATGATCATTTGGGCATATCTGATATAAAAAACTCTATCATTACTGGGGCCTGGGGGAGAGGCATCAGAGTCTTTTTTGGAATTCTTATTAGCTTAATTTCTTCAAGATAGATTTTTGTTTTGTTTGTTTTGGCTTTTGGGGTTTTTTTTGTTTGTTTGTTTGTTTGGGGGGCTTTTTGTTATTGTTGTTTTGTTTGTTTGTTTGGGGTTTTTTTGCATAACCCAGCTCAGTGTGGTAAGCAATGGCAAACAGGTGAACCATTACACCACACACAAAACAAGGTTGTCCGTTCTGGTTTAAATTCTGAATTATAGTTTACTCTTGCTGCAGTAAGAGTTATAGGTTACAAATACTGTTTCTTTTTTTCAAAAAGGGCTGCTGCCGGTTGGGATGCTTGATGGAGTTGCAGAGCTGCCACACAGGCTTCCCAAGTGCTGCTTTGCTGGCTGTGTGCAACTAACAAAGGGTGTGTTGTGCTTACTGCAGTGTTGCTTCCAAGTCTGGCTTTCCTTCTGCGGCAATTCTTTTGTTTAAAAAACCTGTTCCTCAAAAGCAAAACCAAGAAACTTCACTAACATTGCACTGTCAAAGAGGGAGGATACAGTAAATTTGCTTATTGTTTTGGTTCTGTTGAATTGCAAAGGGCAGTGGTTGGAAATGGGATGTCAGGAGATACTGGAAGTCAAGCTACATATCACAATTTCCTAAGAGGCAAACAAGTCTGCCAGTGTTCTGCCTGGTAGCTATGCTGGCAGGTGTCTCTGCTCTTAAACTGCTCTCTTACATGCATGTGAAAGTACTCATGTGCTTCAAAAAGATCCTCCTTTCCATTCAGGAGACTGTCAACAGGCACCTATTATCATTCTACAAAGCTGTGAAAAGACACCTCCTGTTTCATCAACATCAGTGTGTTTTCTTCTTAAGCATATGAAGAAAAGGCAGCCTCCCTCTGATATGAGCCCTTATATATTCTCTTTGTGTGCCCAGTTGAGGGACACCTTTTCAGATACTGCTTCTTGTGTGCAAGTGGAACTGGCGCTTGCTTAGGTAAATAAACGTATTGGCTTATTGTGTAAGTCACCTTACATGTGACAAACCATCTATTTTGTGATTTATCACATGTCATTTTGCATCACATATAACATTAATAACATTAGCTTATGATATGTGTATGTTTAACTGTGGCCAATCCTGTGTGCAAATAGGTGTCCGAGTTCCTATCTATAGCTCTTTGGGCCTCCGTAGGGGTTTGTATGTAAGAGCTGCAAGCAAAGGTAAGTCCAGCTGGAAAACTGGAGATAGATGGATTGACAGAGATGAAGAGAAAACCCAAGAGGTCCAGATCATTCCCTGAATGGCAGAACTAAGGAGAACTGGTTTGCTCTGGCTTTGTCTCTTTGGGGTGCAAGATATTTGTGTTCATTCCACTGAAGTGCCCTCTTCCATGGTACCTTCCAACCTATCTGTGTCCTCATAGAGAAATGTCTCACTTAACCCCACCTCCTCTTCATTCCATGGCTTTTAGCCACTGTTGTTTGGCCTAACAACTGGAATGACCCAGCAGACGCTGTTCTGGAGGTGCATTCATGCAAGGTGGCCAACCTGTATGTGTCCAGCATAGTCAGCAGCTGCTACCACATGAACTGAATCGACTGCTCCTCATCTTTGCTGGCAGCAAAATTAATGACTTTGGGAGCTGCCTTCCATGATGTGCTAAATTTTGCACACATCTGTTGTAAGATTTTCTTACTTAAAAAATGACTGCGCTGTTCAGTTCACTTGAAGCTGAACAAACATGACAGAGTGACGGTGTGATGCACGCAAGCTTCATTTTCTCACGAAGCCAAGCTATGAAAAAAAAAATCTGCCTAGGAAAATTTTCAGCCAACATTTGAGAAGCTTGCCATTAATTATCAAAATGAAGAAGCAGAGTATGCTAACACGGCTTTGATTCAAACTATCAGAATCAATTTCTCAAAAAAGAGAAGTGCTGAAAATAATACATAAAACACATTAGACTTGTACACTGCCTGGTATCCCTATTTGGTTTCTGCATCTGGCCTTGTTATAACAGCTTCGAACCCTAAAAATCACCTTGCTTTCCCCAAACTCTAGAAGATAAAACAGAATTTAGAAGGACCATTTTCTTCCTTCTCTTGTCAGAGAACCTTTGTTTTTAAGGTTGTTTATTCAAAGTGAGTAAATTGAACTAGGTCAGCCTGAGTTATGATGATGTTCTTCAGAGTGCCTGTGTTCCTGGAGCATCCCTGGAGGACTGCTACTCTTCAAGATGTCTGCCACCATCCTGTCCTCTTGGCCGTTGTTGCTCACATAGTTTCTGCTCTCTGACAAACATCTATGCAGGCTTTGCAAAGCAGATTTGGATTCCTTGATGCAAAAATATGTAGATGCTAAATATGCATTTATTGTATCACTGTTTCTATTGCTGTAAAGTCAGTATTTTAAAGGCTTTAAAGTTTCTGGAAACGGATTTTTGATTTATTCTGATAACAGCCTTCTGGTGCTTATTCACTTGCTGTCTATGTTCTGAAGGCCAGTTGGGAACTACAGCTCTTACAAATCATCCCGTGTGTTTTGTATTAATCCAGGCCTTCCTGCACTTCACTTGGTAGTTGTAAATGCAGTTTATAATTAACACAGAATGTGGTTCTTCTGCCCTGTGACTTGGAAACTTTAAAAGACAGCATTCAGTCATAGTTTATGCATCTGGTAGTGCAGACTGGGTTTTTAAAAGAACCCAGAAGAATTAGGCATTCAAATTTCATTAAAATGCTGTGGAAGTGAAGCATATAAGCTCTATTAAAAAGCTCAGCTATTATCTATAGCTCTTGGGGTTTTTTTCTCCAATTTAATTTGTGTATAAGCCTGCTTTGCAGAAAGAAGTGGACAGGCTGATTTTGCTCACCTTTCCTTCTCCTTGGTGCTGAGGAAGAGCCCTGCCTTAGAGCTTGAGCATGCTGCAGCTCTCTGAGCTCTTCCACTTTGCACTGCATTCATGTACCCACACAGGTACTGATTTTATAACTAAAACCTCATTTTCCTAACCATAGAAATGAATATCTGATCAATAACACTGTTGATATAAATAGTTTGGTGAATATGACGTTGAAAATTATTTAGCCATATATATGTGTCTGTGTATTTATCTATCTGTCTATGACATCCTGGAAATTATTTGTACTTTTTCACACTGAAATTTTCAGGGAGACAAAGCTGAATTAAAATCAATGCGGAAAATAAAATTGTGCTACAGATTGTAAGAGAATTGGATGTGTTGCTTTTAAATACAATGCAATATGACTAAGTGTTACATGTAATATTCTGTCATGTGTCTAAGAGAACAGAGAAGTTTCTTTTATATGCAAGAATCAGGAATGTACAAAATGATAAATATAGTGAAGATGAAGATGAGAGATCAATAGGATATACAATCAAGTGAAGAAGAGTAAGTAGGGAGCGAAGTTTGTTCTGCAGTCAAAAGGGATTGCTGCAGCAGTACAGAATATGCAGAATTGCTGCAGGAAGGAGTTAACCATTGTGCCAGCAATGCTCAGCCCCTATTTATTGCAAAAGAGAATTAATGGTTTTCCTGCCTGGTGCTGAAAATAGAAGTCAAATTTAAGTTGTTTCTTGAAGGCAGATATAATTAGATTGTGAAACTTGTGGCTTTTGGGTCTAAATAATAGGACAAGAATGACTACCCTAAATCAGAACAGAGTGCAGTCTCTTAACTCTTTCTTAGGATTGAGAATAGGACAAGCACAGAGTGATACTTTTCCCATTTTCCAGCTCTGCACAATGTACACTCTACCTAAACTGTAGATAAGGTGCATCATATATTATCCCTCACTGAACCCTTTCTCTACAGATTGTTCCAATTATTTATTAAACCCATTTATATTTTTGTTAGCCACAACATTCTTGTAACAATAGACTATACTGTGTGGCTGTGAATTGTATGCAAAAATATTTCTGTTTGATTAAAACTGTGATGTAGTGGTGTTTGTCAAGTTTTATGGTAAGATGAATAGTGAGCAAAGGTTTGTTACTAGCTATGTTAGATTCACTTTTATATACAATTATTTCTTCTTTTTCATCTCCTTTTCAACTTGAAAAGTACTTTCATCCACCCTCATACAGTTACAACAATATACTGCTATTCACCTATGTTGTCTAGCATATGCCATTCCTACTTCTAATAAACCTTTATACATAGATCATTCAGAATTAGGTGAAGTGTTTGGAATGTGGATGCAGTCTATCTTTATACAATGGTGTAATATTGTGTATTTTCATTCTTATATAATGATTTTTAATTCAGGTTTTTTTTCCTGTCTGCCAGTGAACACTGGACAGATATTTTCAGAGAATTCTCAACAAGGAATCTAAGATTCATGCTGAAGTGATACTAAATTATTTATTTTTTTGTTATTTATCCCTGTGTATGTACAGTTATGCTTCCCCCATGTGTATTACTTTGCCTGTATTGATATTAAATAATGTCTACATTTTTTGTTGCTAAATCACTCACTGTTCAGTATAATGACACCTTTTGAGATATTGACTGTTTTCAGTAATATGTATCATCAGCAGACTTTACCATCTCATTATTAATTCCTTTTTCCAGATCATCTATGAATATATTGAAGAGAGCAAGTTCTAGTGCAGTTTTCTGATCACTTCTCTCCCATGGTGAAAACAATTTATTGCTAGGCTCCAACACATCATTTATCTACTAAAGAATTCTTATCCTTCTGATAATTTAGTTTCTTTAAGAGCCTTTAGGGAGAGGACTTGTCAAAACATTTGACTTCTGGAAATTCAAGAACACTACATCAACTGGCATTCCAAAGCTTTCTGGCATCTTTAAAGAACTTTTAATATCATCATTTTAATCAACTAACAGTAAATTGAACCCCCCAAATTTAGTAAGGTTTCTCTATTTGCAAATATCATGTTATTTGTGTATGAAGAATATCTCAAGTACTTTTACTATTTGTACTAAGGTTTCTAGCAGTTAGTGACAATTTCTGCAGAAAAGTTATTTACTGTGCTGCCAGAAACTCCAGAGTGAGTTGCAGCTTTTCACTGACCCTGAGCAGAGTATGGTTTCTTTGCGATAGAAGTCTTCTATTTATTTTCTGTAAATGAAACATCCCTGAAGCAACGGGGAGGGAATGAAAGTAACATTTTATCACAGTAGCATTTGCAGAAAGGTCAACCGCGAGAGTCCCCATTTATAATGAAGCTTGGGCCAGCCATGAGTTCCTAAAAACCTTACCTGCAGGTGCTTATTTTTTTTTTTATTAAAAAATGGATATCTGAGCTTTATGAACTTATGATTAAACTTTTAAAATAAATTAAAGGTGAGAGGATTAGATGTGGAATTGGAAATGAACTGTGGTGTCTTTTGCCTCTAGCTCAGCATTTTGAAGGCAATCCAAATGAGATGTGACAAAGTGCAGTGCACTCTTTTTTTTTTTTTTTGCTGACCTATGTGAAAGTGGAGTTTGGTCTCTGCCAAGTTCTTTGTGTGTGAATAGCCACATCACTATCCCTGCCACTATAATTAGCACTATTAGCCCTTTATTGGAATTTAAAATAAATAGGCCATGATTTAGATATCACAGAGACTGAATTATCCCCTTAGATGATCCACCCAGACTATAACAACAACCATCTTCTCCCAGCTCTCCCTTTTTTCCCAGTGTTTGATAGAAGTTACAAAAGTAAGGTTTAAGTCTAGCTCCCATGTTGCATCCTATTTGAAACTTAAAGTATAAAATCCTGTTGAACTACAGTTCCTGAGTGTGAATTGAATGGAACTGTGTTTTAGTCTGTTATGGGTCTTGGCTACTCTTGGGCAATTCCTTCCTGATGGGAAGAACTTTGCAGAATTCCTCATGATGTCCAAAGAGGTGCTCCTCATCTTCAAACTCCAATCTTAACTTCATACACTTCAAGAGAATAAAGTTAATCTACATTGGCCTTTGCTTATCATGACCCTGATGCTGTTTCTGCTACCTGTTCACTCTTAGGCTGCCAGAAAATCTTTAGATCTGTAGGTGCAACCAAGTTCTCTCTCCTAGTCTTCCCACACTTATTTAAGACATCATGCAGTAGTAGATGCCCTGGAAGGGAAATGGGAAGTGTTTTTAAGGGAAACATTGCATGCAGCTTAGTGTTGGCATGAATGCAGTCTACAGCTGGTGGTGACCATCCTACCCCTTTCTCTTTGCTTGACGGAAACCACTTCTTCTCTTTTCCCCAAAGCACCTAGTGCATTTTCTGTTGCTTCCTCCATCTGAACTTAGTCTCTGCTCCATGTAGAGAAGAAGAAGACTTAGCAGCTGGAAAGTTCTTCAACCACACTGCTTTTCAGTGGTTGCTGGGTGAACAGAGGGCTGGTAATCCTTATTCTGCTACCATTCAGAGCCACAGAAGGTGTACAGTGCACACAATGCATCTGGACAAAGTATGATGGCACAGAAATCTGTCATTGCTCTTCTGGGGCAGTGATCATTATCCAAATGGTCTCTACATTGTGGTAATGGGAAAAATATTGATGGCCTCAATGTCTATTGCATTGGGTTATTTCAAAAGTGATTAGCAGTGGCACTAGAGCCAATGACAGGTGATACACTACTGCACTGCTTTAGAAGTCCTACTTTTAAATGTTATATCAGCAATGTGCTGGTATTCAGCCTTCAAACAGATACAGGCCTTAAAACCACACAAACACTAGTAATATTATTCTGGAAGAAAAGAGCAGCAGTGTAAATGTGCTTTTCCCCATATTTTCAGCAAATTGTGGACTATTTGAAATTTTTATTCAAAATAAATTTGGATTTATTTTAGAACAACAAAAACCTGCTGGCTCTTCCATTGCAGACAAAATCTTAAGCTGTCTATATGCAATTCTTGAAGCAACGAGAATTTCAGCAAATATGAGGCAATTCTTGTTTCCCACACTAGGTCAGCACTTTCTTGTAGAGTTAGTTCATGTCGTCATATTATGTTCCATGGAGGTGACTCATTTGTGTATTTTGGAGTTCAGACAAGGCCTAGGAGATGACTTTTCTCTGTTTCCTTCCACATGTTTTTTTCTGCTTTTGTAACAGCACATTCTGCCTGCTATCTGCAAATGAAACAGCATCTCACCTATACTTTCCTTGCACATAAAGAGACTTTCAAGTGTGTCAGGCTATGGCTGAGAAAGCTAGATTACATGCTACCTGAAAACTGTCACAGAGGGATCTAAAAATGATCTTGCTTGATTAACAGACAGGGATGTTTTTCTGTGCTGGTCCAACTATTTGACAACTGCTTCAGCTTGTAAAGTTGGATATAATTACACAGGGCTGAAGATCCCTGATAATGCAGTAGTTTTTCATCTGTATAGAAGTAACTATGCCAGAATGGCTGTGTTCATATCGGCATTACTGCAATACACGATAGCAGATGTACCATTTTAACTACGTTGGTATTGTTAAAATGGGCAGTTTAACATTTATGTGTGTATAAAGCCTTTAAGCAGAGAAATACTCAATCTGTTCTCCGTTTTGGAAAACTATCTATTACCTTAGAAAGAGTATAGTCACCTTGACAACATGAAGCTTTGCTCAAACTCTATCAGTTCAATTCTCTCTATGTAGTCAGACATGAAATTGAGTTACAGTGGCTTAATGGGTTACCACATGTCAGTGGAGACGAATTTATGGGCAGTCCAGTAGCCCATTGCCAACACAAGGCAGAAATCATTAGATCAAACAACTCCATTTCACAGAGGTTTTAAAGATTTTTTTTTCTCATGTATGCTTGTAGTCTTAAGAATGGACACACAATCTATGACTGTGCTCAGTTGAATACTAAGGCATTATTAAGCAGTAATAAGTTAATCTTGTAACTGAACTACAAATTAAAATTTTGAAATAATTTAATTAGATCAATTTTAAATTAGTGAATGGGAACTGAAAACGTATATAAGAAATGAATGTCTTATATGCTGATAAGATAAGACCTGTAGTGACTGCATTTAGTTCACTTGTATACTGATGGCTGGATATTTTCAGAGGTAGCTTAGAATCCATGATTTTCATTTGAGATATTTACAGGTGTGCTTAGGCAGCTTTTTCCCATTTATCCCTAGAATTTCATGTTTATGCTTGTTTCAAGAAAATTACATGATCTTTTGGACTTCAGACAATTTTACCTTCGTAATTAATCTTCTTTTTTATTTTTTCAAGCTGTCACAGATTTGCTGACATGTAAAGAAACACCTTTGGAGAGCCAAACCACAACAGTATGGAACAAACAGCTATGTTTGGGTTTGATTCTTAACAAAACTATGCTCTTTGTTCTGTAAGTTTTACTAAGAAAAGATAAAAGAATTACTATACTTAAATTAATGGCTCAATGGATATCTCATCTCTTGATTACAATTATGCTTAAGGCAAGAACATTACCGTCAATTGTAATGCCTGAAAATGTTGTGGGAACTTCAAGAAACCAAGATCTGACTACCTATTGTCAGGTAATGCCTGTAGGGTAATGTGCAGAAGAAAACGAGGGTTCTGCTCTTTTGGAATTAAAAAAGATTGTGGTCATATAAAAGTTTATGTTAGTTTCATCTTAGCTGACACTAAAGACCATAATTATTTGCAAGAGAATTTTGAATGTAAATATTGTCAGCATTTTTTCACACTTTTTCATTGTGAAACAGAAACCATTGAATGTAATGAGAAGGAAGTTAAGAAACTCCCTCTCAGGATACTGTGAGTTTCTTACATATTGCCACACCCTGTCAGTAAAAAACAGATCTTTTAATTGCAGCTAATCTGGATTGCTTGAAATACTGTACTACAAGCACCCAGCCAAATTCTGCTTAGCAGCAATGCTTACAATTGCTCCTTGTATCAGAAACTCCTGAGGTCAGAATTTTATCAACACTTCTTTAGCTTACTAACAGATTCTCAGTCTCATTTTTGAGAGCTGCTGGGGTTTTTTTGTTTGGTTAGTTTTTTTGTTGCTGTAAGAAAAAGAGAGAGGAGGGAAAAGAGAAATAACAGCTCTAAACACTGACCTGTTTAGAGACTAAATCTATAAAGTTGATTTATGATAGCTTATGGAACTTACCTGTACTTCACTCCTTGAAGAGAACTGCTCTTATGGAGTAAGAATGCTTCCATAATTATGCTCATCAGTCTCTTTTTTGGTATCTTTTTTGAGCCATGAGTAAAAGCACAAATGTTCTTTTCAAGTAAGGTGGACCCTGAGACCGATTTCTCATTGACCTCTAAATAACCTGTCTATAGTAGCTTAATTCTGGTTTACCTGGATTGGATTAGGTTTGGTAAGGTGGAGGTGGGCTGCTTTCCTGGAAATCTGGCTCCCAGGAAGTTAGTTTTCCATTAAATTGTAAAAAAGTTTTATCAAAAAAAAGTTGGGTTTTTTTTTAATCTTAATCTTTGTGCAGCATTAAATTGCATACTTTAATCCTTACTGTAAATTTTATTCCATGGAAATTACATTGCTTTTTGTAACTATGCTGTGAATAAAGCAAGCCTTAGAACTATTCTTTTCTATTTTGATTTTTTTTTGTGTGTGGTCTTATTTATAGATAAGGACAGGCCCAACTGCCCACCTTTTGATAAGTAAAGAATAAACCAGTTAGTTCTATGATAAGACCTGTCAGAGTCACTATGAGGGAACATATTATTTTTAGTCCTACTTTTTGGATAAAAGCTTAAAGGGACGAAGATCAACATACAACTGAAATTAAGCCCTTGACAATGCTTATTCTGCTGTGTAATTCATAAATTAATGGATCATGAAAAGACCTTTAAAGAATGCTATCCATCAGAAATACTACCCTTGTATGTGCAGTGCCTGTATCCCAGAAACCCTTGTGTTGAATTTGCCTTACTAGGAGCCTGCAATCCTTTTGAGAAAGGATGAAAGAACCATAAAATAAGTTTATGTTGTTCAGTCACCAAATGTTATAAATGACTAACACAATATAAGCAAAGCAGTAAATCTAATCTTTTGCGACATGTATATTTAACAGTCATAAAATCTACTTTTGGGGATGCTGATATTAGACTTTTGTTTTAGATGCTGCTTGCCATATATCCAAATTACTTAGACCTCTGCATGAAACTAATTTTTCTTTCTAGAAACAAACATATAATTTCCAAAGTGACAAGAAATCTCCCACAGAAATTGTAGAATAATAGGATCTAGTAAATGCTTGCTATTTAAAATAAGTTTACCACCACAGCATCTGAAAACCTTATCGTGAAGGTAATAAACAAAGCATGACTTGCCATCTGTCTTTTGTTTTTTTAATTATCCACTTGACAGAGAAAGAAATGTGCATATTAGAATAATGTGGGATTGTTTTGCTTATTTGTTTCCTATAATGACATATAGTGTGATATGCAAATGTGTATGTGAGCGAAGAAATGTGCTTTGCATTGGGGATGAAAGGGGGTTAATCACTTTTCTAATTTTTATTAGATCTTCAGGAATGGCTCTCAGGAAAGCTCTAAAACTATTCACCCCACAGTCAGTTTTAATTTTACTGTGTAGGCTTCATTGTGGGACTGTTGACCATGGTGGTTTCTCTGGAAATTTATCAGTCTTGGTCCTAAGCCATTAAATGGCTTACAGAGCAAGACTTGAAGCATTCATCATTCTGTAGGGAGCTGGACTACCAATCCAGAAACTGAAGAGTTTGCTTATGATGGCTGCTCATGCAGACGAGGTGATCAGGAGTGCCCCTGGCATGCTGGACTTGCTGAAGGGATGCAGGGTCTCTTGCCCAGGGTATGTCCAGTAGTTGGGTCAGGGAGAGAGCTGACATGAATAACCATACTCAGTTTATTGGCCTGGCAGGGAGCCTTGGGTACTAGAGAGTCAGGAGAGAGCCTTGTCCATAGATGTTGCTGTGCAAGAGTTTCCTAGCTCTGAGGAATGCAGGAATGTTCCTGGAGCACAGACTGAGCTGGCCAATCACTCCACCATAGACGTTTTGTTTGCTTATGCTTCATCTCATCTAGAAATTGCATTGACTGGAAAAAAGTAAGAGAGCTTTTGTTTTAATAAGACCAAACTTGTAAACTCAAAACAAAAGCTTTAAAAATACACACATGACATTAGGCTGCTTCTATGTGGCCTTTATTTTTTTTAATGAATTATTTTCAGAATTCATTTTTAACTGGTTTTTTTTTTTCCTTTTGATTGATATATATAGAATGCTATGAGATTGCAACATGGCAGTTCCCTTATCAAACAGCAAATGGGATCAAAATCAGGGAAGGAAACAGATGCTGCAGTGATTTCCTTGTACAGATGCAGCCCTTCTTCCCTCTGCACCCCAATCACAGCTGGTGTGTTTGAACAATGAGGGCAAGCTCGGGGCACCATGGAGCTTGTGGCAGGATTGCTTTTGGCCTCACTGCTTCTCAAGATGCTGTCTCCTACCCCACTGCTGTTGAGTGGAAGATGGCTCTATGTTTTGGCACTGACTGATTTGATCTCTATTGCCCTGGCTTGCCAGCAGCTGGCTTTTCTCTCTATATATAAAGTATGTTCAGCTACAGGTCTTTTAATTTGAAATGTAGAAGTGCCACAGTTTTGAAGCTTAAACTTCCTTCACCAAGACTGAAATAATTTGAGTTAGTTAATTTCCAGGATAAAGTTTGATTATTGTCTGTGGTAATGCATCCTAGGAGATGAGCCATGATATGTACTCCATTTGAAAATGGGGTGGGTTTGTTTTATTAGTTTAAACTTTACCATGCAATATGGAAACGATGAATTGTGGGCACCTTGTTCTGAGACCTGTGTTTTTATGGAACAGGTGCAGAGAGCACCAGATTGTTTCATTTGGTTTGTGCATAAATCCAAACAGATAAAACCCAAGTGCTCCATTAATTATGTGTAAATTTAAAGATATTTCATCTTTGTATTAGTTAAGTGTGTCTTGCACCAAGGTAAGTTTTAAAATAGAAAATCATGTGTGTATGCATATTCTTCAACATGATTTCTAGCTTGCAATTATTACCTAACACATTTAATACTTCTGTGCCCTTCAGCTCTGTAACACTGTCTCACAGTAAGTAAAAGATTAATTCTCTTACTTCATCCCAAAAGGCGAAAATCGTTTTTGTCATTCTTTAGTTATACACTTGCATATATAATAGAAAAAAGTAATTTACTTTTCTGCCTATTCTAGATAATGTCACATAGAACTTAAGACAGACTCACAAATCTGGAATCTGTCAAAGTACTTTACATGTAATTTCCTATCTTGTGTAAAACCTTCCCACCGCCACGCAAGGAATTAGCTCATGAAATCTCCAACAGCCATATGGTAGGTCATTTCAAGCTGAAAAATCATGCAGTAAACTTTAGCTTCACAGAAACACAGAAATACTTCCACAAGTGAGGTCAGGATCTTCTGAAGGAAGGGAAGAGTGTTCTAGCTTGCTTTTAGAGGGCATAGTGTTGGTATCACTTAGATCTCAGAGCTGTGTGACTCTGTGAAGTCCCTCTCTAAAATTTGAAGATGAGCATATTATTATTATGTAGAAACTGATTATTCACTTTCCACAAAGTCTGTTCTGTCTGCCACTTGGCATATACCACTATGCCAATCCTTAGGATTCTTGAAATGGGAGGAACAGGCAATAGTGCTGACCCTTCCCACACACCCCACCAGCTAGCAGTGCTGTTCATATTTACTAGCACATATGGATGTTGTAGCAGAATCATTTTTACATCTACAGAGCTGCAGGGTGCTGTATATTTATCTGAGGCATTATATCCCAGCTTTCTTCCTAGCAATGCTTTTGCACCTTCAGTACAAAGCTGGGACTTGAAAATAAAGTTAGATGTTTATTTTACCTGTTGGCCATCTGTACTGTATACACACTGAAGCAATTCAGGCAAAATACAAAATTACTAAAGCTTCTGCCAAAATCCAAAGGGAAAATGAATATTTGAGGTTTTACACATCTGAGCTTCTCCTGCTTCCCAGTTTTTTGGTGCTTCGTTTACTTGGAAGGGTCAGAAAATTCAAAACCTAAAACCTATGGGGCTATTGCATCTGCCCAGCACTGGAAATTTCACAGCAACATCAGCTGATCTCAAAACAACCTTTCATCCTGAGAGGAAATAGCTGAGAACTTTTTATGAGTTTAAATGTACTATTACATTGTAATTTGGAGGATAGCTGAAGTGACACAGGAGAACAGGAGGCACATACTAATCAGAGAAGAGCTGTACACATTATGCATGTCATATGTGCCTGAGTGTTGGTGGAACTTTCTGAGCCCACCACGGAGGCACTGGTCAGCTGGGTGGACCAGGAGCCATCCAAGAACAAATAAGGTAGCTGGGGCAAATGAAAGTCAAGAAATTTCTCACATTTACCCATTTAACCAATCTAAGTAAACTCCTAGCAACAAAACGGTGAAAATATTACAACAGCAGGTTTCAGGTTGACTTGCTAAAGACATCTCTGGCAAACAAGGTAGTTGCAGAAGTCATTTAATGTATCTCTACACGTTGGTGTTCAAACAGAAGCGTACAAGACTCTTGGGGTGGAGCAGTTATGAGAGATTGTGCCCTGCAAAAAATCTCACCAAAATAAGATTTTAGCCTGACAATATGGACAAGAGTGTTGTCCTTATTCCTTACTCCTATACAGCAAGCCATGTGTCTCCTCTTTCAGGTGACAGACAGGTGTCCAGAAGGCAGATCTCACTCTGTGAAAGAGATGGGAGGTGTCTGCCACCACTAATTTGTCTGGCTATCAAGCTCAGTTACTACCAACCACTGGATCCCAAAGAAGGAGTGAATGCATGCTTTGCCATGGTTTAATGGTCTTCATGCCAAACTCTCTCCAGTGATGCACTATTAAATGTGCAAATCATGAAGCGATCAGAGCAGGGACCGCACCATGTACTAGAACTGTGACAGTTCTCACTTCATAATTAAACTGACAGCAAGATTAAATAAGGGCTTCTTTTATAAAATGAAAATGAAGAGTACAGGATGGTAAGAGGTAATCTGCCTTTTACTAGAAATAAGATCTGAAACATGAATTCTTGTGTTTGTACGGGATAAGATCCTATTCAGTGCTGATGATGTAATAGGTGAATGTTGGATGGAAATATAAGATGATTTACATTTATTATATGCTATGCTGTGTAATGATTATCTAAAATATCTTTTCTTTGTCATGATTTAAAAACATTGTGTCAGCGAAAATATGGGAAAAAAAGATATTTTGAACACTGAGTGTATGCATATATATTATCTTACAATGCTTACCACTTATGAGAATCTAGAAAACAAACTTTATTCTCAAGATAAGTTTAAAGTATTAATCATTTTGAATGTTCTTTAATAAAATTGGTACTTCAAAAGAACTTAACTTAGAAAATTAGGAGTTTCTAAAACAACCAATAATTATTTTGGGCTTCATTTTAACTAGTTATGCATAATTAAATGAGACTCAGATTTGCCCTAAAATTGTTAAAACTATGTATGTTTTGAATGATAACTAATTTCTAATAGCACCTACAAATCACAGTATTTATATTCCTGATCCAATGGACAACAAAGAAGTCACAGAGACAAAATATTGTCCTTATCTGTAGGTATATGCAATAATATAGAAACATAGAAAATGTTTTTTCCCCTAATGCTTGTAATTTTCATGCTTTGTTTTTCTAACTCAGAGTGCTTCAGATCAGAATCATGATATCTGATTGTGGAACAGCTCCATGAAGAGAGATTGTGAGCAATACTTCTTAGACTAGCTGAGAGCCTGTGGAGCAGAACACTCATTTGGATAATAAGATCACCATCAAGTCTTACATAGGAATCTCCAACATTTGAATCTTTACCACCACATTCCTTGCGATTAAATTTTTGTGGTCTTTTTGGTGTTTTCCTGAATGTATTAAATGTTTTCATCCTCAAGAACTAGTGTAATCTTGATTATATGATTACTTTGACAGCATTTCCACATTTCTTTGAAAAAACCTCCAAACCAAATGGATTAACTCTGTGCTAGTTCAGAAATGTATCACACATTGCCATCATAAATAAATTTGATTGACAGTACCTATACATGTGTCCTTTGTTCACCATCATAATTCTGTTATCTAGTTTAAAACTATGCTTCTCAAAAAATGAAATAGGTTTTAAAAGGATGTAAAAATAAAAATAAAAAAGGTTTTTTAGTCTGTTTACTGTTGTTCTTGACCATGCAACTGTATCACATTTTTAACTTTTGTACACATGATAGCTTGAAATGTACTTTATTTTTGTTAATGAAAGGTGAGGTTTTTTCCTATTCCTTTGTCTCAAGGAATCGTGGCTCTAAGACAGCATGATGACTCATTAAAATATTGAGACAGTGATATTGCTCAAACAGAGTGGCATAAAATGATGCATAGATATCTCTTTACTATCATGGTGCCATTATTGGAAAATTCTTCAGTGACATAGATTCAAACAAGTATTTCTTAATAGGAGCCAGTTTTTATATTTTTGAAAATATTTATTTTATTGCAGAAATTGAAGTTTTGACTGTGTTGCAAATTTTGGTATCACCACTTCAATATAGATAAATATAAGTGATACCCATGAAAAAAGCAATCTTAACTCTCCTTGTAGAGTGATGGGCTCTGAATTAAATGTTACCACTTAGGAATGAGATCTCAGAATTTTAATGAATAGTTCTTATGAAACCACCAATTTAGTGCTCAGCAGCAATAAAAATGTAAATTGAATGTTAGGAATTATTAGAAAAGAAATAGAGAACAAAAGAAACTGCATGTATCCCTACAGAGTTCATGTCCCCTCTTCTTAAAAAAATGTAGCGGAGAGCAGAAAAAGTTCAGAGAAAGGAAACATGTATGGAAATGCCTTTACATGAAGAGTGACTTACAGGTCTTCTAAGTTTTTAAGAAAATAATATGGAGACTACTGGTTCCTTACCTCTTTCCATCAAGATCCAGGTGTCTATGAGCCCAGCATATATAAGCAGTTCAAAGCTACCTTGTGTTTTTCCTTATGCAGTGCATACTTAGGTGTGCAAATCGTTGATGTGTCTTATGTGTGCTGTGAGCTGGCAGAGGCAAAACAACTACACAAAAAAGTCCACGGAAGAAGATCCCATTGTGAAAAACACAGTGACATTAGTGCTAGCACAGGAGATCCTAAACACATCTTCTGGGAAAGCCATCACTGTGTTGTCATCAAACACCGTGTGTTTCTAGGCATCTGCTGTTGATTACTGTTAGAGACTGGCTCCTGGGCCAGGTAGGCCTTTCATCTGAGTAGGACCATTCCTACAATGTGTAGCAGCATCAGAAGAATTTATTAGTGGTGGAGCTGGCCTGATTAGGTAGTTTTACTGAGAGCAGATGGTACTTCTTGAATCTGAAGAGTTTGTGGCCGTAGGATAAGCTATGTGTTCAGATGTCAATGCTTGATATGAACTAAATCTAAAGAACTCAGGATGAATGCAGGATGAAAGGAAGAATCTGTGCTTCTCAGGACTGGTGCTGTAGGCTGGCTGAACAGAAAACAGACTGGGGCCATGGGCAAGAAAATTACTTAAATAAACCTCTCTGAAATAGATAACTGCTGGCTTCAAACTCTCTTGTAGCCTGCGGTGAGTGCACGTGCTTTTAACTCCCCGCTCCTAACTCGATCATGGTCTTTGAAAGAGTGCATAAAGACTAATATCTACACCACGGTGACCTGCTATGAAATGTAAACAAATGCTGCCTTTTGCTTGCCATCTGATAAGGCTGATGCAGACTGATGCTTGTTTCTCACACCTTCCTCTGTAGGTGGGTGAGAAAGGCCAAGAGCATGGAACACAGCCATGCAGCAGAGCCTCAAGGCCAGTTAATGTGCCCCAGTGTGCTATTTATCAGTGTAGGTATAACCAGAGTGCCTTTTTAGTGTCTTTTTAGTGTCTTTTTACCCAACTGACAAGAGTGGGAAAAAGTGTAAGTATAGACTCTCTAATTTTGCAGAAAAGCAATAACTGTGATTCTGGTTTATATTAGAGCAGCTTGAAAAACTGCCCTGCCCTGGCAGCCCTCTAGACTTTATGTCCAAACTTAGATCACATGTGTTCAAGCTTATATCCCATATAACTACACAAACACTTGCTCACTTGAATAAACCCCTGGGCTGCTGGGCACAATTATATCAGCATTTGCCTAAGTTCAACATTTTTGTTCCTTAAGAAAGGCTATCACTTAATTTTTGCTTTTTCTCAAATTTAAACAAAACCTTGAAATTTCAAATTTTACTGAGAAATGACATTTGGGAATTGCTTTACTTGAAGTCGTCAAAAGAACTATTTATCAAAGACTTCAATGAAACCAAACCAGTTTGTTTTTCCTTTATTATTTCAATTTTCAAGTGATAACATTTGAAACATAGTATACAGTGATTTAAGTGATGAGGTCCAACTGAAATTATGTAACCTTTTAGAAGTAAAACCAAATAATTTTCTTTAATTTTTTTGATGAACTCAATACATTTCTACAGATCATTGAGTCAGCACTTGCTAATGAAAAGCAGTTCTTCTGGAACTGCTTCAAACAGTCCTTGCAGGATATAAGACTTTTAAAATTCCAGACTGTAGATAAAAGCCCTCCTCCTCCTAAAAAAGAAGAAAAAAAAGCCTTTTACTGTAACAAGCAAAATTACTCAAACTAAACAAATGTTTATGTTTTGTGCCTGCATGTCACACATGAGTGCCTGTGAATATAGTCTAACACATTTGACAGTTCTGCTGGTCTGATTTAGTACTTAATTCTGCTTTTTTTTTATCCCCAAATTTTTTGCACAATATCTGCTTTCATCCTTACTTATTGATACTGACTAGAGTCTGTGTTATATTCCATCCCATACAGCAATGCTCATAAGAGCATTTTAAAGTTAAAACAATATTCCAGCACCAATTTTATACTCTGCTGTATTATAATAACTCTTTCATCTCTGTTTTTAAATGCTACTTTGAAAACCACAGATACTCAGGCTTCATACCTTGCTCACCAAAGGAACAAAGACTGAACACTGCTTGGCTCCAAGTGTCAATCAGGACATAACAAGTTAAACAGCAGTCAACACATTGGCAGATGAGTAACACCGAGTGGTTACTAAGCAGTGCCGAATGCTGTTTGTCCTAGTCTACCTCAGCAGCTTAATGTGTTTACTTATTCATCTGCATCTGTTAGGGTGTAGCCAACGTCAGTAATGGGTAATTTTCCCAGTAGAGGCAGGGTTTTGGGGCTCGTCTTACAAAACCGTCCAGACCTGGAGGATATTAAACTGTGATTAAACTAATTGATTTCAATAGGTGCTAATCATGCAGGCTCTGGCAACGCAAAGTGATGAAAAATTCTAGTGTGCCATGTCCCTTGGACAACAAATGTGTATCACGCTTCACCCACATTCTCCTATCAAGATAACATTTCTTTTCTATCGCAATTTGGATATGTGTTTGGTTTTCCTGTAGCTGTAGCCCATACTGAGTGGATTCACTTTACCAGTCACAGTTTCCTACTTGGGAATAACCTGTGGGTAAGTCAGGTTCTCATCACTGTAAGGAGATGTTACAATTTAACACCTATTACAGGATCTGATTAAGCAAATGGAAATGACCTAATAAGTTGTCCCACATGTCTGCTCAAATTCTTACTCCAGTGGTAATATTTACTGTGCCCTGACTGGTAGATCTGGCTGTGGAGGTGGCAGTTTGCTGTTTTATGCTTGGTCTTTCATTGAGGTGGATCTGAACGCAGAGAGACTCCACTACTCCCATCTTTGTGCCACCAGCAAGGAGTGGGTGAGCAAAGGATGTGGAAAGCAGCACCATGGTAAGGACTGGTAAGGAGCCAGCAATCCCAGCAGCTTGTAAAGGAAGGGACTTAGGGAGTGGGGCAGGACAGAAACCTAGCCCACTTTCTCCATGTGCTGCCAGTGCTCACCTGCTCCTTCTCACCTGCCAGTTCTCACCCTGGCATTTTTTTTTTTTTACCTCTGAAAGACATTGTGAGCATCCCCAGGACAATCTTTTGTGCCTTCCTCCCTTCCCATCTTCTATGGAAACAAACTACTGGCCACTTGTCAGCCTGAGTCCTGTGTCTTATATGTTGACTGTAACATTTATTTAAATGACTTGAGTTGGGGCTTGCACCTGTGTGTGTGGAGGAAGAGGGTCCCCAGAGATTCTATATCTTGGGAAAATTCTCAAGAGCATAATGTAGCATTCCATCTCATTTGGAATAGCCTTTATTTCACCACAGCTTTCGTTTCAGTCTGTGCTGCCAGATGAAGGATGCAATAAGCCTGATTAAATTTCCATGATTTATATATCTGCAGCACATTGAGTCCATAATTAAGACAATGGGGGACAGAGGCCCCAGCTGTGATGTGCAAACAAGACCTTCACATGTCAGACAACAGAGGGATGTGTGAGAGAATACAAGTTAAGACTGATACAGTATTGATCAGTGTACTGGGTGTCAGCCTGTGTATATTAGTATCTTCTTACATCTTTTGGAACCACGTCAGAAGAAAAGAGGATTAAGGTGAGTTCTCCAGTAACTTAAATTATATTAATTTACTGAATTATAGAAGATGTAAAACAAGAATCAGTTGGGGGAAAGCTGATTGAAATGTAGGTGCCTGTGGTGGAGGCTGGTAATGTTAGTCTGGAAGAAGAGAGTGGGGCCATGGTGAGGACCTGCAGGTACCTCCATGGAAAACTGGAGGAGGAATCAGGAAGATCCTCTCACTGACCCACTTAGGGAAGAGGAAAGAGGAAATGACCAAGCCAGGTAAATGAGGGCAGGATTGCATGGTGAACAAGAAAGATAATTGTGTTGAATGCAGCTGATGGGTCACAGAGGGTGGGGAAATAGCAACGCTCAGTTTTGGCTGACAGTTCTGGGGAGAACAATTTGAAAGGGATGAGAGCAGGAAGCTCATCTCTGTATATGACAGATGTGTACCAGATTGCAAGTAAAATACATGAATACAGTAAGGTGAATTTGTATACAATGCACTATAACTTCAGGATAAGTGAAAGAAAGAATGTAGGAATACACAAGTTAATGTATGGTTACTTTGTAAACTTGTTTTCCAATTGTGTTGTTGTAGGTACCTCTCTGACAGCAACTGAAACACCAAAGCAGCATCAAGTGACTCCATCCCAGTCCTACAATAACAGGCATCTTAGATTCTACTCCTGCTTGTCATGGGTGGCCATGGCTTTCATGTCAGAAATTCCTTATTCCTGGTCTCTGTTAGCAGTTTTAACAGTGAGACAGACATGTGATCCTATTCTTGACAGATAGCGAGACCCACAGTAATTGGAAATAAATGGAAAAAACAGACAGGGATATAAAAATTTAGTGGGTTAAGATGAATACTTTTTTTCAACATTGAGGAGGAGCCCAGAGTGACCAGATAGCATTTGCTGAGAAATAGGATTTTCTCTGGATTTTAGGAAGGGGAAAATCTACAAGCAATAGTGAGCTGTTGTGCACCCCAGTTCGCAAGACAGTGGGGAGGAAAAAGCAATACTGTGTTTTCTTTCACACATCTTGGGATACAAATGGACAGGCAGTTTGGCTGTGAGGTACTCCATGGCTGGTGCCAAGCACCAAGCTTTGTCATCCTTTGGGGGTGAATAACCCAGTTGCACTCTGTGTGCCTGGCAGGCTTCTCCTGAAGGGTTCAGGGCAGGTGTATCCCTGCCCATGTCCAGGCTCATGACACCAGGTGAGCTATGCAGCCCTAAAGGTCGATGGTGCAGTCACTGGCAGCTATCCTAGGTGTCAGGGGATCCTCAGAAGGAAATGGGAATCAATCACAGTGTTGTAGCAAGGTGTGGGCCACACAATTCCTCCTGTGGCATGGATGCCTTTCATGCTGATGCAGCTCAGATGTCCCCAGTGCATCTGTGTTGACAGCAGCATCCTAGATTAGCCCAATTGATTTGGGTTTTTCTGTTCTGGGGTATTTCTCTCTTTTGTACCAGCCAGGCTGGTAACAGGAGCTGGGAACACTTCTGCTATTGGTGTCCTGTCCTCCTGGCCTGCCTCTGCCCCAGCTAGACAAGTGGGTGAGAACAGCTTTTAGGATGCTGACAGGACAAGCACCTTTGTGTAGGGCTTTCAGAGGTGCTGCTAGAAACCAGATGATGCAGGGGATGAAAGGGCAGCAGGAACCTCGCCCCCGCCATCTCCCTGGGGCCAGGCCATGCAGCAGCTGAGGTGTTAGTGGAGACAATGGCAGTGGCAGGGAGATCATGGCCATTTCCCCCTCCTGTTGAGTAAAGCATGGTGAGAGCAATGAGTTCCCTCCCCACCTCTGCTGCCAGCAGCAGACGCCCTTCCTGCAGCTCGGCGTTCCTTGTTCATTACCATCTCCTTACCTCCACACCTGTTTGATATTACATATTCAGTTTGGAAATACTGTCCTTTTTGTCCCCTTTTACACCATCTGTTGACACAATCCCGTGTGCGTGTCTGGGTGAGATCCAGCTGGCACACGCAGGAGGTGCACACATTCACATCTCCTGAAACTGCTGATTCAGGGAGGGGAGGCGGGGGACGCGCACACGCTCCAGAGCCGCGCACCCCGAGAGCGATGCAGCTGAGGAGCCGATCAGTGCCCTGCCCTGCGATAGTGCCAGGCGTTATCAATGCACAGCCATCCTCTCACCCGCGCCTGCCCTCCCCGCGCCCCCGACGTGCCTGTTGTAATCGGGGAACAATGGCAGAGGCAGAGTGCCCGGCACAAAGACAACAGCTGCACTCGCGGGCCGGGCTGTGCAGCCTCCCCGCACAATGGCCATGTGTAACCCCAGCCCACTGCCCGCCTCGGAATAATTTATTTATAGATGCAATATCTCTTTCACTGGCCTATTTAAGGATGTCTTCTCATAAACGCATGGAAATTGAAATTATTCTCTGCTTTTCCCCCAAAAGATTAAGGTATCTGTTCCGTATAGATAAATAGCACAAATTTGGAGGAGAAGACGGAGAAAATCTGTTGGAATATATGCAATAAAGGAGGAGGAGAAGTTGATTAATTGTGATGTATGTGCTTTTAGAAATTAAATATATTTCATTATTAGTGTCTTTGCAATAACAAGCATATGTTTAAAAATAGGAAAGAAATATTGAAGTCAGGGGAAAAAAGCCCTGCTAGGCAATGAATGCTAGTCTTTCCTCTGTGAGAGATGACTGCTTGCCTCTTTGCTAATAAAACCTCTTTCACCCTCCCAGACTGTAAGCATGAGCATCTGCTTAGGACAGAGAATTTTCTACCATCCAGGAGACAGTGAATCATCTCTCACATGAAAATATAGTTGGTTCAGCACACTGCTTGCTTCTCTTAAATACAGCATGTGCAGCCTATGTATCATCTAAATGTGTAGTGTAATACAAGATCAGAAATTAGGACAGTCTCTGAGGTCTCTAAAAAGAACTAAAACCAGTAAAAAGTTTCAATACCCTCCATATTTTTAATAATATCTCTAGTTTTTTTCCTTTATTTTCACAACAATTAAATTTCATTTTATTTGTCTAAATCCTGGTCTCTGAATGCAAACAAGTAGTAGCTTGGTGACAGCATTTTCCTGTGTTAAAGGAGTTGCTTTAAGGATCAGGAACTTCGAGCACTTCATCCATACACGTTTGGTGTGCGTGTGAACATATCTGTGTAAAGAAAATATGACAAGACAGTCTCCAAATAGGAAAAAGGTCTGGCGCTGCTAAACACTCTCCAGACACCTCTTTCAGTTTTTAAAACCAACTAAAAGCTCTTCATGATATGAAACACACTTTATTGGTCATTCTGGAAGAAATTTTTTTAAATGAAAACCAACATTATCACTGGTTCGGTATGAAGTGTATTGGAAAAAATGCATGGCCTCTTTATATCATCCTCTCTTCCATCCCCTGCAGTCCACAGGAAAAGCCTCATGACTGGCAGCTGTTTGACTGCCCTATTATCTGAGCCTGCGTCCAGTCTGGCTAATTACAGACACTGATTACTAAACACTGAGCAGCACTGTCACCTGCCTTAGCCTGACAGGATTATACCATCTGTGCCACATGGCCAGGGTATGGAAAGCTGGTGAAAGGTCAGAAAAAGGGGCAAATAACCCTTAATGGGAGGTAAATGTATGTTTACAGACGTGACAGCTGACTGTCATTAGAGTACATATACGTATTCACAGCTGAAGATACTTCAGGAAGAATAAGGGGCATACGAAGTGTGGCTTTGTCAGACAGTTGGTTTTTTTTCTGCCCCCAAAATAGGTGTTATTCACTCAGAAGAGAATAAATACACTTCTGTTAGACACACTGAAGTAACACAGGATGAAATTTTCCCTCCTTACCTCCCAGACCTTGTCTGCCCAGCAGCAGCAGTTTAGAAAACCCAGTGTAGTGAAGCTGGTGCAAGCCTTTATGATGGTGAACTGTCTGCTTTACAGGAGCTCACTGGATCTACTTGGTTTGTGTTTGCAGAGGCACCAAAATTAACTCTACTGGGTAATGGAGACTGGGCTACTCCCAGGGAGCAGTGCAGAGGGCTCCCCTTGTCCAATACCCTGCTCCAGTGCGTGTCTTGCCTCCTCCTACCTGCGGTGCCTGCACGAATATTGCTCCCCCCAAGCACATGTGACAATGCACCCTTTTCACAGAAATCCTCATATATTACCTCTTCCTTGTTATATGTCTCCATGAATTTAGGTTATAATTCTTCAAAGGGCATTTGCAATTTTTTCTGTATATCTGGGCTGAGCTCTCCTCAGGTCAGAGCCACAAAGTGTTTATTCATTGCCATTTGGATCATTCCAGCTCAAATCTGATCCCTCCTACACCTTGGGGGTTATCTAAATTATCCTGAAATCACCATAATTTGTTGGCTTGGAAATCTTTTCTTGCTTACACCAGTCTCTGGAGTATTTTGCAGGCAATATGCACCCAAAAGCATTCATAAAGTGGCCTAAATCTGACAGTATATGCCTCTGGGTCCCCTCAGCTTGTCCAGGGCTGTTATGTGGAGAGGATAGTGACACAAAGTCTGACATGGTCTCATGGTTGTCAGTCTTCTGTTATGAGCTGCTCAGTGAGTTCCACCATCACCTGCTATAGCCACTACCCCAGGTTTGGGTTGTGGTCTGGTGGCTAGGGAGCATCCTCCTCCTTGCTGTATTCTGCCTGAAATATGCAGATTTTTTAGCCAGAAAAACATGCAGTCTGTGCAACTGGAAGTGATTTATTTCAGCTAAGTCGTGGTGTCACACACTTACTACCTTGCTTTTATTCTCCTTGGATTTCTTGCCTAGATATTCTGTTTTGCTGTCAAATGTATATTATGTTTCTCCAGTTGTGTTCAATTTATCTGGTCATTATTTACTAGGTATTTTAGTATGTGATTCTAAGATAGATGTTTGACTGAAGAAAATGACTACTAATGGCCCTGCATACATCAATTCACACCTTAAAGAAAAACACATGAATCCCCAAAAGGTGCATATGTCATAACTGAAGCAGTCTTACATTTAATGGAGTAATCTTCTCAGAAATCAAAATATAATTTATTTAATGTCAAATAGATGACCAACATTTGACGGCCACTGAGTACAGGAATTTTTCAAAAGGTATCAAATCAGGGTGTATAATGGTCTGAGTTTTCATGGCTGCCAGTGCTGAGACTTTCTGTTGGAAAGTGAAAAGGAGCACAATTGGGACTTCAGTTGTTGGAGTGCTACTGATGTGCTGTAGCTGTGGAAACCCCAGGTTGATTCTGAGACACACCAGTTCGAGGGCAGGTAGAGAAATACTTTTAAGTCATTTGGTTTCCAGCAGTTACCCTTCTGCCTCTTGACCCTCCTCTGGGTGAAAACAGACAGGCCTGGTGCTGCCTACAAACCTGGTCAGCCATGCCCAGGGCAGATAAGTGCAAGCTGAAGCAGAAGTGGAAAGCACTTCCTTGGATGAACGGGGGACCTGGCAGCTTAATTTGAGAGAGACAGCTTAGGGAGTATAGCTCATTTAGCTCCTCAAGACAAATGCTGGGAGAGAAAAAGATGTGATTGCTCACTCTAAATTTATCAGCAGAGGCAAATGCCAGAGAGGGAGAGGAACTCTTTAAGGTGAAGGACAATGTTGGCCTAAGAACAAATGAGTGCAATCTGGCTATGAATAAATTTAGGTTGAAAATTAGAAAAGGGTTTCTAACTATCAGAGGAGTGAGTTCTCAGCTTTTTAATAGGAATTCAAGAAGCCCAATTCCTATTCAGTCCAATTTGATAAGATTATTAAAAAGCTGCCTGTGATAGGAGGGAACCAGTCTATGGCTTAGAAGGTTTCCTCCATCTCTAGGCACTGATAGATCCAGATTGACTTGACTGGAATTATAGTAAGGATTTTTAAAAGTCAGGATTCAAACTGTCAAGAGAATGTTACAAATTTTTGATTATTTGGACTGTAATGTCTCCTCTGTATTTCTCTGGCTTTTCTATGCACCTGTGAAACAGGGAGGGTAATTCCACCCCTCCTCCCCATTTAATCACACTGGGGTATTATGAAAACACCTTCACTGTGGTATTATGAAAATATACTATTTACTGTTTGTGTAGCGCTCAGGAGTGCTGTGAGGATGAGTACCAAAGGAAAAAGAGCTGCACTGAAATTAATAATTTTGGCTGCACAGCTAGGTTTGAATTACATCTAGTAAATCATGCCTAGGGCAACATACTGAGTGAGAAGAAAATAAAATATTGAATAGTTGCTCATTAAGTGAACACCAGCTACTCCGTGAACTGAATGAGGCAGGGTCCCATGGAAAATAAAGTACGTGATTTTGTAATTGAAGATTAGAAGAGGGCTGAATTAAGATTGCACAAGCCTTTCCTTATGCCTTTACAGCATCAAGGACAACCAGGGGATCAGGCCCAGCCAGCGTGTGTTAATGAAAGGCAGGAGCAACCTGATCTTCTCCTGTGACAAGGGGATCTACGCTGCAGTGCTGGAGTGAGCCCAGAGAAGGGCAGTGGAGCTGGTGAAGGGTCTGGAGCACAATTCCTGTGAGAAGCAGCTGAGGTATCTGGGGTTATTTAACCTCAGGAAAAGGAGGCTTGGGGTGGGGCCTTATTGCTCTCTACAACTACCTGAGAGGAAGCTGCAGTGAGGTGGGGGTTGACTTCTCCTCTCAGGTAAAAAATGATAGGTCCTCAAGCTGAACAACAGGAGCATCTGATTAGATATTTGGGGAAATGTCTTCCCTGAAAAGGTTGTCAAGCATTGGAACAGACTGCCCAGGGAAGTGGTGGAGTCACCATTCCTGGAGGTATTTGAAAGAGATGCAGCTGTGGTGCTCAGGGACATGGTTTAATGGAGGCCTTGGCAGTGCTGGGTTAACAGTTGGACTCGAGGATCTTAAAGGTTCTTTTTAACCTCAGTAACTCTATGATTCTTTGAATAGCCACCCATTCTCCTATCTCACCAGCCTGCATGCAGGGAGATGCTCTGGAGTGCACTGTGTGAATACCCCCCCACAATACTCTGCCCTTGGCACAGGCAGCTGGAGAAGAATGGAAGGGTTGCACCAGCTCACCCACAATCAGCTTCTCAGAGTCAGGGAGAGAATAAGTGTTCTGTCTTGGGGAGAAATTGGAAATTTATTTTGTCCCAGCTTGGAACTCATCCTGTCTCTAGAAATTCTGTGTAAATGCAAGCTGGAGGAGTGATCAAAATCTTGACTGTTGAGCCAAGAAGATTGGGTAGCTCAGGCAAACTACCTTCACTGTGAATGTTGAGGTGTAGCTGGCTTAGAATGTGAAGCTCAGGCTTTGGGTGTCATATCAGGACTACCACACAGACTCCAAGGAGGAGCGGGTACAGACCCAATAACCCGTGTCCACTTCAAACCTTGCACTTTCCTTGAAAGCAAGACTTTGGAACAAAGGCTGAAGATATCAATGGAGGAGAAACCATCCAGGCAGCAACTGACAGAACAAGAGGACACAGTCTCAAGCTGCGTCAAGGGAAATATAGGTTGGATATCAGGAAAAAGTTTTTCACGGAAAGAGTGATAAAGTACTAGAATGGTCTGCCTAGGGAGGTGGTGGAGTCACCATCCCTGGATGTGCTTAAAAAAGGATTGGATGGGGCACTCGGTGCCATGGTCTAGTTGAGATGTCAGGGCATGGGTTGGATTCAGTGATCTTGAAGGTCTCTTCCAACCTAGAAATTCTGCGATTCTGTGATTCTGTCATTATTTTTCAAGCTAGTTGTAGCATAGTAGGTCATACATGAAATAAATGTCAACAGACCATCATGGGTAGGGTGAGTTATGGCTGTGGCAGACAGAGCTGCCACTGAATAGGTGGCTGGCAGTAGTTCTCCCTTGGGCACACAAATACTGATATCAGTGTATATGGCTTTATTTGAGCTGGAGTCTCTGGTATGTCACCATCAAATGCTGAATCAAAATCCTGCTATTTTTAAGACAGCCTTGATGTAAAGGTCAAACTACTAACATGTGTAGTGAGTTTGAGCCCCTCTGTTTCTTGGCACCTGATGTCTTTCTCAGCTGAGGACTGGTTCCCAGAGTAGGGATGCTCCCCTCTTCCTGGACACTCTGCATTTTCAAAGTGGACGCTAACAAAGCAAGCAAAACCTCAGCCAGTTCTGAAAATCAAATTCCTCAAAAATTATCCAAGAAGCATATATTTCTCAGCCTTGGGAAAAAGTATTATTTATAGACTCACTCAGAATACTTGGCTGGATATTTTCTGTGTGAATTGATGCAAAGGATTTTGGTGTGACTGTAAGTACTATACAAAGGCAGACACACCCCATATTTAAAACATTCCTGGTTTACTGTAGTCAACCATGTTTTCATGTTTGTTTGTCATAGCATGCATATCTGTAATTATGTGCTGATGGCAGATTCTTACTAACTGAAAATATTATCAAAAAATACAGAGCTATCTCTAGATGCAGACCTTGTTTGTGACAGCAATGTTTGCTATTGAATCACAAGCCGCAGAAAGCAGTGATTTGCTCAAGAACATCTTATGCATAAGAAGTGTGCTGAACACTACTTCTGCACAGGAAGAAGGAAGGAAGAAAAACATATTCATCTCAGTAGTGGTTAAACAATAGTGCAAACCAGTCATTACGTGTAAATTATGACTTTGCCCCCTTACAGTCAGCTCCTCAGTAAACATGGCTGCTTTTAATTTCCATGCCCTCAGCAATAAAAGTCACTGTTTTCAGACTAAGTTCAATTATTTTCTTCAGATTTCTTTTTCAATGAAAATATGTGGTTTTGTACTTCAAAACCTTAAATGAAATGCTGGGCTTTTTAATATTTAAGGCATTATAATTGAAATATAAAACTGGTGGTAAAATACTAGCTTTTATAAATTTCACTCTCTTCCTTTAAGCTTTTTATCATTAAAAGGCATTACAAGTTTAAAATTTAGAGACTTTTAAACATATGTATTTTTCATTTTCTTTTGACATTCTGTAATGTTTCCAAAGCTGAAGAAATATTGAAAAGTTGTAGAAAATAATGTGATGAAAGAAATGGATGCTTTTAATGTAATGTACATGGAAATAAGAGAAAAAAATACAGAAAGAACATGTGAGAAAAATGGGAAAGAAACACATAAAATTACTTTTAAAAATACAGGTTAAGAGTACATATGAAAAAGGAATGGAGAATCTCACTAAACTGGAACTGACTTAATTAATTGAAATTACTTCTATTTTTTAATATTTCTAAGTTTTCTATTTCTTTAAACAATAAGAGGAAAATAAGAACTGAACCCCAGAGCTTACATATTATCATGCATTTCAGTGTGACAAATTGTAGCTAGACACAATTATGTGCTATCAGTTGCTGAAGTGGAATTCATTATTTCCCACCTTAAGCTGTCCTATAAATTTGCTCTGCACTGTTAAGCAGATATCAAGTTCTGCCTAGAGATAGAAACACTGCTGATGAGCAAAGGAGATCTTAATAGCTAAGTTTTTTGATGCTTCTATTAAACTCAAGAAACATTTTGAAGTAAAAACAGAAGCCATTCTTCCATGAACATTCATGTTGAATTTTCTCATCATTTCCCCTCTCAGGTTCTCATGAAGCACAGAGATGGGGTGGTGGTTTCAGTTCCCTGGCATAGGTTAATGCAGAGCATATTTTGATGCCTAAAGCTAATCTTGCACTGGACAAGCCTAAGGGTCATGATGATGCCTCTTGGGTAACCCCGGTGCTTCGGTGGCTTTACGTGCATCGCACTCTCCTGAGGTTTCTAGTGGCACATCCACTGATGGTTGGAGAAAATTCTGCCCAACCCACTATGTTAATTCTTCCCAGGAAACTTCTCTGACATCTCTCTGTGGGCTTGGCATGTGCCACAGCAGCACAGGGATGTGCCAGAGGATGCACAGACTCATTCCCATGGAGCTACTCCCTGTCCACACCGGTGATGACTGCAGGTTGGTGTATTGTAACCCCCTGTCAACGTGAGTCAACAGCTCCACCACAGCAGGGTTGGAGGCTTTTGTGGGTACATGGGATTGAAATAATTGATAGGGGCAGGAATGAAACCTGGCTTAGCTTGATTAGAGAGGAATTCTAGCTCAGCTCTGCATGTGAAATGCTGCTCACTGCTGTTTTGTCTGCTAAAATAAGAAATAAGTTTACTCCTATGACCTACCTAGAGTTCGGACACCTTTCACCACTAAGATACACCTTTAAATGCTTTGCAAATATCAGCAAACTCAGTTTCACAATGGGAGTTTCTGCTGGCAGGCAAACTGCATCTTCAATTTTTGGGTGAGGAAATAAGGCAGGATTGGTGACTGGCTCCAGGCCACATCCCCGTGTCTGCGTGGCACTGGGAAGCACTGTAGAAAGACAACCAGGCTAGCACGGATTTGTATCAGAATGGGGCTCCACCCTGGATAATTAGTCTGCTGCTAGGGAGCAAGGTCTATCCAGCAGGGCAGAGAGCTCTGCTAATGCAATCCTACCTCCAGATGCTTCATGTGGGGATCCCATGGCAGGTCTGCAAAATGCTTCTCCAGCTCCAAGGACTTAATGAAGAATGAAGTGTGTTTTGTGGCTCCAGGACAGCATTTATGGGAACAAGTCTCTTGCAGCTGTACTCAGAGCTGAGAGCTCAGAACTCCTTTATTTTTGTTTTCTTTTAATTTATTTTTTCAATATTTGTTATCATTGAGCAACAACAACAAAAACAAAGAGAATAAATAAAAGGATCCAACCCCTAAAAATATGCAACCATAGTTCATGACAGTGTAGTTCCAACAGGGAAGTCAAGAACTTGCTGTGACTCAGTGGCTGATTATAAACTAAAACATAGGGAGGGAGTGCCTGACTCAGCAGATGCCAGAGCCTTCAAAGGGATTAGAGCTGTTGCCAGGGAGCTCCACCCTTTTTTTTTCCTCTCTTTAAATGTGTCTTAAGTTTCTTATTCTTGCATTACATTATATATAAAAAGCATGTATGCTGTTGAATTGGCACATCCAGAATAGGAAACACTTAAACACCAGATTTTCCCAAAGGATACGATTTGATTTGATCTGCATATGCACACCATTTCATCACTGCAGAATCTCTTCCCTAGAATCAATATCCCCCAGCCCCCCAGATTCATAAACAGAGTAAATGCAAACATTTCAAAAGAGGTACTCCAAAAAACAACAACAACAAAAAACCCAAAAAACCAAACAAACAAAAAACCCCCCAAGAAACACCAACCAAAGTCTTCATCAAAAAAATGTTTGCAAGCCAAGCCCATCTGCAAACCCCTTGGACCTCAGCTTCAAGGTCTCTGGCTCCAGAGTTGCTGTATTGCTGTGGTTCCTTTGGAAAATTTCTCTCGGGAGCCTTCTCCCTTGCAAGATGAATTGCTTTCTAGGGGGCTAAATTCTCCATGCCAGATACCAAACCAGTACATAACTTCTGCTTCTGTGTAACCTTTTAAACTGAAAAGATAAAAATGCAGGGAGTCAGTCTATGCTTAAAAAGTTTTGCTGGCATGGCAGTAGTATAATTACAACAGTAAAATCCCTACTGTGAGTTCAGTCCTACCATCAAAAGGCCTTTTTGTTGTTATAATGTAATCTGTTCAGTGAAGTGGTTTAATTCCTACCAGCAAAACAACTTTTTTTTGCTGGTATAAGCTGTTTCTCTGTGCAGGGTGTTGGCTGTGGCAGGGCCAGTGCTGTACCTCCACCAAATGCTGATGTGCCCGAGGATGAGTTACCATTTTCCACCTCCCAGGGCTGAGGCACTTGATGCTCCAGAGGGATTAGGAGGTGTGTGATGAGTGTAGGGTCAAAAGGGAATTTCAATCCACTTTTCACTCTGGCTCCTTTGCATAAGCCCTTTATATTTTTAAATTTGTGTCTTTGCTCAGCAGGTTTGTTGGCCAGGGCTGAGCTGGGTTGCCTACATAAACCAGCCCCATTTCTGACACTGATGGCATTTTTGGACTGATACTGAGAAAAACAATGATTTTTTCACAGGACTGTGAACTAACACCTCAGGTTTAATGTTCTCTGCTCACAGCCCATCACTTTTCTAGAAATATTTGTTTGAATCCAGCTGTGGCTTTCCATATACATAAATATACTGAATGTCATCTACCAGGCTGTGGTGACTTGATGACAGCTGAGGCAAGCTGCCACCAGAGAAATGCAGATGCTCAAGTGGGGTTTCACACTTACACTGTCTCCACCCTTCAGTCCTTCCCTGCTCTTTGTTTGTGGGGACAGTGCACAAGTTTTCACTTGGCAGATCAGGGATGGGATTTTAGATGCCCTTGCCATCACCCTGTCCTTCCCAGGGGTGGGAACTGGGGCTGAGTGGTTCACGGAGCAGCAATGGATCGGGTCATGGATAACATCTCTCTGATCCCATCCCTTACCCCACGAAGAAAGACACAGCCATAAAGGATTTAAGGCTTTTTCATAAATACATGCAGCATGTTTGTTTTTACCCACATTTCATCAGTTTTTATTTTAGTCTAATTTCAATATTCTGTGGAATTGATACCAGAAATAATAAAATGCAGAAATAAGCATTATATTCTCTTAGCCAGCACTACCATTGACTATTCTGGGGGGTTTTTAGTACTTAAGAAACAAATGCTTCAACCTGTTTTATCAAACCTCCTGGCCCTCCTGTGGCAGATCACTGGAGCCATTTTTAAGGTATTGCATGCCAAAAAAAGCAGGGACAATCTGGAAGGAACAGGTGTATTGGCTTCTGTTGCTGCTTGAAGGAGTAAACACCTAATTTGCTGCTCCCACAAAGGAGGTAAACATTTAGCTCACAAAAAGTTTCCTTCCCTCTGAGAAAGTCCCACTGGTGTCGGCCTAAATAAATTTCAGAAGTCAGTCTTTCTTTTTATAAAAGGTTTCCTTCCCACTATGGCACACTATTTTGCATTGCAACTGCTTGTAAAGAGAAACGTTTTTTTCAGGCAGGCTGGACATTTTACTCCCTAGGGTGGTTTTGGCTGGAAGGAGCTGTGCTGAGGTACAGCAGTTTGGGCTGACCTTCTTCCTGCTGCTGGTGTGCTTCAGGCTTGCTGTTCTCATCAGGTGCTTTCCAGGAGACATGCTTCAGTCCAAACTCTTCTCAGGATGAGGGAAGATAAAGAAGAGTAGCAAGCAAATTTTGCTGCATATGGAAAAGGAGTATTTGAAGAGGGATCTTTTGAAGACTCTGGGAATTAGAACACTTTGGAAAACCCAACAGGCTTGGTGGAGATTTATGCAAGGCAAGGGTGTAAATCTGCTTGTGCTCTGTGTGTGTTCTGCAAGGCACCTGAACTGAGCCCAGAGAGTCCACCCTGCCTGCCTCATGTCCCCTCTCCAGTAACTTCAGACTCTCAGAGTGGGAGCAGCTTCTTAGGAAGACTGAAGAGCAGGATTTGGATCTGGGGATATGGACAGTAGCCCAGAACAAAACCAACAAAAAGAGCACTATCAGTAAATTGCTCTTTTGCTTTGCTTGTTGAATGCAACAAACCTGACCATCTTCATCTTGTAACTCTTTGTCTTACATTTCTTAAACTACAAAAAACCTTCATTCATACTTTTAAAATAACAAGATATCTCAGAATTAAGTTCCTTCATGTCTTCAAATATATTCTTTTTTTTTTCTCTTCAGATCATGAGATTATTTCTTTGAGATGAAAATAGGGCCGAAAGTCTACAGGGTTGTACCTTAGCAGTATCTTTCAAAATCAGAGTTCTAATGAAACCTGACTTGCAGTAGTTTGGTTGGGTTTTTTGTTGTTGTTGTTTTTTTTCTTTTTTTTTTTTTTAAGCTGATTGATATCTAGCTCTTGTCTATTCTCCATAGCGTATTTCTCATTCTTTAGAAATTATCTGCAACAATTGAGTCTTTCTGAGGTTTGCATTTAATTTGCAAATTTTACATCTGAAGCTGAAAAATAAGCTGTGTATTTCTGTGGTAAGATGTGGTTTGCCAGGCCCCTTCAGAAGCGACAGCAGTTTTGTGGTCTGTTTCAGTTAACATGGGCTGCAGGCAGCGCGTGAACCTTTTGGTGCCCTCCCTGTGTGCACAGCTGCCTTTCCTAGATGAGTGGATAGGTGCAAGGGTTTTGGGGGGTTTTTTGGTGTTTTGTTTTGGGTTTTTTTAATGATTTTTTTTTTTTTTAAATAACACCTGCGGAGCAGTGGAGGACTCTCTGGTTTCTAGTTTTGGCCACACAATTGTAAAGCAACTCTGCCAATACCATTCTTCAGGACATCTGTGCATGACTGTGTTTTCCACTCGCTGTTCAAGTTGCTCAGTTTTAGAGCTCTGTGTTCTGTTGTTCAGACTCTTAGAAGGTATTTATTATGTCCACTGGACACTTTTCACAAGCTTGTTGTTTAGACAGTTGGATTATGGATGGTGATTTTTTTGTAGTCCAGGATCTCAAGGTGTTCTTGTACTTGTCTCATCTGTATTGGAGAAGGTGTGTTACAAATGGCTAGATCATTGATGTGATCACTCTGTGTACTGCTTTTTTTTTTCTCCAAGAGATAATATTTCTTTTAAATTACCTTTTTTCTAGTTTTAGCCTAGCATTTTCCAATGCTGCTTAGACTCTTAGCCTGCCTCTCTTCCTGAAATCATGCATCTCCTTATGCCGTCCAAATTTCTTGCATTTTTTCAGGTGAAATACTTGTGTGCCAAGCAAGAGTTTGCAGAGACAGGGTCTCCCTGTGAGAGTGTTGAACATGTACAATTGTCAGTGGGGTTTCTGAGGAGCACCTGTCAGAGCCCTGCCCCTGCTCTACTACATGAGGCAGACCAGTGCCTGGCACTAGACCTCTCTCCAGTGGTGTTCTCTGTGGCTGGGCTGGATTTACTTCTTAAAAATTTATATATTACCTTCAAAGCAAGTATTCAGTTTCTCTTGCACTGACACCAAATGAAAGCTTGTTTCTTTTCTCTTGCCTTCATCTATTTAGCACCTACTCCTGCTTTGGCCTGGAAGAAAGAGGAGTAGCCCAAGGGTGAATTGCTGTCTGACTGCTTTTCCAGTTCTGTTGAGAACTGAAGTCCTTGTCCTGGGAAGATACTTTTGATCTCCTTCTCATCAGTTCTTCACTGAAATTATACTCCCTCTCATTTTTATCCCAATAATGTTTCCTTTTCCTTTAAAAAATGGTTATTTATCTGTACCTTTAGCTGCATAGTCCTTTACTGAGGAACAATTACTCTCTATTATACAATATTCTTCTAATATTTCTGTCATTTCCCTTAAAATTTTTGAGGTCTTTTTTCATTTCAATATTAAATGGCACAGAGCTATGACCTAGCCCCAGAGAATACTCACCAGAAACATTGCTGTCTCTCTATTTCTGTATAACTTTTGAAGCTATCAAAGAACTAGCTTCCTTTCTCACTTAACCATGTGAACCTGGGTTTGATTTCCCTATTGCTTCTTGTGTGACTCGATGCTTGATATCTTCGAGAAATTCAGGATTTTTTTTTTCAGTGGGGGAGGCTTTATCATCAAAGCTTCCAGTTTTTGAAGGTTATCAATATTGTTTGCTACTATCTGCTTTCCATAAACTTATCGCTTGTTATTACCTCTACTATTAGCCTTCAACTCAGATCTTTTATCTGCTCTTCTGTGGTGCTCCTGGGGTTTCTGTCAGAGCAGCAGGATGGCCCATTTGTTCTTGTAGTCACTGGGGTAGCATCAGTTCTCTGCCAGGTAGCTACAACTTAATGACTGCTGTAGTGAAAACCAATATTAAAGGTCTGATGACCTTCTCCACCAGCTTTTAACACTTTGAGACTACAAGTTAACTGCACCAAGTAATTTCCATATGCTTAACCTTTTGTACCTTGATCTCAGTTCTTGAGTATTTCTGCCTCTGCTGCTAACCTTTCTACAGTTCTTAACAGTTAACTGATATGTATTTGTTGCTCTCAGCTTTCAGCCCTTTAAAATTATTTTCCATATTTACAAGGTTATCTCTTTTTTTTAAGCAGGTTGACATGTTAATCACACTATTTTGTTCATTGCATTGTTTATTTTATATATGTATATATAGTGTATATATAGTGTATATATATATTTATATGTAATAAAATCTATTTATTATTATCTTTTTCATCTCTTTTCTTGAATATTTCCCAGGTATAATTGAAATTTTTAATTTAAATTTCCTCTTCCAGGTGATTTTGTGCATAACAATTCCCAGCTTTGTGAACCTGGAACTTCCAAAGAGCCAAGCATATAATTCTGTTTGCACATAATTACATCTGTTAAATGGCCTAAGCAACAGTCAATTTCTGTTCTCTGATCAGTTTTTCTGTGGCAGACTGAGATGTAAGGCAGAATTTCTCTCATGTGGATGTAATTTGTTCTGAGCATGAAAAGTGACATATAACATGTCTTCAGGACACTTTGGTGTTGGGACCAAAAGACACTGAGCACATTCACTCTGCAGTCTAAGGGTGCAGATTTTTGTAGTGCTGTGGTTTCACCCCAGTCAGCAGCCAAGCCCCACGCAGCCACTCGCTCACTGCCTCATCAGAGGGATCTGGGGAAGAATCAGAAGGGGAAAAGCTGGAAAACTCATGGGTTGAGATAAAGACAGTTCAATAGGGAAAGCAAAAGCCACTCACAAACAAGGAAAAACAAGGAGTTAATTCACTGATCCTCATGGGCAGGCAGGTGCTCAGCCATCCCCAGCAGAGCAGGGCTACATCACACATGACAATGACCTGAGAAGACAAACAGCATCACTCCAAATATCTCAACTTCCTACGTCTTACCCCCAGCTTTATACACTGAGCATGATGTCACATGGTCTGGAATATCCCTTTGGTCAGTTTGGGTCACCTGTCCTGGCTGTGTCTCCTCCCACCCTCCCATGCACCCCCAGATTCCTCACCAGTGTCACAGTGCAAAAAGCAGAAAAGGCCTTGGCTCTGTGCAAGCCCTGCTCAGCAGTACAAAGGCATCTCTATGTTATCAACCCTGTGTTCAGCACAAATCCACACACAGTCTCATACCAGCCACTGTGAAGAAAGCTAACTTTAAACCCAGCACATACAGCTGGGGAGATGCTTGGGAAAATGAGCAGCCTGCACACTGCTGTGATCGCTCAGGCTGGGCTGTTTGTGATTGTGCAGTTGGCATCTGCTTCTCAGCTGTCTGTGATCTGAGAATGGAGAATGGCAGAGCACTACTTTCTGAAATTTGTGCTCACTGAAACCTTCCTAAATTGGAGGTTAATCAGGATTTTCAAGTTCTTACTGTAAGGATTTAGTTATCAGGTTTCAACAAGATAAACTGGAGTGAATTTGTGCTCCTGTGAGTGTCTCAGTCCCTTTTGTCTGTGGCCAATGCTCATATGACTGGAGCAGAGGCTATTGAACTCTTCTCCAGGTGTCAAAGTGATGTACTTCATTTTGTTCCAAACATCTTTATCTTGAGCTGAAAACATTCCTTTATTCCTCCTCCAATTTCCTCCTTTGTGTTAACATCATGTTCTTTGGTCTAGTCAGCAAGGAACCTGGAAAGTCAGTTCTAGTGAGAGAGGGTAAAGGGTGGCCTGAACTCTGCCAATCCTTCTTTCTGTTCAAGGTAAGATTAAGTTCAACAAATCCAGTTACATTTCACTCATATGTACCTCCTGATTTCTTCAACAAATAATCAGGAAATTTCTGGTAGCCAGCATGCTTACACACCTTCGACTTAACTTCAGAATTGATTATTTTTTTTGTATAAATTTAAAACAGCAAGTTTGTGCAGGAAAAGGAAGTGATTATATAATTAAAATTTGTATGAAGCACACAAGGACACTGAATTAAGATGACACAGGCAACATCTGTCCCAGTACATTATGTTTTTTGAATGCTGAATATATAATGTGCTTACATTGATTTATGTATGCATAAGGTATATATTAAGGAGTTTCAAACCTTTCAATTTTATATATTCTTATAAATTTTCATGCTGAAGTATGCACTTTCTTAGTTTAAACTTTTCCCAGACATTCTCATAGACCCCTTGGATTAAAAAAAAAAAAAACAACAAAACCAACCAACCAACCAACCAAAACCCAAAAAACCCAACCAACCAACCAACAACAACAACAAAAAACCACCAAAAAACCCTCAAAAAACAACAACAACAACACCAAAAAACCCCTTTTTTTTGTTTCAACATCCAAACCAACAGTATGTGGAGTATAAGAACTACCAGACAGAAAAACATGACAGAAAGTAAAGACTCATACAGTTATGGTATTCAGTTATTTTCTGGAAAACAGATATAATATTTTTTCCTAAAAATTATGGATTCTTCCAATCTTTTTCAGTTTCTTGTTTTTGCAACTGAACTCACAAGTTAAGCATACTTTATCTCTGTTTGCCAATGGAGCATCTTTTGCCAGCTGAGTTGCAGCTGGAGATATGGTCTCTGGTACAGCTGAACTTTGTTGATAAATTCTTAGTTTTTGAAATGGACTGGGGATAAGTGGGGAAGTGAGTAGACCCCCAGAGCACTCTCCCTTCTGCTTGAGATGGAGCTGTCCCATGGCCATGAAGCCAAAGCCTTGGCAGAGCTTCCCTATGCAGTTCAATCACAGTAGTTCAGCCTGGAGCTGAAGATTGTATTAGTCACAGTGCATCCTTGTTGGCAGAAAGGGCAGGGGCAAAAGCAAGCATATTCCATCACTAAAACCAGCTAATAATAGCCTGAGCTTAGCTGCAAGCAGAGGGAAGGTGGGAGAGGTGACGTGGGACACTTGAAGCGGTTTGAAACAGGCGTGTGACTGCTGCTGGTGGAGCCAAAGGCTTGAATTTCTGCAATCACACATGAGGGGGGCAGCAAAAAAGTGATTAATTTCTCCTTGGCAGGTAATTAATTCTCTGTGGCTTCCAAGAGAGGCTGCCAAAGTTGGACAGAAACCTGCTAAAGGTGCTCAAATACTCCTAACGTGGAAACTGGATGAGAAGGAAGAAGTTTGCTTCTAAAAAATGAAGCCTTTGCAAAGCACTTGTGGGACAGGCAGAGCTGATGGATGGCTGTGAGCAGGGGAGCATGGTAATAATATGCACTTTAAAGGAGAGCCAGGAACTCTTGAATTTTAATCTGAAGACTGATGCCAGCTCTTCCCCAGATCCTGGGCAAGGTGAAGTCCACTTCTGTTGAAACCACAGGGAGTTCTTGCATTCATTTCAGCCAGGCCAGGATGTCACTTTTCTTGAGGAAGGAGTAACATTGACTGCAGGGAGGAAAGGTGTCTGGGAATAAATTAACTACCTTTTACAGTGATAACCATTATTATCACTGCCAAAGAATTGCTTGCACATAAAGTTAACATTAAGTTTATTTAAGAATAATAAAATAGTAGCAATCCAAAGCACTGGCTGATATCTTGTGTTGAAAAACTCTGCATGGCCAAATGTTTCAGTACTTATGCCCCATTACATTTCAGTTTGTCTTCCATAGTTGCTGGGCTGTTAACTTGCCAGAAAACTCTCCAGTACATCATAATCAATAAAAGGTAAATATTTAATACCTTTTGCTCTGCACTCAGTGTGAGCAGAGATCCAGTTGCAATACCTGCACCAGTATTAGGAATTTGGGTTTACATGTTGACCTGAGAGCAGAGCTGAGGAGGAGAGTGATGGATAGCTGGGGTGAGGGAATGGTTAACTTTCTGCTGGATGTTGGCTGGGTTTCTGGGCTTTTTATGCACACAAGGCTCCATTTCTGGCAGTGAGGGAGCTGGTGATCACAGGGCCCAGAAGTGCCTTGTCACTGCCACAGGGTCATGGGCTTTTCTTGTGACTTGTGCTCATTCATGTTGCTTGAAAATAAAACCATTCACCATGAGTTCAGGAAGCAATGCTAGTTTCAAATAAGCACATATGAAATAATAGTTTCCTTGTTTTGGAAGGTATTGGTATAGGTGTATTTTTTTCCACACAGGCAGCTTGGTTAAAAAGGGACAGAGATTAATGAGTAAGATATCTCATAGCATGTGAGAGTTTAAAAGTTTCTGTATGTACAAAACCCTGAAACTTTTAATATTTTTTTTTTAATTTTTTTTTTGTTTCACTTTAGCTTTTTGTATTTAGTATGTTCCAGAGTGATTGGACTTGACTCACAACACAAATGTCATGAAACAGCAAACCTTTAACAAAGCCCCTGATATCACTGGACATCTGGCTGTGTTTGGGAAGGGTCAGGCTGCTAAGAGATGTGCACCACAGAGCAACAGAGCACCATGTTACACATACAGTTGGACACTGACAGCAATGAGGCAAGGGATTGGGTTGGCTAAATTTCACAAACATTAAATATAATTTGAGAAAATCACAAAGCTGATTATCATTGAAAGATGCAACTGTGAAATGTTTCAGTATTCTGAAAAGAAGCTTTTTTGAAATTATTAATTTTATTTTCACACAACTTATCCTAGGATTTATGTTAGACACAATCACAAATAATCAAGAAAGAGCAGATGAATAACAAGGTGATGGCCTTTCCAGAAAATACACAGTTGTTTAGGATAGAGGAAAACAGAACTTAAATAAAGCACCCTTAGTTTTAAGTGTAAAATGAAAAGATCTCTTTCGGTGATTGCAATTTAGACAAAAAAAACTCCTTGAAAATATTGTGGATAATTTTCAGATACACGTTATATTCATATTCAGAAGAATTATAAAGGTAAGTAGCACCTTATATATGATGAGAAAAGCAATAAAGGAATAAAATAATATCACTATTTAAATTCACAAATCCATGTCATGTACTAGAAGTAGTTCTGGTTGGTCCAACTGAAGAAAAGCTACAGAAAAATCAAGAAAAAAAAAATCCAAACCAAACAAACAAAAAAACCAACTTGAAACAAAACCTGTAACCATTCACAGTAGTTTGGCATTTTCTGGCTTGGAAAAGACGAAGTACCGTGAATGGAATAATGCATTGTTTTATAAAACCTTAGAGATATTAGAGAGAAATTTATGCAGATTGCATGCTGTTCTCTTAGTTTAACAGATTCAGAGGCACCCACAGAAATTATTAAATAGAATGCAGTATAAACACAAGGAAAATCTGTTCCACACTGTATGTAATTATGTAGAATTGATTGTTACTGAATGACACGGAGATGAAAAATATAAATGGTCTCCAAAGGTATTAAATGAGAAAGGAAAGGTCAGTGTCTCTGTAGCAAATAAACACATTGCATCCCTCAGGTGTTGAAGTCTAAGTCATAGATGGCTGGACCAGGGGAAGATGATGTTCAGTGCCCTGGACCTTCCAGCTTGCCACTTCTGGGACCTGCCACTTCCATATTTCTCTGTCTAAGTTTTCATTTTGGAAACTCAGGTTTGCTTAACTGATTTGACAAAATCAGATCAGGATAAATTAGAATTTCCTGTGGGACAAACCATCCTAATTTTGTGTAATTCTTATATCTGTGACATGAATCAGTCTAACTTGCATGGATGAGGGAGCCAGGCTGTATTGAAAAGAAATCTGTGCTTTCTTAGGGAAAAAGTTTGTCTTTAGAAGTAAGTAATTTTTTTCTCAGAAGTCAGACAAGGTGATGTTATTCCTCACCTGAATGTAAGCTGCAGGCAGTAATTTGATGCTTGACTATGTGCCTAGCTGCAAAGACCTAAGTGATAAGCAGACCTTGGCAATACAGAATTACAGAAAAAGCTGAGTTGGAAGGGACCCACAAGGATCATTGAGTCCAACTCCCTGGACAGCATCATCCCCAGGAGTCACATCGTGTGTCCCAGAGTGTTGCCCAAACACTTCTTGAACTCTGTCAGGTTTGGTACTGTGACCATTGCCCTGGGGAACCTATTCCAGTGTCCAGCCACCCTCTTGGTGAAGAGCCTTTTTCTAATATCCAACCTGAACCTCCCCTGACACAACTTCAGGCCCTTCCCTTAGGTCCTGTCTCTGGTCACCACAGGGAAGAGAGCAGTGCTTGCACCTCCTCTTCCCCTCATGAGGAAGTTGTAACTGCAATGAGGTCTCCTCTCATTCTCCTCTTCTCCAGGCTGAACAGACCAAGTGACCTCAGCCACTCCTCACACAGTTTCCTCTCAAGGCCCTTCACCATCTTTGTTGAATATATTCATCTTCAAAGGAATGCGACAAAACTTTGAATTCTCCCCCTACTTTATTGCATGCATATGATATAGTATCATCTGTGGGTGCATCCCAGAAACATCCTGCAGGCAGCTGCAGCAGAGGGCAGCTGTGGGTTGACCCCCAATAGCTGTGCCTGCTGGGACCAGCACATGCTGGGTGAGACAGAGAGCAGGGCCACTGCATGTGCTGGCCCACTCATGTGCATAAGAAATTGTCCCCAGCTTCTCCAACAGCCTAACTGGGTCAGTGAGGAGTGTGATTGTTTGCTTGAATAATTAGCCTTGAGAATAGGCTTTCTTTCCTGGGAAACAAACTAGCAGACTAATAATAGCTTTCCTCTGGTAAAGTGGAGGCCAAAAGAGATGGCATGTACCTTTTTGGTCCTAAAAATCCTGTATGTGAATACAGCCCAGCAACATATAACTGTGGAAATAGATGGCTGTATGTTTCCTACCAGTATTTCAATTCAGTTCCTAGTTCTGATGTTGCAACAGAGGTGCTAGAGAAATAGAGGCACATTAAGGCATCCTGAACTCATCTCTACTGTGACACAGACAGGAAGCCAGGAGCATCACTGGGTAAACCAAGGGGCGTCTTCAGATCGTTAACTCAAAAAACCCACCCAAACCCCAGACATCCACACCCACACTGTTATTCAAAAACCAGAATATCATCAGGAAGCAGTGAGTCACCATATGGCTATTGCATTTTTTTCGTTAAGGTGTTTCCCTTAATGTAAAACTTGGGCTTCCTCTCCCCTTTAGATGAACTGCCTGGTATCACTAGGTAAGGAAGAGCTTTTTTATGTTTATTAGCAATAGTACTATGCATAACAGCAAGGAGGAAAATAACTTGTTTCCTAATGTGATGAATGAGCATGCAAAGGATTGGGGACTGGATCCTTGGCCTGTAAGAACTGGGGAGCTTGTAAGAGCAGCAAATCTGTGCAGTGGTTTGGGTACATGATATTGCAAACACCCAGTGTGATGCTGGATGTGGGGAACAGTGCCCCAGCCCCTCATCCCCAGCCCCTCATCCCCAGCCCCTCCTCATCCCATGCCAGTGGAGGTGCTTGAGCAGAGAGCTGAGCTGAGCTGTGTGGGTGTAGGGATCTGCAACAACAGGTGTGTTTGGATGAGGAGGCTTAGAAGGGCCCAAACAAGTTGCCCAACATACTTTTAATAGATTATTGCCAAAATGAAATGGCAGAGAATCAGAGTTGTTGCCTCAAGAAGGTCATGGAAGTTGTATTTTAAAACATCTTGTTAGTGTATGTTGTGGCATTACTATTAAAGTAACACATTCAGCCTAATATAATACATCTAATTATATGACGTGAGCCTCATCTGATGACTTTTGCCAATTATATCTCACAAGGATATTTTAAATGAGAGGCCATGTGTTACAGCAATTTCAGAGATGAACACAACAGCATATGGTTTCAAAAATAAAATATCCAGTATGTTATTTGCTGTTATTAAGTACTTACTAATGCAATTGTAAAGTAGGGAAGCAAGTCTTTCTGGTTTGTGAATTATGCCAGTGCTGAGTCATTGCTGATTTTTTAAAAGTTTTATTATGAATGAAGGGCTGGGTCAATGCCAAATTCCATGTTCCTGGCTGCTTCTTTTGTTCTCTGGCAAATTATTCAAATCCCTGGAATCAAGCATCTTAAAATGAAAACCCCAAAAGTTGCAGAAGAACTATCTTAAAAATTTGAAACAACCAGCACAATGAGTGGATCTGAATAGAAGATGGCACCAAAAATGAAGAGTACGACATACACCATCATATGACAAAACTCTGTCACTATAGGAGAACAAAACAAAACAAGCTATTAACACGTTCTGCTGCAGAACAGAGACATAGCCTCAAATGAGCATGCCTGGGCAGAGGATGAAAAGAATGCAAAGGCATCCTCCATTCCCTCTGAAGGTATCAGAGGGATAAGTGAGTGGAGATTAGAGGGCTATTCTTGGTTCCTCCTGTTGCTGTTCAGACAGACACTGAGCAGAAGGGGTACAGAAATCACAGACCACAGAGTAAGAGAGAGAACACAGGAGAGAGGAAAAGCAGCACACTTTATCTGATGATGTTGTTCAATGTAAACATGCACGAAGACTTTTGAACCTGCAGTGCTGGCCTGAAACAACATTCTCCCTCATATCTGTGCTCAGGCCAAATGTGCCCAGCATAGCAGAGAAAGCTGGAGACTGCCTGTACCCCAAAATACGTGGCTGTGAGGAAGTGGGGTGCTGGATTGGGATCTCTCTTTGCCAGGCAGCCAAACATACACAGGTCCCTGACACAAGAGAAAGGTTGCCCTCCTTGCTCTACTAAAGGCAAGGTGATCCCAGCTGGATAGTTGTATCTGGAAGCTGCTGTGGTCCCTTCTTGCCAGGCAGAACCCAAGTTTATCATTAGGTGTTGCTTATTTTCAGGGCAGACAGGCAGTATCGGGGCAGCGAGGAAGCAAGCATTGAGGGAGAGAATTCAGGCAAGCTCTGTGCTGCTGGCTCTTGGCTGGGTGGTGGCAGGGCTGGCACATGGGTGGCAGCAGCAAGTGCAGAGGTGAGCTAAAATTTTTGCAGATCTGAATCCCAGTGCATGCCGGGACTTTGCTGGGATGCCAAGTAAGGTGCTTGGCTTCTTTCCAGCCTGTGAGTCCTGCTCTCCAGGCACTTTCAGAGTCTTCCTCTCCCTTTGTGCAGGAGAGTGGCAAAGAATACCCACACTGTCCTTCACTGGGAGACTATCACATTAGTGACACCAATATTGTAGAGATACAAGACACTTGCATTTAAATCCCTTCCTTGTGGGCTGGCACTAAGACTTGCTTGTGTCACTCCCAGGAAAACCTAATTACTCCACCTCAGGGTGTTTTGGGACAAATGTTCTCAAAATAATTCATGTTTTTCAACTTTGGCTGAGGTGGTTTTTTTTGGTTTTTTTGGGTTTTTTTTTAAGTTACCCCTACCCTCAGCTGAGTGTGAACTCACTTATAACCTAGCTAAACCACTTTTGTTTTGCTCCAGTAGATTTGCTTCAAGAAAAGAGGAGCAATTTTAAGACAAGGGACAGGACAAGTCCTCCAAAACCCACTGCATACCTTCATGACTAGACTGCTATGCTGAAAGCTAGAAGCGGGTTAAAAGACTTTGACAAAAAAAAAAAAAAANAAAAAAAAATAAAAAAAAAAAAAAAAAAAAAAAAAAAAAAAAAAAAAGCTCTTTTAACTCTCACACAAAGATGTTAAACACAGGAATATAGGATTAAAGGCAGTGTGGGGGAGGAGGAAGCATCGTATTCGTACTGTATTTTGTGGGAAAAGCCTGTCTTGGGTGTTGAATGCAAAAGTACATGTGTGATGAAGAGCACTGTAAGCAGAAGATGATGTCCTTTGTCATGGAATCACCTAGACTCTCTTAAGCACCTAAATTTTGCATCTTTCCTTGACTCCTCTGCGATAATCTGTGTGGCTCCCTGTCAGCCATGCAAACAAGAGGATGCCTCTAAAGACAAGTGCAGACAGACACGTGTTCTGCCTGTGGCCTAAGCTGGCCAGATGAGAGCCAGCTGTGATCCTGCAGCTGTATATGTGACATTAGTACATTGCTGTTCTTGAATTAATACATCCTGCTCAAAGCAGGGCAAATTTGCTCAGGCACAGCACGGTTAAACTCTTCTGAACCACACCTGACTCTTGTCCATGCCAGCCCAGAGGAGCCCATGCCCACCTGTATAAACCTGGTATAAATTAGTGCTAAAATTTTCACTTGCTGTAAGGAGTCTGGGTGCCAAAACGTCAGGCACTGTAGTGTTTTGTGTTGTACTTTTGCATGTTTAACTTCTGATTGACCAGGAGAACCAGGTCTGAGAGCTGGTCTAGAAACTGCATCAGGCAGAACGTGGTGAGTCTCCTACTGTGGGTGCTGTGGTCGGGGGTCAATAGCAATCCAGCTTTGTCAGTGGGGAGCCTGACTCCTTTCTGAATGGTGAATAAATACTCCAACATATAAGCCTGGACTACAAATTTTGTTTAAATCTGTCTTTTATCTTCAAGTATGTTGTTTCCAGGAGCAAGTGTTCTGACTCAGAATTTATTCCATCTCAGCTCCTACAAGTTTAGTTCACTAACATCAATTCAGGTGATAAATATTGAAACATAAACATTCCCCAAGAAGTTGGAGAGTCCTTTTTCTAAGACCCAGATACAAGATAAGATCCATATTTAGTACTGGGAGAAAATTATTTCCTTGTATTCATTAGTGAGTGTAAAGGAATTTGGTTTTTGGAAGGTAGCAGACTGCAGTTCTCCACACTTTTTAGTTGTTCTGGGCTTCATTTTTTAAATTTCTTCAGAACCTGTATTGTGCTGTGTAGTGTGGGAGACACTTCTAGTTAAAAACACAAAAATATAATAGATAAAACATCTAAACATCTTGAATTTTGCATTGTGTGTTTTTCTCTGAGATACTGGTATATATAACCATAACTGCCAAAGTCATCCAACTAGTGCGTGTGCATGTGATTTAAAAATGCAAGCAACCCCATCAAAGGGCCTCTAGCTTTTTGATTCTCTGAGAAATGAATAATATTCAGCACATTTTTTGGAAACCGCATTTAAGTCAACCCTGAAAGTGGGGCTGGACATTTAATATTCAAAGAATTTTAACAACTTCAGCATGAAGTAGGAAAAAATAGAGTTGCATTTAGGATCCTGGTGTCTGCCAAAATAATACCCTCATGTTTTTCATCTTCAGAGCACTTTGCATAGAGTGAAGGGACGCGTGTAGGTGCATTAGCCCTGAGCTGTAAGCTTGGTGGTGCTTAATGCCTGTTTGCATTCCCTGAAATACGGAGCTGCTTCCAGATTTGGCAGCCTCGTGTGGCTTGGTGCAGCCCTGAGCTCTGGCCCACAGCCTGAATCAGGCCCAGGGAAGGTTTGGCACGGGGGATCAGGCACTGCTGGTGGATGCCCAGGATAACCATCCCAGCAGGGCAGCAGCAGCAGCTGGGAGCAGGGGGAGCTCATCCAGCCAGGGCACATCCGTACTGGGCCCATGCTGGGGGAGCCTCCTAAGCTCCGGTCCTGGCTTTTGAGGCTGGAATGCTTGACCTCCCATTGCAGTTTCCACAGGAACATTCTTGTTTCACTCAGTGAAGAGCTGGGATTTTTATTATTTGGACATTTTTCTGATGTCACCAAAAGCATTATGGGCATTAATCTACCATCTCTGCAGCTTTGCTGTGACTTTTGTGTGATCTTATAATTCCCATTTTGCCACTGAGAAACTAAGCATAAGCTCACTGAAAGTACTTTCTGTTGTTTATTGTATTTTCTGAGGCACTGAGGCCCTGGGCCACAAACCACAGAATTAAGTCCAGGCAGTTTCACCCACAGCCAGGAGCATTCCTCCTCACTGTTGTGTATCCACTCCATAGCCACTGCTGAGTATCCATCCACGTCTGACTCTGGAGAACATGAGTGTCACTTCTGGAATGTGGCATGAGTTATCAACCATTCCCATGCAACTTGGCCTGAAAACACTGTCTAGTATCAGAAGAGGTCCTTCTGGCATAGGCTCAGAGAGAGTCCTATGTGACGTTTCTTTTTAAGAAATTAAAGTATTTTTCTTCGTTCTCTAATTTGTTTTTTCTTCTCCTGGTTTTTGTGGCAAATGTGGAAAGCCTGCCATTGACAACACTTGAATTCACTGCCTAACCCAGCTCTTTCCAGGTGCACCAATTGAAGCACCAATTGTATGTGAAGTAAAACAGCATGTGATTGATCAGCTTTAATACTGCATTTCCCCTCTTTGAAGACTTTGACTTGGCAGTCTCAGCATCTCTGCTGTGCATTAATTTATAAATGTACTGGTGGATTAGGTAAAGGATATTTGGAGAGGGATGTGGATGTGTTTAAATTCCTGAAACTAACAGCCCAAACAATACATGATGCAGGTAGGCAAGTACCCTCTTTTTAGAGAGGAAGAAAAGGGTATGGGTTGTTAGAGTGACTGGAAGGCAGCAGCTGCTTTCTCAGTTGTGCTTGACTTGTGTTTTCAGTACTAAAGGACCTATGGGCAGTTCCCTGGTTCTGGAAGGGCAAGGTATCCAAAGCTTCTCAGTTGCTTGCCACAGAGCAGAGGTTTTGCTGTCAGTGAACCTTTCTCTGTGGAGGGAGGCTGGGATACTATTGCAGCAGCTGTCCCACTTTCTAAAACCAAATTACTTCTTCTTCTTCTGGTGGGAATCCTCATCTGGGCTGTGAAGGTTTTATTAATTGTTGGATTTGGCCCAAAAGCTTTGGTGTCAGAGATCCATATTTTGATCATTAGAGCACATTTATGCAAATACTGGGAAGAGTGAGAAATTCTTTTTTATTGTCTTTTTCTGTGTTAACAGAAGAAAATGGAAAAGGGAGGTAATCTTTTCTTCTTCTATTGTGTGGCCTTGCTCTATTGAACTTAATGACTATTCTTATGTGCTGCTCAGTAGGAGCAGAACAGCACTGACTGCCTCCCACTACAGTAACACTGTCTGAGTGGATTTCCTCAGCTTGCTGTGCTTTGTCTCCTTGGTGTGACCCTGCAAGATGCTTGTGGCATGGGACAGAAAAAAAAAGTGAAAATAATGGGAAAATAATAACTGTCCTGCATGCATTAGGAAGGAGTATTATGGATTGCTGGGCTCTGGTGCAAGTGGCGTGGCTTTAGGACCTGGTCTGTTCCCCAAGGCTGTGGAGAAGATGTGGAGAGGTTTAGATCCCTCTGTGAGTAGGGATTCCCACCATGTGCCACCCTGGGCAGGCAGGCAAGTTCCTCTACTCAGCTTGGGACTTCATGTCTGCTTTATATTTTTTGTTCACAAACACCAAACACCAGGATCCTGGTTTAGCTCCACCATAAGGTCACCTGTGGACCTGGAGCTGCAGAAGCAGCTGGTGGCCCTAGAGCTGACCAGGAGCAGGTACATGACAGCTGCTTGGGGAAGGAATAAGCAAGCTCCATGACATGGTGGCTTTAGAGGTCCTCCAGCAAACATCTCCAAACACAGGGCAAATCTGGTCTGTTTCTGCTCAGAGACACAAGTGTCCCAACCAGTATGTCCCCTGGAGAGCATGGAGCAAGGTTGAGAGGCTACAGAGAGTCAAAGGTCTGAGACCTTCCCTCACTGCCTCTCTCCTAATCTTGTCCCTCTTTGCCAGGGATTACATCCCAAGGACTGACCTGCTCCTTTGATCCTCTCTCAAAGTCTCTTTGGAGACTATCTCAAAAAGTAGTCTCCAGCACCTTTGGAACGTCTGGCTGTATCCATGAATCTAGGTGGAAAGCTAAGTAGAATTTCAACAGCCTTTTCTTTTTTTTTTTTCCCCTTCTTTTTTTTTCTTTTTCTTTCTAAAGCAATTTAAGCTATTTTTAAAAGACCAAGATAATTTTATACTTCAAGTAGTGCTTCTTTGATTTATCTATTTACACTGTAAGTGCAGAGAGGGTTTAAAGTGCCCACTGTCCACATTAGCTGTTCTTGTCTTTCCCCTTTTCTGCGTCAGGAGGGCTTTGCTGCTGTGGTTTTCCTTCATTTTCTAGACAGAGCTGGATGTTGAAGAGATGAGACTTTATCCAAATAGAGCAGTGATGTTTGGACAATTCAGATCATCATCATAAAACAGAGAAGGAATGGGGCTGAAAAGCAGACATTTTATCCAGAAAGATCCGTGTATTTAGAATCCTGGGACTAGTTCTTGCTAGTTAAAGCTCAAGAGATGATGCTTGAGGGACTAGTGATTTTTATTTTTCGTTTTTACATAGAAGAAGTAAACCTCAGCTGTGGCTGCACTTAATGATCAAGGACATAAAACTAAAATTCTGTGATATGGCCCAGCATTAGGGGAGTACTTACACTGACCACGAGAAACAGCTGGGTAGGCTTAATGCAGATTAGCTGATACCTGATGGCAAGGTACTGCTGTCAAACAACCGACTTCTGGGCATTATCCCAGCCCTTAGGATAGGTTTGTGCTGCCCCTGCTAATCCCTGGCAGATGTTTAGGGGATGGCACACCCGGTGCCTGGCTGCGGCAGTGTGACCTTGCGCGGAGAGGAGCCGGTGCCACCGGGGATGGGCAAGCCTGGGATGTGAACAAGGGCCACATCCCGAGCACACAGAGTCCTGACAAATAGTGGTAACCTTTCAGGGGAGCTGTGTAAATGATCCTTGTCAATACTACCATTAGATTAGTGAGGGACAGTGACTACTCCAGGGCGATGAACTACATTACCGTCACTTAATAGAGCTCATTGGTAGTAAACTGACTCGGTGATTTGCTTTCCATCAGCTCTGCTGGCTTACTGTTGAGCCTCTTCTGTTCAAAGGACATGTAAAATCTCTGGTGTTAGCTGGCACCTATGGGGTTATTTGGCAGAAGTTCATATAAAGTCAGACAGATTGGTAACAGCTACCCAGGTGACTGTAAATTGTAAGTAATGCTGAAAGAGTTTAGGACTTCTCCTCTGTCAGCTTCAAGCTGCATTGTGTGTTTGTGCAGAAAGGGTACCTGTCTGATTTTTTCTGATCCTGTTGTTTGCACATGTCTGTATATGTCTGTGGTTTGTAGCTTCAGAGTCTGTCCCCTGGCAGCTGCTGGGGCAATGCCAGGGGTCAGGGGCTGGGGAGTTCAGCCTGGATGGAGGGATGATAGGTGATGGAAAACCACTGCCTCTCCTCTTTGGCTTCGCCACATACACTATAAGCCACAGGCTTTAAACAATTGCCATTTTCTGCCAATCTTTGGTTTATATATTTGTGTGAAAGCACTAGATAAAAGATGCTTTTATACTCAAACACCCTCTGAAGAAGCTTTTAGCTTAAAAAAATTGAGTTTAAAAGCCTGTCCATCACCTGAAATCTGATTCATATCCCTAGAATCAGGGTAGTGGAGTTTTCCTTGTTTCACAAAAGTAGTTGTGTGATAATGTGTAGGTGTTCAGTGGCTTTGCTCTCCCACCACTCACCCAGGGCTCAGATCAGCCTGGCCAGCAGCAGGGCTGGGAGCTTGGAACTCCTTGATGGCAACCCTGCTTGCAGGTTGTTCAGTGACCTCCACCAGCTCCTTAAGCTTTGTGTATCCACCTTTCCCTTATCATCCAGAGGAGCTGTGAAGACAGGTTTATGCTTAGAATGATCATGAGCTCGATTAAAAACTGCCTGAGAATGATTATTGGCTGCAGCAATATTGTACATGGCAGCAAGGTGGCCTCTTACAGTTATATCTCCAAGGATCCTGCAGACACATAAATGCCTCCATTTCTCCCACAGGGAGAGGGGACTGTGAGCTGGCCTGTGCAAGAGCGTTTTGTCAGTGGAGGTTGGGTTGTAGATGTTTGCATCTCTCTGAGAAGAAAACCTACTTGTGAGCTCGAGTACTGCCCTCTACCTGGGCAGCAGAGCCCTTCAGGGCCAGGAGAGCACAAACCCCTGTGGACGCAGCACTGCTCCCATCAGCTGCAGTGGTGGCTCACCTGACTGCTCACACAGTGCTGTGTGCTCAGAGCATCACCTGCCTGTGCTGGGGGATGCACTGAGTGCACCCAGCCTGCCGTGAGCTGCAGGGAGCCAAAGTGCTGCAGCTCTTCTGGCAGGAGGCTTTAAGACTCAGACTATACTTCCAGTGACATGGCTCATTTCACTCACGGAGGTGGTGTTACCTTGTCACCTTGCTTCTAGCAGATACAGATCAGCTCTTTTATGCCCTAAAGAAAATATAACCACATCCCAGTGTTGAGTGATGACCCTGCTGAAAAACTGGATAGAAAAATTGGCTTTGTTGCAATATCGTTATACTTTTTTTCTTATTCAGAGTGCCTTTTTTTTTTTTTAAATTTCACTTTTGGTTTGTTCAAGCCTTTCAGAATTGTGTAGATGTCTCAGGATTTTATAGAGAAATGTTTCATTTTGAAGTGTCACAGAAAAGATTTGAAAATTTTAGGAAATTCTAGGGCTCAGTTTGAAATCCAATTTACTTGAAATAACAATGAACAGCAGATTTAGGTTGGAAAACATCACAAAGATTTTACTTCACAGTTATGGGATGAGGATAAAGGAAAAAAAATAAAGGAAGAAGGATAAAGGATTCCTTTCCTCACAACGTGCAGCAATAAGAAACGAGAAACTTCTTCTGACAAATATGAGTTTCTCATCCTTTCAGAGGGGTTTTTATCTTCTGGAAAGCCAGTGTTTTAGGCAAATAAAGTTTACCCAAACACGGTCCTGATTTGCATAGCTGATTAGGAAGCATCAGCCCACATGGTAGCAAAGGCTGTGATTGTCAGCCCCTGACCTGCCTACACTGCAGTGTGGTGCTGCTTTTACAGCTTCAGTGTCCAAGGGATTCTTGTGAGTCCCTCTGGCCTGGCTGGCAGGGTGGCTGCTCACTGCCTGGGAGGTGATGGGAAACAGGAGGCTGGTGTGGGATGGGAGATGCTTTTGAAGGGTATGTCCCTGCCTGAAGATGAGCCAGAGGATGGTCCCAGTAACATCTGCTCACAGCTCTGGCTCCATGTTGAGCCAAAGCCTGGGGTGTTGCCTGTCCCTGAGGCAGGGAAACACTGGGGACACACAGATAAGGTAGTAGTGTGCTACCTAGGAATCGGTTTCCTGTCCCTGCCTGGCAAGGAAGTGTACTCAGCACATGTCACCCGTGTCTGGTGGGCAGTCACCCCTGTTTGCTGTACCTTTTCTGTTCCCTTGGCACTCTGTTTTGATCTGATTTCCTTTGCCAAAGGAAGTCTCTTTGGCAGCAGAGATTCTATTGATTTCATTTGTCTTCTCACTGCAGTAATCTGGAGACCATGGACTCATGTGAAAATAAAGAGTGAGGTGACCAATTTGCTGAGTCCCTAATGCAGGGAGTCAGATGGAAATCGGTTTTCAGCCATTGTACATCACAGAGCTGAGGTGTCACTCACAGTGAAACTCAATAAGTGAGCTGGCAGCTCTTGTTCCCCCCACAATTTCTGCATCAAGAGTGAATTGCAGTAATCCCGTGTTAAGGTGACACAGGTGTAGATTCATTTCCAAAGCTGCCAGTCCCTCTGGAATCCTTGTTTTTAATTATTTTTTCCCCACTGATGTCAGTACAGCAGCAGATTTAAATGCTGGTACTGCACTGATTAAAATTGTATTCCCAAAATAACTTTGTCCTTTAGTATCATTCTGTGGGATGCTTTTGTTTGTTTTTGAATTGCTAAATTTTCAAAGTGAAATCTGAAGCAGAAATTGGATAGGAAAGTTTCCAAATAACTTTGCCACAAGTATGCACTGCCCGTCCTTGGACAATCTATTTTAAATAAAAATAGGTACAACCTATTTTTCTGTAGGAAAAACAATTTATTCAGAAGGGGATTGCTGAAGGAGCTGGCTGGTGTCTCTTATATCTTTCCCCCTCCTAACATGTGAATCTGTATTACCCATGGTACCTTTTTGTGAACCTTTCTATGCACCAGCTGTGGTAAGTTGTCTACAGTGTCATTGGTAGTGATTACTGACTTTCATTTACTTTTGGTGAAAATCTCGTGCTGTCCTGAGAATGTAAAATACAACTTGTTTGCTGGACTCACCTATCAATTTATTGCACATTCCTCGTGTCCCCCTGGTGTTTGCCTCCTCCTGGGTGCACCCAGCCTGAGTGATCACTTTGCCTGCAGCCTCCTCTTCTCACTCATCTTACACCTCTGGACTCTTTATTTCTTTTTTTACTTCCTCCTTCTTTTGAGCTGCCAAGGAGTAAGCAAGGACCATACTCCAGGTAGCCCCTAATACTGATTTCCATGAAGTCCTCTTTAATAGTCCTAAGGCTGCTAGTGGTCCTCTCAAATGACCATGGAGAAAAAAAAAAGAGCTGATTCCTGTAGGACATCCCAAAATCCTGCTTGTTCAACTCCACTTCTGACCTAGATTTTCTATTTGTTGACTATTTCAGCTAATTCAGCTTTTTTTTCTTCAGTACAGAGAGCAAGAAGGTGACACTTGTACCTTTGTGTGGTGGACCTGCCCTGGGTCTTCTCTGGGGAGTTCCTTACCACTGAATTGAGCCCTTCATGGCACTAGATCTAAAGTCTGCATGACTGCTAACCAGTGTTTCTCTTCATGAATTATTTTAGACCTATTTCCCTGGCTCACTGTCTTGTTTGCTTGTTACATACCCCTGGAAGCAAAGATTCCCACATCTTTTAGATCAGAGGACCTCTGACAATTTTTTTAACGTGTTATCATCATGCTTTTATTTGAAATAAGTAAAAGGAGTGGTACCATGCCGTGGATCACCCATAGGTTTGACATGATTTCACAGGGAATTTGGACTCTTTTGCCTATGATTTGGGAAAATTGGCAAAAAGCATTAAATAGAGCTGTATGAACTCTTTGCACTTTTGGCAGCACCATTTTTTCTTTCTGGCATGATCAGAAGCTGCCATCTGTTCTGTCTGATGCTGTTTTCTGCCAGAAACCTTGGATGCTTACCTCTGGCTGGGTGTGCTCTTTACATTCAAAGTCCAAAGAACAGGCTGACCTAGAGGCTTTCAATTCAACCAAATTAACTTATTTCAGGGAAGGAGCAGAAAAGCTCTAAACTTGGATTTTTAAAATGTCCACGAGAATTTTTCTCCATAATTTTTTCTCTTCCTTCTCAAAAATTATGTTTCCCTTCTATTTACAATGGAAAAATGTTAAAGAGGAAGGAAGAAAGATCTGAATAACAAAAAGTGGTAGTTTTTAACTTTTTTTTTTTGAGGATGGGAAAGAGATATTGGAAAACTTACATGAAGTTTCTGCCACAATTTGCTTATATTTTTGAAAAGTGCAATTTTTCAATGAGAAATTTGTGGCTCCCCTTCTTTTTAACAACTACTACTGAGAGCTATATTTAGAAAATGTTTCATGTATCTGCAAGGTAAAAACTCCCGTATTTGTCAGCAATAAACATAGCATGTGGACACACCATGGATGTCTAATAGCTCTTTATAAATTGGAGGCCAGTGCTCACCTGTGGATATGCCAGTCTAACAGCACAAATCCTACTCTTTCCATCATGAGAGGAGAGTTTATAAGAGACATTATAGAGGACAGGAGGCTCCTGTGTTTCCCATTTGCACATTAGCTAATGTAAAGCTGTAAAATATGGAATAACTTTAGAAGAAATTGCCAAGATTTATCAGAGAGACAGTAGTGATGTATTAGCTCAGAAGACATTTATGTTTGCATCTTCTGAGTGAGGGCTGTTTTACTAAGGGCTAGTGGGTTTCTCTGACCAACAGACCCACTGCTGTGAGAAACAGAGAACCCCTGGCATGACAGTTTGCATAACAAAGGTGACTTCTGGGGGATGGCTTTTTCCTAGGAATAGATTTTATATGCATATGAGCTTTAAAAGAAGGATGGGATTAGTGGGATTTACCCAAATGCTCAGTTATTTTCAGAGTGAGTTGTATTCATTTTCATATCCTTCAGCCACTTTGGAAATCTGACCTTGAAACATCCAATCCATCCTTGTGGGCACATTTCAGGAGGCCAGAGGAGGATGAGAGGTGGGTAAGGAGAAGTCACAATAGTGTGGGGCTCCTGCTGGTCAATAGAGACCACGTCAGTAATGCCAGTGAGGCTTACCCAGTGTGTCTGCAAGTGTGCCTTCAAATCTACATCAGAGGAGAAGTGAGATTGATGACTCCTTTTTGTTACAAAGCAGGAAAATACCTACTCTAAAGCATTGTTTTCCAAACCATTTCTCAGATCATAAGTATTAATTACTTTTATGGCTGCTCCTGCAGATCAGCCGGGCAGATTTCCAGGAAGGCATATCCCAACACCAGCATGTAGTTGGAGGATAATAGAAAAAATTATCCTCAGAGTTACTGAAATAGTGAGCAGATTGTGAGGGCATGAAATTTGCTTTTGAGGTGAAACACACCTGAGACAGCCTTAGTGAGAACGTGGGACCTCAACATTGCCTTAATTGTGGAGAAATGTAGTATAAGTAGTTACCATAGAAGGTTGAAAAAAAGGCATTGTCCAGAGCATGCCAGTTCCCCAATCTTTTGGCACTCACTCCACAATGAGCTGAAGCTCCATGTATGTGCATTTATTGTAATTATTATTAACTATTATTATTATTGCTATTATTATTATTTATGTACCTGTGCTCTAAAATTACAGCATTGTCCTGTGTGAGCCTTAGGGTGAGGAGAAAGAATGGATTATCTCTCAACTTTAGTATGCAATGGAAATTTCCAGTTTATTTTCATTGTTTTACATGTTTGGGTTTTTTTTAATGCAGCGAAATTAAATGCAAGAATCTTGTAGCACGGCAATAAGGAAAAAAATTAATTGAGCAAAAGTCAGCAAATGCAGAATTATGGTTCCCCCAGCAACTGTAATGAAGGCAGAGAAGGCATATATACGCTGGTGTTGGAGTTAACGCCGCACACCGCCTGGAATACAAATCCTGCCTCTGTTCCAGGGGCTGACTGATGATTACTGCGAGAACCATAACTTTACATTTCCTGACTTTTTGCAATTAAAATCTCAACCTGGATGATGCATTAGCATAGGCTTTGCATTTAGTTTGCTATTTTCCTTAGAATGTATGAGTGTGTTGATTGTGTTTGAACATTTCTTAGCTTTTAATATCATTTATTCTTTTGTAAGGGAAAAATCCGGGAAAAAACATTTACCACATTAGCTCCCTTCTCACTGTCAGGGGGGGTTGGAGGAGAGAGGGAGGGAAGAAAAGAACAAAAGCCTTAGTGCAAGCAGTGCAATTAATTGCATTTTTAGCTCTAAGAGACATTTGCTGACATGTAAGTGTCTATCACTGCTTTTATGTTAATATTTGTACAGACTGGCCAATTCATACAGGGATGGATCTCCTCCAGATCTGTAACCCATACACAGTTGAACTAAACATCATCTACCTTACCACGACCCTGGAGTGCCAGGAGCAAATCTGACAAGCTCTTTGTTGGCCTCACAGTTTCTTTAGCCCATGATGTCAAAGTCCAGAACTCAGGTCTGCAGTCCTTCTGACTGTATGAAGCCCCAGTGACTTGAAAAGCTCAAACCTGTGAATGTTTGAAAGTGTGTCTGCACTGTAGGATTTCACCAGACTCTTTCTGTGTCCTTTCTGTATCTCCTCACTTAGCCACAGGGGAATTTAATGGATTTAAGTAGGCTTCGTGCCCTCGGTAGCTGATGTGCTGTGGGGTATGGCCAAAATCCCAATGCTTTCAGTGGGAATGGTATTCCTCTGCATGATGGAAGATCAGACTGAAATCCACCAGTGCTAATGGGATTATAATGTTTTTCTTTCATTTTTATCAGTCTGGAAGGAAAGCCGTCTTCTTTCACTGCCTGCCTGAGCCCTGGAAGCACTGGCAACCTTTCATGCAGAGCCCAGGGACCAAACTGGCCGAGGCTGTCCCTTGAGCTTGTCCCACACATCAGCTCTGTGAAGAAGCCCATGCTCCTCACCATCACCCTGGCCAGGAGCAGTCACTTGTTCTGGACTGATTTATAGCCTTTGGGCCTAATAAAGATCAGCAAGAAAGGAAGGATCAGTGGAGCTGGCTCTGTTTATGCTGCAAGTTTTATTTTTTGTTTTATTTGTTCCTAATGTTTTGATGCTTACATAATTTTGTTTGACCTTTACTTTTGTTCTTTTGCACTTTAACCTTTTGTAGCGGCTCTTTTTTTGCTTTGTGCTCAACCATTTCATGAAGGTGACTAAAGTCTATTTCCTTTGTTCTGAGCATTGAGCTTTTATATCCCACTCCCCGTAGAGCCATCAGATTTCTTTTAACCTAAAGGCCCTCTGCTACCAAAGGTAAATCAGCCTTGTCTAAGCTCATTCACTTGAGCCCACCAAAGAGAGACTCTCCTCCCTTTCTGTCCATCCTCACATGAGCTCATGTCCGTGTAAAGATACCAGGCATCAAAGTTCAAAGAGAAAATAACTTGGCACACATTTCCCAGATGCTGTCAGAGTGTTGTTTAGGCTCTGAAAGAATTAAATTATATACGTACTCATGTTGCTGTCTGAGGCCCTATGACTTCCAAGAACAAACACTGGTATCTTTAAACATACCTAGTATTTCTGAAAATCACAAAGTTCTATTTTATTGTTTAATTTACCAAAAAATCCAGTCGAACTTGAAAGCCTACTACTGTTAAGTAATGGTGTTGTGTTGGATGGATATGCACCAAAACATGTGGATCTCACATACCTCTATTAGAAATTACTGAATTCTGGAAAAAAGAGATGTGACCTAGAGCAATATGGCTTAAAGCACTGGAAGGAATGGCCTCCATAACATAATGTTTAGTCTTTTTATAGGTAAAATTGTTATATTTTATTTTGACATAGTGGATTTGGAAAAAGTTCTCATGTCATTCTTAGGACAAATAGGAGACAGAATTAATTTTGTTAAAACGTTTACTATGTCCCATTGACAAACTGTGTTTTTTGTCAAACTCTTTTGTTCCTAAAATGCACAAGAGACATTTCATCACATTTTTTGTCAACAGAATGTAATTTTATTCCAATCATTCTGTCAACAAAAAGAAATACTATAAAATCACTTTGCTCACAAACATAAATTATATGTTCATTTTGTTTGTAGAAGAAATGAAAAAATCGAAACTTTTTCTGTGGAGACAATGAAGACTAATAGCATTTGTTCTGTGGACAAAATATTTGTGTTACAGGCAGCAGTTTGTGATTTTTAGGCTGGCTGGTGGGCACAGCATGCATGAAATTCAAGGTGAAACAAAGAAGAAATGTCTGAATATGTTTATTCCAGCCTTGATTCAGGATATTGAGATGAAATCAGTGGACTTTGAATCAGGCCTTTAAGGGCCCAGATGTGATGCAAGGCACTGTATACACAGAAAGAACAGAACCCATGGGAGGAGCTATGGCTTTTTGGAGAAGTGGCTGGAGTGTCATGGAGGAAACTGTGGGCATTCACATGGAATGAGGTAGAGTATTTAGATGGCAGAATAGACTCCCTTTAGTTTGCCCTTCATTTTACTGTCTGATGTCCTGATATTTTCTTTTATTTCTTTCCTAAATAACTGCTTTCTTGCACAGCAGAGGCAATGCATTAGAGTCAAGATACATCCTTTTAAAGTGGATTTTTAGAGTAGGCCCGTTGCTCAAGAGCGTACATACTCAAGCATGATATGAGAAAAATCTCTGTGTATTTTAGTGATTGCCATCTGCTTTCCATTTTCCTCATTATAGCACATGAACAGCCTCTTCTTTTGTCTTCATCCTTCAGCCCAATAGTCTAAATATGGCAAAATAGACATTGCAAATAATTGTTGGATTTTAAGTGTTTAGCTCACAACTATATGTGCTTTCTGATGACTGACTGAAAGCACCTGCAGAATACCAATTTCACTCTGATGTATTTGGAAAATGAACTTTTATTTTAGCTACTAGCTTTTCAAGAAAATTGGTACCCAGTCAGGATATCAAGAAAAATAATGCTGTAAGATTGACTTCTCATGCTACAAATGATTACTAGTGAATAACCAGCATAAACAGAGGGTAGAAAATACTTCATCAGTTAAAGATGATTGTATGGATGATTTTGCTACAATTACAAGCAGCTTGCAGATTTTTTCCTGTTGCTAAACCAATTGCAAATGGAGAATAAGGTTCAAAACCTATACTGGACAGGGATTTGTGATCCTTGAGTTCATTCATCAGCTCTGGCACTGAGCTGCTGGGTAACTTTAGGGAAAACGTTTCATCTTCCTGTGTGCAAAGGTCCCACCTATAAAAAAGAGGTAGTGGTTTATATACCTCTAGTGCTTAATACTTGTGTGAGGAATGCTGCAGGAAAAAAAAGAAGATTCGAAATTGAATAAATGACCATCTCCTTTTCAGTTTTTCATGCTGTAACACCTTCTCTCCCCTCCCTGTGCACTTGGGCAACTACTTAAATCTGATGGAGCTTTCACCAACTGATCTTAAAGAATGGTTCCTCTTCTCTTTCTTGTGACCAAGATACAGCTTCTCTGCTCCAAAATCTACTCCTGCTTGACTGCAGACTATTTTTTACCTGACCTTCCCAATTTCTCACTATTTTTCCTTGAAGTGATCCAAGACACTGCTGCCAAACCCTTACCTATGTTCACCCTGTGACACAGCTGACAGACCTGTATCTGAATATCACCTCCCAGCCTCCTGGAGTTTTCTGATCTCCATCTCTCCTTGGCTCAACTGAACAGCAGTGCCAAATGTGCTGCCAGCATGTCTTATTGGTCAGCCTATGTCTAGCACTCGCCTTTCCCTCTGACTTCTCCTATCCTGAGCCTGCCCCTCCCTTCCTGGCTACCTCCAGCCTCCATAGCTGCTGCCCTGGAATGTCTTTGTGCTTAGCTGTTTCCTCAGGTATCTCTTTGGCCTTCAACAATACTCTGGATTCAACTTTGAAAATACTGCATATTACAGTAACTTTCTAGTAATCCTGCTTCTGGGGTCACACTGATTTCCAGGGAACCTCTGTTGTTTTTGTATTTTGCACCAAGTGATATGTTACAAAGGGGAAGAAAACTGTTCTTCACTTGTAGCTCTGTGTGGAGTTTTCTGTGCTAGAACAGTTGGTCCTTCATTGTAGCACCCAATGACTTGTGGAACTCCAAATGCATAAGCACAAATGTTCACAGGAGTTTAATACTTAAGTAAGAATTTTAAAAAGTGTGGGGGGAAAAGATGAACAACTAATCTCTGAATACTCAACATTGCTGTGAAAAGCAACTTGTTGAGACATAGGGAGTTTTGCAAATTCTCAGGGTCCTAGAAACAGCAGTTGCAGACTATTTGAATCTTGTTTGCAAAACAAAATTTTTAAAAGAGCAAAAAGCCTAACTCCTAGCATTTTGTCTTTGGAAAGTGTGTTACAGTTATGTATTAACACCAGAAAAAGGCTTTAAGTTAAGTAAAATGGTACAGTAACTAGATTTAAGCATGCAGACTCACAGTTCATTTTTATGTGTCCAATAAGATTATTTTCATGCTGCTTCTTAAACTGTCCCAGGAGAGAGCATGGTATGTCAGTTCATGTGTTTTTATCACTGAGAATGGTGTTTTAAAGTACAAATATACATTCAGTCTTAAGCTATGATATATTATCTCCCTTCGGAAGTCAACTGGAAGTCAGAGAAGAGATGAATTAATAATTACAAATGCCTCATAACTTCACATCAAGTCCAGTAGCCTTGCATTAATTGAAAATCCAAGCCCTCATGAGATCAATGGGAATTTTCTTTTGACCTTAGCAGGGAGATAAGCTCATACACACTTTGAAGGTAAGCTTGCTTGCTCAGATTGGTGTTGGTCGCAGTTCCTTACCTTGCAACGTGAATGTCCTTGAAGCAGAAGAGTGATCGGATTTTACAGCCCCTCAGTCCTCTGGGTCTGTGTTTTCCACCCTTTCTGCTTCCCTCTGCAGTAAAGCTGTGCACTGTTCAGCCTTTAGCCCTTCTTTCCACATGATCTCTCTCATTTTTGCAGTAATTGGTTCACCTCAGGCTCAACCCACTCAATCAGGGTGCTGTGAGCTGGCCAGAGGGTCTCACAAAGGTGCTGATTAACCACCTCCAGGACTATGACCCTCTGTCCATCTTTTGGCATCCTGCAGAGTCAGGGAAGGTGGGGACTCTGTGATCAGCATGAGAAGTTCATTAAAATGTTAGCAAACAGATTCTAAACAGCAAAGAATGGAAAATGGCAGCTCTGGCAACTCCTTGAAGCTCTATCAAAGGAATGAGAAAGCTTGATGGATGCTCTCAGCTGCAGCAGGGGCAGAGTCCCCAAGGTGAATATCAGGCAAATGAGAAAGGGCACACTGACTCCTAGGCTGGAGAATGGTGGCAGAAGAGATTATTGGTGGTGGTGCTGTGAGCAAGGGCACTGAAACATCTCTGCATTGAGTCTCACATCTGGATCACCCATTTTGGGGCCATAACTTGGAGATTCGTTTGCAGCTGGAGGAAAGGTGACAGCAGGCGACACAGCAGCTCCAGAGAAGAATGGCAGCAGCAGCCCAAAATATGGCAAATATATCTGCACTTTTGATGTCCTTCTTGAGGTAATTACAGGAAAGACAGAAGAGATTTTGTTGTTACAATGAAGAAAATGGAGGCTACTCTGTATGACAAATTGTCCTTTAACATCATCTGTGGAGGAAGCCATGAGTTTTCCTCAGCCCATTCTCTTCAGTCTCTGATCAAAGATGGAAGTCAAGCAGAAGACAAAATTAAGCGTGCAATTTCCGATTCATTCTCACTAGGTTTGCACTGATGGCTTAAACAAGAAAAGATATCAAAGCTGGGATTACAGGCTTAGCAATGGGAGTGCATATTTCAGCACATACTGGGCTCTTTGTTGTTCTGTCACACTGGTAGAATAAGGCTATTAATGCATTGTCCCAGGCAGGCTGCATTATAAAGCCCAATGGCTAAGTTAAATGAAAAAGACCACTAAGAAAAGCAGTGTGCAGCTTCCTACTGCTCCCTTTTTCTCGCAGAACTGTCTAGATGAGGCAGGGGAGAGGCAGTGGATGAAGTTGCAAGAGCATTTCGTAGAGGAGAAACTCATGATAGTCAATAAGGTTCCTCAGCAAAGATTTCTAGCATCTACTCAGTGTCCTACAAATTTTCCTAACTTTTCGAAGTGCTGTATTTCAGCAGGCCACAAATATTCCCTCTTTGTGAGCAGGGAAGGAATTACATGGGATGTAAGTGCTTTCTCCAGTTACCTGTTCAGCATTTCCCAAGTGCCTGTGGCACACAGGGGCACAGGCATCCACTTTTTAACCATAACATTAAGATGGAACAAAGTCCCCGCTCCTGAAAAGAGCAAAATTAAAGATTGTTCAACATCCTGCATCAATGTGAGTTATCTGAAGAAGGCTTGCCTAATACTAACCTGCTATGCCAGTGACAACAAGTTCTGGCATTCCTTGCAGAAGCCGTGAACACCAGCTGTGGCCTCAGTGTAATTTTGGAAGTCCTGTCTTTTAATATTTGTTATTAATTCATGTGTGTTAGTTAAACTCCCTGGCAGTGGTGTAATCCACACTTTTTCTTGCCTCCTAGATGCAGAATTCGTGAGTGTCCAGTGCTGAGACAGCCAGCCAAAAACTTGCTATTCTTTGCAGATATTAGCTGCTAAATAACAGTAACAACCTGCTCTGAAATAATATTATGACCTTTAAATCTTGGCAACCCCTGGTCAGGATGATCTGTAAGGGAGTTGTTGGGTTGAGACCCAAACCCAGCACTCATCTCCTTAGCACTGCAAGGACAAAGCAACTTTCCTTTCACCTCTAGCTATCTGCTATACTGCTTGGCTGAGACTGACAGTCAGCTTTTGGGGAGTAACTACTCATTGCAGCTCATTACAAGTGCATCACTCCACTGCAGTAGGGTTCAGTTCTCCTGAGACCATTGCTTTCTGAGAATCATAAACGAGCATTGAAGTGTCTCCAGTGCACCTCCAGGGCAGGTTCTGGCAGGGCATGGGCAGCAGGCTGCCAGCCTTGGCAGACTGGAGGGATCATGGTGCAGGGTCAGGCACTGCTGGGGTGAGCTGGCAGGCTCACATGGGTGTACTGAGTCCATGTCTGCTCTGGGGTGGGTCAGGAGAGCCACTGTGCCCTTTTTGTGCATAGATTTTCTCTCCCTCCCTCTGAAAGGTGTCCCCAGTGTCACCCCAAACAAACCCATTCACCTGCCCAGGTCTCAATTCCAGGGGCTATCAGCTGTGTCCGTGAAAATGTCTCAAACACAAACAGTGGGTGAGCACCATCTATTCCAGGCATTTCACAGAGAAGAGACAGAGGATAGGTTATGTCAGGTAGAACTACTCTTTTAATGCAAGACTTAATGAATGTTTACAAAGAGCTTTGAGTACCAGGGTTTGTAAGGGTGCTATAAAGGCAGAAAATGTTGTTTTGTCACAATGCTTCTCAGCTGTGTTTCTTCTCTTTTCAACACTGAATGAGCTGGTAATGTCTCATTTTTTTTTTCTTCTTCCCCCAATGCTTACAATGTTTTGTTCCCTTATTCATATTTTTCAAAGGTATGTTGCAAGCAGGAAGAATCACTAATGTGAAGAAGAACCTTTCTAGGAGTCTCTTGGTTTCCCTAGGTTTGCCATGCGGAGCCTCCTGGATCACAAACAGGCCACAGATAGCCCTTGATGGACCAGTATGTAAATGGCTCTTCAATGCCATCTGGCTGCGGGGTTGCTGGGGCAGTTTTGGGGAGCCCATGCAGCCCCAGCCATGCAGCCACTGCAGGCAGTCCAGCAGCACCCTACTAATCCACCTGCACTTGGGTGGTGACTGGTGGGACCATCCTCTCCCCATTTCCCCAGCCTGGGCAAAACTGAGTTGCTTCTTGGGCTGCTTTTATGGCAGAGATGGTGTTAAATAACAGTTGATCTGGCAACCTGTCTTCCTACTGCTTAATTCTGGAGGAAAACAAGACTAAAATGAAAAGGCCTTTTCCTCTTTTATTTGTCATTTTACTAATTACAGTATTACAGCATTTTCCAAGGCAAATTACATACTGTTTGGGGAGATTAGCAGAGTGCAAAACCTACTGTGGTGTATTATACAGTGGTGGCTCATGGCAGAAAAGTAGTTGAATTAAAACCCTTATAATTTCTTGTTTATCCTAATGTAGATTCTATATATGCATATCTATAATAGCAACTGCACAACATTCAGCAATGCTTAAAACAGAATTTCTTCCCATGAGAGAATGAATAAGTCATTTGTCATATGTTTCCTTTAATTCATGGCCACAGAGCATTTTAGAATTGCTTGATGTAAATCTGTCTCATCTATTTGACAACTCTGATATTGAGTCATTCATTTTTATTCTATGACTTAAAAATTTCTATATTGCAGCTAGAGATGAGTGGCTGAAGTGCTAGTTTTGGACTATGGCTAGAATGTAACAATAGCTTTTGACCCTAGCTCCAGTCCCAAGGAAAGTGAATTTGGCAATCTCATTTCAATTCATAGTGAATAGCTGTTCACATAAAAAAATCAGCACCTACCATTTGTCATACTTGGCAGCTTCTGTGTAAGAATGGTCCAGAACTGCATTACCATGGAAACTAAATTACCTACTCCTACTCCTGGCTCAGAAGGTGATTTCAGCCGGTGGTGGAGGTTTCATATTGCTGACAGAGGGAGGTGGGGGTGACCTGGGGGAGCTGCCATGTGTGTGACCCACGAGGACGCTGGTTTGAGTATTGCCATCTTCTGGTCACGTACCATTGGGTTCAGACCACATGGGCTTCTTACACAACATGATTTATTTACTGATATTTCTTATGGTAACAGCTACCAGCTCCAAGCAGGACCAGGACTGTATTCTGTTCAGTGCTGTACATACATATGTTTAAAGGCAATTTCTACTCTGAAGACCAGGCAAGCGTGAGAAGTTCCATATATTCTTTTAATCTTGAAAATTAAAACAAGGTAAGTAATTTGCTTGAGATTACACAAGAAAGTGAAGACAGACCTAGCAAATGAATGCCTATTTCTTCATTCTCAGAACCCATCCAGGGTGTTACTTGTCCAAACCACTTTATCCTTCTTCAGAATTGCTACTAATTTATGCCAGGTGAGTTGGAAATACCACATGGTTGGATACTTTTTGTTCTTGTCATCTACAAAAAGGCTGCTGATTCATAAGACAGTATTTTATTTCAAGCTGCTCAGTTCTGAAGTGAATAAACTTAATGGATTAGAGATCAATGCTTACTGGACACTGAAAGTTTTTAAGGTTATTTAGACACTGTATGATGATTTTGTAATTGTAAGCAAAAACAATGCTATAACCACTCCATCCTTCAATAATGACTGAAACAAAAGATGATTTCAATCTGCTGAGCTGTGTATACCACCCCTTTTCCTCACAGATACTGCTTCTCAGTGAGATGTATGCTAGTGGAAGGGCTAGAAAATAAATAAACAAACATAAAAAACCAACAATAATGTGGAACGCTCTTGTGCTCAGAGAGCTAGAAATTCAGCAGAGAGAAACAAAACTTTTGCCATTCCTAGTGTGCTGGCTTAGGTTTAAGGACAAAAGACCCATCAAGACCAGGCTGGATGAGGCTCTGAACTATGTGGTCTTGTGGTAGGTGCCTCTGCCCATGATTTTTAAGGTCCCTTCCAACCCCAAATCATTTTGTGATTCTATGAGCATCCTCTGAAAATTTGGCTCTTAGTGCATCAGATTTGCACCATGGAGCAAAAGAGTCCTTCACCTCCCAGCTGGAGGTGGATGCTGCTGGGAGAAACAAGGTCATGAGCACCCATCTCTGCAGGACACCCTGGCACTCTGTGGCTTTCCACCCCATAGAGTCCTGCCACTCCCTGCTTCATCCATGGGCATGGACTGCTCCCATTCCTTAGGGCACAACAACAGTAGGGACTGCTGAGTGTGGATACCCTTCTTCCTTTGCCCTTGCCATGGCCCTGGCAGAGTATTTGGGTCTCTTCTGCTCTGCCTTTGATTTTTATATGCATCTTTCCTATTAAGTGTCACAGATCACTGCACCAGCTGATTAGCCTATACATGAATGGAATATAAAAGAGCAAGTCCCCTAGTTGTAGGTAAGACCTTTTGTGAGATTGACTGGCTAAAAATAAGATGGAAATTGGCTCTGAGCTTTTGAGAATCTGCCTCTTCCTCAGGCCACAGGAAAGAAGAGCAAGGGATAGTACTTCATAATTAATTATGAATTTGTAATTAATTTGAAGCCTGAATCAACAACCTGCTAGAGAAACTGCTATTACTTCCTCTGGATTCCCAGGATCTATCAGAGAGTTTGATCCTTGCAAGCAGTTTTCAAAATTTCAGGGCCTTTTTCTATTAAGTTTGATTTTTTTTTTCAGCATCTTAGTGTTATGTTCAACTCTGTTTTTTGATATTTTTTCTGTTTAAGGGACCAGATCAATAGCTGTATAGGGTCTCTAGGCTATACAAGTGAGTGCAGATGGTAACCCTCCCTGGGTAGTAATGGTTTGTTTAGTTGGGTAGGTTTATGTATTGTTTTGAAGGTTGGTGCTTTTGACAGATAAACAATGCAAAAATATTCTGTGCTTCTGCAGCACATAATCTGATGTTCATTGTATACAAAGACTCCTTACTCTGTGCTATAAATACAGCTGAACTTCCCTCAGAGCTGTGTGTGGCTTAAGCAGACTGGTGGGGTGGGATTTTGAAAAGCAGTCAAGGCTGACCTTTTCCTACCTCCCCCCTAACGCCGATGGTTAAAATTCCTGCTGACTTCAAGGAGAGTGGATCTGGATCAGTGTTGAACACTTCTGAAAATCCCACCTGTAAAGCCTGCAGAGTTCATTATAGGGGCAAAATTTTGTATAAAGCCCAGCAGGGACATACAGAAATTGTTAGCAGCTTACTAATGGCCTCCACAGTGGAAGTGTGTATTGAATTTAATTGGGCTGCATCCCAGTAAGGTCCTGATATGCTCATGATTAATTTTCTCTACAGTCTACCTTTAACTTTACTTTGAAACTGGATGGATACTCCATATTTGCACTTTTATAAAAGACTGGCAGTGAAATAAAACATGCAGGTAATTATGCCCCAAGGAAGAGCCGTGAGTGAGGTAGACCCTCAGTTAATGTAGCTGGATGGTAGCAATTTGGTGTCAATCCCTCTTGATGTCCTGCTAATATAAGCAGCCTTCAATGTGATACTATTTAATTTTTGTGGGTACAGGCATGGTTAAGTTTCTTTGTATAAGGTCTGTTTAGTAGTGTGAAAACATAAAATAAGTGTTGAGCACAGTGACACACTTGAAAGGGCAGGTTATATTTATTCTGTGTTGTGTCAAGGGCATGCTGCTTGCTAACTGTAATTAGTGTATCTGGAGGGCTGTGGCCAAATAGCAAAGATGTCTTTGCAAAGTATAAAAGGACTATTGTGTTAGTCCATGGTCTCAGAGGGTATGAAGATGTTTCCCTCTCCTGTCTGTTATTACTCATACTTGGTTACTTTTATGTAAATTCAGCCATGAGGAGAGCTGACAAGACTGACATGAAGAGATTTCACCTTTCTCACTGAAACAGGGCTTTTATTGTCTAGTAATACTGTCTTAGTTCTCTGCAAAGGAAAGAAAGAGATGTTATGGAAAATCCCATAATTAGCAGCTTAAGGTATAAACCATATAGAACCCTGTGTTCTATGATAAACCTCCTAATTAGCTTTGTAGGAACTGTTTAAAAGCAAGCATACATGCATCTTTATCACTAAATAATTATTTGCAAATAAACTCTTTTTCAACATATCTTAGGAAAACACAACATTATTAGTTGGCAGAGTTAAGCCAGCTGAGTAGCTGAAAAAGCATGAAAAGAGCTACAGAAGTTCTTTTCAGAATCCTGCTCTCTTTGGCATTATTTCTCTAAAGCTTGATTTATCGAGAGGAGAATACAGTATTTGGTTTCCCCACAAGTAAGCTCTTTTCATGTTTTGTCTTTGAAATGAAAATCGTCTTTTGGAACAAATATCTGCTCTATCAGATAACTGCATGCTTGTCATCCCTAACAGTGTGCTGGCAGGAAGACTGGGCGAGGATTTTTCTGCAGTACATTGAGTACACAGTGCTGGCACTAGATCAAGAATCAATTCCTCTGATATCGAAATATTGACTTGGCATGGCCAGTCTGATTTAAATGCTTATCATTCTTGACTTTGTAGGCTACATGCATACTGCAAACATTTTTCATTGTGGGTCTGAGAATAAACATCTTTACAGCTGCCTGGCCATTTCTAACAGGATAACAAAGGGGCTGTGTGCATGTAAGGGAGCCTGTGTGTGTGAACGAAATTGCCAGCAGATTAATGCAACTGTCACTTCTGTGTAGGGCCATTTAGAAGAAGTTGAGAAGGGTATTTTTAATACTTGGAATTACACAGCATTGTTTCTCTGAGTGCAAACACAGGTTTCACTGCTCAGTCTGGATAGGTGCTGGCCACTGAGCCGATGGGAGGGAGAACACAAACAAACCCCAACACAGTTATTGAAATATTTAAAAATCTTTGCAATGTGAAATAATACTATTACTAATACTACTAATAAAAAAGTAAAGATAATTTCCCATAGGCAATCAGAACACCTATTAAGTTAGCAACAGCGTTTAATTGGCGTTATCGCATGCTTCAGTGAGGAAGACAATGGATCTTGCGGGTGCGCAAGTGGAACGCATTTGCATTTCATAGATGATTAAAATAGATTTGATTGCATTTGTCTGAAGCCTGGCAAGTGAGGGCACATCTGCTGCATTCGATGTGCCCTGCGTTTCCTAGGACTAATGGAGTGCACTGAGTCACTGCAAGACGGGCTTTTACCTCTGAAAGTCCCACAGCACCTTCTGCTGCACGGCCAGCTCCTTTGTTAGCCCTGGAGACCTCTTCTTATAAAGAATTGATGTAAAGTAGAGCAAGAAGGGAAGGATTTGAGGCAGTGAACTTGTCTTCATCTGGTTATGCAAGAGCCCTTGGGCTTTCTGCTGCTTCAAGGTAGAATTTATAAGGTGAGATGAAAGGTAATTTAAGTCATTAATTTGCGTTAAGGGCTGGCAGAACAACAACGGCGCATTTAATCTTGCTGTGGAAAAAATTGGTGATTCGCAAAGTAGGGGTCAGAATTAGGGGTCTGATTTCCTCTTCCACTCAGCTTAAAAGGGGCTGCTTCAAAATGGAGAGTTTTATTTACTAGAAACATAAAGCTGAGTTGATTGCCTTTGAAAAAAACATCCAAGAACTTTAAATATAATATAGAAACCAATTAATTAATGGTACTAAAATGCTTTCCTCCTGTTTTTCATTACTTTCCCATCTAAATTCAACATTAAAAATACGCTCCTGGCAGCAGTTCAGCTCATACTTTTCACCCACCACCCAAGCCCTGTAAAGGACAAGGGCTGGTCTGTGCTTTGCAGGGGGAAATGCCTTCTGTGAGCCCACCTTTCCCTCCCCAGCCCAATGGCTACTCAGCAGCTTTCTTTTTGGCAGTGCTGTGCTTTTTTGCCAGTCAGTGTAACCACCATTGACGCTCTTGTCCTTCTCTATTACTTCCTCCACTGCCCTGAGTGTGTCTCCTGGACCCTTACTGGGGTCCTTGTCTATGAATTCTGCTGTTTATTGTTTCTCTTCTCTGAGGTGTCTTCTGTTTTTGCTGCCTTTGTGTTCCTTCTGCTCTTGCTGCATGTTGTGCTCTGCTGTCCCTTGTTCTCATGGCATTGCTCTCTTTCATGTGCCAAATGACTGCTCTTCCCTCTTTGAGAAACGTCTCTTAAAAACACATTGCTCTTACATCAAAGAGTGAAATAAAGAGGAGCTGGTTTGACTGGGAGAACCTGGAAAATACACCTCCTCAGCTGATGAAAGCAGTTTGTTCAGAACACTAATGTTTCAGAATAGCTGGACGTGTTCAACAGCAAGTATGATGGGTTACTAAAGGAGCAGGTTTCTTGGATGGCTCCTGTGCTGCCACACCCAGTGGTTGCTGCGTGGTTGTGGCTGTGATTCTGCCCTGTGCCCTCTGCACTATGAGCTGGTGGTATTCCTGTCTTTCAGTCCCAGTCCTTGCTCATAGCATCCCTGCCATCACTATGATCTGTACAATTCTGGCGTTGCTCTTTTCCTGCCTCTCACTCCTTCCGTTGCTCAGCTCCCTCAGGAACAGCCCCGGCTCTGCCCATCCTGGGGATAGTAGAGCAAATAGTCCTTCTGCCATTAGGAGAGCTCAGATACCACCTATGTGCTTTTCACTGGGATGGTCCTGCATCTCTTGCTCCCTGAACTCCTTTTCTCCCGACCATGGCCATGCCTTGTTGGGCTGGACTATCCCTGTATGTGTTGTAGGACAAGTTCCATGGGCTGGGTGGTAGCCACAGGGAGATCAAACACACAAGGGCTGGATTTTTTTTTAAACTATGTTACTTTTGGAAAGAAAATTACTGGGGATGTATGTCACATTGTTAAAACGATAATTAAAGTTTGCCTGTTGTGAGTCTTAGTTTAATCATGTACATGTTGCAATTTTTTCCCCTTTTACTTAAATGAAGTATTCCCATAGAGAAAGAGTGCTTATAAAAAAAAAAATTCTCACCATTTATTGGCAATGCTTTTCCCTTCAGCTTTGTTGCTATTTAATCATAGCCCCTGGAGACAATTTGCACATATTAACCTGTCAGAGAAATGTTAAAATTGTGTGACACTTAGGAATATATTCAGGAGGTCCATAAAACCATCACAATGGTTCTGGTTTTTCTCCTCATCTGGTCATGTACTTTAACAACATTTCTCCATAGACTGTGTCTCCCACCCTATTGTTTTTTAATGTGGTCTCCCAGTTGGAAATGGCTTTTTGGAGGTTTTTGGATCACCAGCCAGAGAAATGTGGGCCCTTGCTTGCTACCATCACCTGGTCTAGGGTCCCTAAGACATCAAGACAGACAGAAGCCACAATCCAAGGCCTCATCTGAATACATCTGCTAGGTTGTAGGTAAAGCATCAAGACAAAAACTAGAGCTGGACCCTTCTGAATGCTAACTGATGGAATAGTGTGGGCTGATATCTCCATTAAAAAATTGACAAGCTGCCTGACCTATGACTGCTTATGCACAGCTCCTTTTATAAATTACTGGTGAGATTTGTTTGCCATGAATCCCCTAATGGACCAAGACATCTCATTAAGCTACGGGCAAGGTCTGTTTCCTTGGGTGCAGCTGGCCCTCCTTTCTGAGAATGGAGTGGATGGTAAGGAAAGGCCAAGGGAAAAAGAGCCCGGATAGTGAAGAATGATGATTAGTGGTCTCTGCTTTTGAATAATGTTTTCACTCACAGCTTTCAGACTGTTAAATTCAAATTTGGCCATCGAGCTTTAGACACACAGTCTGGAAAACAAACATTTCAGAGGGGAACTCTGGATCATGCAGTCAAGAGAAGTCTCCACATAGAGACAAATTGCTGTTTCCACATGACAACACAGAGACCAAACTCAGGGGGAAATATGGCTTTTAGCTTCAACAGTGTTTATCTGTGGTAAATGCCTGGGATATTCTCTATCAAGGCATGTAAATAAATGTTTGTGTTTAGGCCTGTCTTTGAAGCAATGCTGTATGGAATATAAAAACCATAATTAATACACAGGTCATGAGTTTGTAGATTTCATTTTTATTCAAATAAGGAAAAATGGGGTTTTTTTATGTAAGCATGTACATGCTAAAAAATGATTTACCATGTTTCAGAAACACAAACATAAGGCTAAATTAAGCTTGATCAGTCAAGTCTGACTGTATCCTCTTTAATATACCATAGCTGACAGTTCTAATCGTGAAGCTTGTAAGCTGTAGAAAAAGCATAATTTTTATACACCTTTGGGAGAGAGCTGGTAGCTTAGAAGTTTCTCTCCCTATTTCAGAAAGAAAAATGTTCATGTGCAACTGAAAGATCTTTATTTGAAGGCAAAAATAGCACCTCTCTGTCATGTGCTCTAATTAACTTGCTGTGATGTCGCTCTGGTGATGGACACAGAAATAGACATTTGCTTTCCTAAATCCTGAAGTAGAAAATGAGGCATGAGTCAGGAGGATACAAGAGGGCAGAACTCATTTTCTTTTAATTACTTTTATTCAGGTTATATCATCCAGCAGCTGTTCAAGTTTCATTTAGAGATGTTGGATCCTCCTGAAATCCCAGCGTGTCATTTTTGATGGGACTTACCCTCTTCTCCTTTATACATTATATAAGGTTTTATATCTAAGTGCTGATAGGGAATGTAGACAGGGTGAACAGTGTTCCCATTCACTGTTGAAGGATATAATTGGCCATCAAGTCTCTGACAGTAAAATAGAGGAGGCAGAAACTCTGCAAAAAATGTGGCCAAACAATATGAGAGTTCTCATTATTAAGCAAATAGCCAGGGAAGTGTCTAACTGTTCCTCCAGCTGGCACACACAGGTACCAAGGCCTGCTCTGGGGAAAAGCAGTGTGATTCATGGCTGCATGGCAACTTTGGGATGGCTCTAAAGGCTTCACCACACTCTCTGCTTGGCACCAGAGCTGCAGGGAGCTTTGCTCACTGTGACTCTAGCTGGAGCTGGCAGAATTAAAGCTGTAACCAGGTGGATGTTACTCCCCAGTGTCTCTCTCCACTCTTTAGCCTGCGAGGCCGGTTTGGCTGGGGGCACAGGAGGGCCCTCTCGAGGTACAGTCCCGCTGGGTTCGTGCCAATCCTCTGGCTGCTGCCACCACATTCAAGTCCTCAATCCCAGTGCTTCCCTCCTCTCCTCTGGAGTGAGAATAACATCACTCTGTTTTCCAGCAACATATGAAAATAAAGCCCTAATGCCTCCTGAACCACTACATGCCTTCTGCAGCTGAGGCCCACTGTGTGTCTACAGCTGCAGCTGAAGGCCGTCAGTGCCCTTGAGAAGCATTAAACTTATAGAGAAGCCAATGGATGGACCTGCTGGGGACTGCATGAACTTGATATGTGTCCAATCATTTTCCTGCCTTTTTTGAGAAACAGTAGGAAAATGGGACTAACTTAGAAAATTCTGGTTTTCAGGTCCTCTTATGTTATGGCTGGCTTCTTCCAATGATGGATGAAGGACTGAACTTTCTATACGTGTCAGTGGACTTATTTTTCACTGCAAGGTCTGTAAGCACAGTCTTGCAGGAAAGCACTTCTGTGGAGGGTTTTTTTTTGTGGATAGTTCTTTTCCATGCCCTCTTGGGATATTTGGTGACAAACATCTACCTGGCCTTCTAATTTTGGCTGTGACCCTGAAGGAGTACAGGGTGCCTCAGACAGCATGAAAAAGGCTATGTAGAAAGTCTTAGAAGTCCAGGTTAAAAAAAAAAAAAAAAAAGGAAAAAACCTGAAAATAAGAATGTCTGTATAGAAACCATATTATCTGTACTGTTTGAGGGTATTTGAAAGTTTGTAAGGTCTCTGAAGCCTATTTTCTATGTACATTTAGGATGCCTTGACAATATAAATCAATATTTCAGTATTTAAAATCTAGGAAATGAAATGTGTATAAAATGGAACTGCCCGAATGAATTTTGACAGCCTCTCCTACACGCATTATTTATTTTTTATTGTTTTATTTTCTACAGATGTGGACGGTGACTGAACTGCTGTTGTAAACTTGTACCCAGGTAGCTTTAAAACACATATTATTGGCTGAGTTCATAGTAATAATGTAGTTTAGTTATAAACCAGCTTTTGTTACAAACAACTTTACAAGCTTTAAATATACATCAAACTACTGAATATATGAGAACCATTTTCATCAATACCTGAAATGCTCTTATATGGAATGGGTGATTCATAGCAGATCTAGAACACATATAAAAGTCCTGAAAATATATTTAGCAAAGGAAGTGAAGGCTATTTTAACTTTATGTTGAGCTGGAATTAGAAAATGCCTACAACAGTGTGTTAATAGACAAGCTCCACCAAAGAGAGAGTACTGTATCCTTAGGATTTACAGATTGACCAGGGATTTGATTTAATTCTCTACTTCCAAAGAGCCACCACCTCAGCCCACCACCACAAGAAGCATGTTGTGCCTCTGGTTTCCCAGCCCAACAATGGCATCACTGTAAAGCAGCACCTCCAGGTTCTACAGCACAGCCCTGTGTCCTGAAGGTCCCATGTGGCCTTGGCCCATCCTTGTTCTGCTTCACTGTTGCTGGCATCAGCCTCTCTGAGTCAAACATGGATCCTCAATACTACTGAATAAATAAACCTTGAAGCCCTCTCTGTTTTAGTGTTTTCTTCTTTTTTTAATTATTATTCTTTTTTAAAGTTTTTTCCTCCCCCCTGCAAGCTCCATACATTTAAGATCCTTCCAAATGGATGCAAATGGCTCTTATTAGAGAAACAGAAACCAGAAAATCATTCCAGGACAAAAGCTATCCCCAGCATGTTTTACCATTCGAATTAGAGTAGCCTCCCCAGTGCTAAAATGGGGTTTATAATGGAAATGCTGACATCCTTACCAGACACTATTGGCCTGTTGCTCTTTTGTCCTGCAAGTTATTAAAATCTAGCCTGGTTGCCTAAGAGACAGGGTAGCTACTTAGAAGATATTTAGCCATCAGTAAAAATTAATGTCCAATGTATTTATTGGAAAAAAACACTTAATTAAGTGCTCAAGTTATACAAGCCACCCACCAACTACAATGTGTTCTGGCAACAGAAGTGTTGTTGTTACCCTGGTTCTGCTTCATGGTTTTATTTTCTTAAGTAAATGCATTTTTCAGCCTAACAGTTCTGGCTACAGCATATTGATAAGATAACTCTGCCTTAAAAGGGAGACAGAGTATTTTTAGTCTCCTTTTCCAGTTACCAGTAGTTCATTAGTGACACTGTTGTGAGAGTGTTGATTCATTAAGAGTCTTTTCATTAATAGTCTGACATTCATATGTAGAAGAAAAAAACAGGAAAAGTAACGAGGCACTCAGCATTTTCTTCTGCTTCTTTGGTACTTGTATCTTTTGTAATGTCAATAGATGAGCTGGAAGCTTTCGAGACTGTAGGTTTTAAGCCAAACTTGAGTGTGTGCAGTCTATTTTTCCTTAGTTTGCACAGTTAATGTGATTTCAGGGGCAAATTTTAATTTTTCTGATGTAAGAGGTAGATGGCAACTGCATGTGAAAATCAGATGTGAAGTTCTGTTCTTAAATTGCTTTTAATTGGAGACTTAAAGGCTAACATGGAAACACTAGGGAAAATATGACTTTTGCTATGTTATTTAAATAGGCTGTTAGCCACATCCCTAAACTTTATATGGCTTTGGATAGATTACGAGTTCTCTGCTAAGCTATCAAATATATCATACTCCTGTAAATTCCTAGCAAATATATAAATATGTATTTCTCATTGTTTATCATTGTCATTTAATTGTAGGACCATATTCCATAGCTTAATATTTATACAATGCCTGATACTTTAAGCATTGCTCAAATATTAACTAATTAATAAAAACATCTGAGCAACTCTTCTGAGACTGGCAGATTCCAAAGAAGTAAATTCCTCTTCTTGAGAAATGAGGCTGTTCAAGTAAACATACTGTAAGCTTTTAAATGGCAAATCCAAAATGACACAGTGGGACACCATTTCATGCCTGAAATCTGAGCACAAAGCCTTTATTTTTCCAAGATATTTCTTTTTCTCCAGTCTTGTAAATAAATACTAGGTAATGACTTAGGAAGCAGAGGGGAGGCAGGCCAGAGATGAACTTGACATTGGCACTTACTTTGTTTTCATCTGCATAGTATTTCATCTACATAGTATTTCATTGGAATATAATAGTACATTGACTTATGTATCCATTCAATCCTTAAATTCAACAGGACTCTTCAGTTCTGTCATGAAAAAAGCAAAAAAAACAGCAAAGCAAACTGTATGGATTTAAACTTTGCTAAATTCATCAAACAAATTTGTGGCCTTTAAGTACTTTACGAGTTATTTTGGCTTTCAAAGGTCTGATTTAGTGATGCAAAACTATGTGGTTATCTCTGGCTTGCAAACAAGTCTGAAAAGCTCAAACCCAACTCATAACATATTGTTTGATAACTTTAAGCTACACTGGCCCTTCTGTTTTCCTACTCAGGGCTTTGCTTTCCATGATAATCTTACAGTTCTGGTGCTCTCTGTCTCAGTCAAAGAAATGACATTTCAGAACAAATGTGACCAGCAAATTGTTCTTGTTGTGTATTTTTATATTCAGCATTGTGTCTGTAGAACAATCAGGACAAAGCAAATCTCCACTGTTGGCATGTTGCAATTTAAGGTAGACACAGAGCAATAAAAGATGAGAGTGAGCAAAGGGCAAAAACTGGCTTGAGGAGAATGGGATATATCTGGATTTTTTAAAAAATTCTTTTCCTTGGAAATTATATTTTTGAAAAATATTTTTAATACTTTGTTGTTTAAAATAGAAATGTTAGTGGGTAGCAATTTTTAGTTTTTTGGTTTCCTTCTTTCCTTCTTCTCAACCCTGTCATCTGGGGCAACGTGCATACAACATATTTTTAATCATCATTTGTGAATTTGAGAACTTAGGAGGCTCTTTATACACATATCTGATGAAAAAAAAAATAATATGGAAGATGTTTTTCCAGAACTTTTTCTGTTTTCTTAAAATCTTCTAAACATACTCTACATTTTGGGAGCAGCCATAATTGCAAGGCTGCAATCATGGCATGGAGGCTGCAATATCACCTTAGGTTTATTTCACTTGGGGAGTAGTGTTAAGGATGAATGCTTTGGCAACAGGGAGCCTCAGAAAGTTAATCCAAAACTTAAATTGCAAAAAGGGGGTTGAGGAAACGAAAACGACACTGACATAAGCAGCTGAAATCTCAGAAACCATCCAACAGTTTGATCTGTTGGGATGTTGTGTGCATGCCTAATTAAGGAGCTGTAATATATATAAGACAATTTAAAAATAGTGAAAAATAATTAAAGTTAATGTAGATGTGATTTCACAAGAGATGTGCCATTTATTTAGTTTGACAGCCAGGGGTAACTGAATGGGAGTGAGAGCAGGAGGGTATGATGGCAGCATATTCATTACCCAAGTAGGATTTCAGCTCTAAAGCAGCTTTGTGCAACTTCTGATCACGGTTTCCCTTCAGATTGCTCAACATGCCACATCAATATTTATACATTTTGGATTATCAGCCAATATCCTACAGTTCAATGTACTTTTTGTGGTGTGTATTCTTATCCAGGGATCTATGTTTAAGCCTGTCAGTTCCATGAATACCACCTCAAGCATAAACTCTGGGCTCCTTTATAGCAAGAACCTTATAGCAATATTTGGCTGCATGGTGATGACAATAGTTTAATAGTATGAGATGAACAGAGATTAAAAAAAATCTTCAAATGAGGCACCCTACACAGAGCTGTCTAGAGCAGGAGGGAAATTATTAACCACTAAGTGTGAATTTACAAGGTCTCTTTACATTAATAAATTAAAATACTCTCAAAAGAAGACCAACAGATCCTAGCAGACTGGACAACAACTATGGAGCTGAAACATAAAGTAATTAAAAACTATTTAAAAGTAGAGGGATTTAGGATTGGCCATGCATGATCAAAGTTGTGTTACTCTACTTGGAATAGAATCCCTGCAAATAAAGGTTAAAGCCATCCCAGCCACAGCAAATTTTTTAACCTAATCAATCACTGTGCCCTAAATCTGCAGTTCTTAAATATTTGATAGATACTAATTAATGTATTAACAAAAATATGCATTTAATCAAATGAGGATATCCATCCCATATGGTTTTCAACTTACATCAGTGTGATGTGAGAGCCCAAGGCTTATTTTCAGTGGCTTTGCTAATGGATCTTGTCCTGCCTTGAGCCAGCCACTGGCAGCGAGTTTGCTATACAGGAGGTGAGCAAAATGTGCTGCTTTGCTTTCGGGGCTGTGAGACACCTCAGAACCCTTGTGCTGGAAAAGGAGAAAAGCACAGGTTCACACCCACTATTTTGCATATTTTCATGTTTTTAGATACAGTTTCTTATGACCCATGTGAAAGATTTCTTTTATTATTGAGGAGGACTGAATAATCTGTCTTTTCCTACTCTGCCTATAATTTCATCAGAAAGCTGAGATGTTCTGCTCCAGATTCTCAGCTGGCAGGAGTCATTAGCTACCCCACAGCTAGAGTTGGTCTAGTTTATCTCAACTTTTGGAAGCTCAATTTTTGGAAGGTATTTAGGGTTCCTTTTTTTTTTTTTTTTCTCACTTTTTCCCAATTACTTAGGGGTTTTTGGTTAGATTTTATTTGTCTTTTTCAAATCTTTTTTTGTTCTAAAATCCAATCTGCTTTACCAATAAATAAAAATCCCTATTCTTTCCACATCATTATTTTAAAATGACACTTTGCTTTCAGTTAGAAACTATGCTAATGGTTTTGATTTCTTTTATTTAAGGAGAACGGGATATTACTATTGATATCTCCAGCTGCTTAACTTTTTAACACACTTATATTTTTAAAAATAATTTGAATGAAAAATTGCTGGAAGTCTCCCAGACTGCTGTTGAGGAAATCTCACAATTTACAGTTTTCAATTCAATTTCCATTAGAGAGCACTGTGACATTCAGCACAGGGCACTATGCAATATCCAAGCAGTGTGGAGAAATCTCTAGGGACAGTGCAATATGGTGAAGGGGGACACCCACAAGAGAGAGTTGTGGGACTGTGCCACTGGAAGAGGTGAACTTTCAGATGCGTTACAAAACAAGCAAAGATGTATTTGCAAAAACAAGCAAACTTTCTGCCCATTAATCTGGCTGTTGGAGCAGTGCTGCTCATGCAGCAGGTGGTGAAACAGCAGGAGGTGGGTGTGCAGGTGAAGGCAGCAGTTGAGTTTGAGATGGTTTAAAATGCAGGGAGATGTCTGAACCGAAATGAGCAATGTAAATATAGGTGCTGCAGAAAATCAGAGGAAACTGAGGTGAATAAGAAAATTTGACAGATATGGAATTACTAGGACTAGAATAGAAAATGTTGTGCTGTGGTGCTACCAGCACCTAGTACTTCATGCAGTGGTTGCTAACAAAGGGCATCTCCTTATACAAGACAAAGTACTGGGATAGACAGAGTTTTTCAAAGGCATCTTCCAAGGCAGTGGCAAAACCTGGGTTACATCTCACTCTCCAAAAAATCCATTGTTGTAGACACAGAGCCTGAGCCTGAGCACTGGCATCAGCATTGGGACAGAGCACAAACAAGCCATTTGTGGGTTTTTTGAGTTAGCTTGGACTAGGATTTTTAATCACACTTCTGGAGACCAAGACGAAGAGCACTCAGCCCTTTTGGCTAATAGTGACCACACATTGTCTCAATAGCGTCATGTCCTCACTCACCTGACACTGTCCCAGACAGCTGAGTTCAGATATTGCTACATATTTTTAATTTAAGGAACAAAGTGGCAGGAAATGGAGGAATAGAAAGGGAAAGAGCAGTGGCAAAGCTGACAAGGTTTTGTGTGTGGCTGAAGCGCAAAGATGATACAGTAGGGAGAAACCCTGGAAAGGGGAGGGGAAGGGTGATTAGATAGCCTAATATATTTTTTCTTCAGCGTTTAATTTCCTTAGGAGTATATGCTGCATTTTATGTCAGTGACAGATAATGAAGGAGTCAAAAGATAATAAGCTCGGTATTCAGAGAAGATCCCAAGAAGTGGTATGTTACAGGGCTGTTTGGAAAGCTGAAATTCTCTGGTGATAGGAGATGGATGAGTTGGCTGGATGCCCCATGAGATTTTCCTCAGTCAATCTAAAATTAATTCCCCTTCATAATTAAAATACATTTTATATTTTTAGGAACAGCTCTCTAAGTGGGGTGGGTTTTTTTGGTTTTTTTTTCCCCTACTCCTTTTTACAGTGTATCAGAGCCAGCCACTTTAATTGCTAGTTTGCTTGGTTTAGGATGAAAAAAATCCCAGAATGTTCATGGCTGTTTTAGCTACTCATTTGATCCTATATCCATTGTATAAGTTACCGTGTATTTCTTTCTGCAATAGATCTTTAAGGCAGTGACCTGCAACTATTAGCTCACAGATAAGGAGCTGTGCCACAGTCAGAAAATGCAGGTTTCCCAAGGTCCCGAGGTGGTGGGTGATGGACTAGGATTTTGAACTTCAGCCTCTCATTTTTTGGACTTCCTGCCCAGAAGTCTGGGGCTGATATCTGTATCAGGAGTTATGTAGATGACATGTGGATCTATGAAAGTGACATTCAGTCCAGTGGAGCCTCACACAATGGGCCAAATGGAGTTTTCAAAAAGATGCTGCACTGGTTTGTGCCTGATCCTCCCCCAGCTGTGGATAAAGCTCCCACTGGTTTCAGTTCAGATGGTTTCACTTCTGAAGCCTTCTGGAAAAACCCTAAAGCAAATAATTTTTTCATTCCATTTTAATTTTTTAGCATGCTTTGGTGGAAACTTCCTCTGTGGTAAATCCAAATCAGCTCACTTCCACCTCCCTCCCATTTTTCACTGGGGCTGTTTAACCAAGAATATCCCAGTACTGACCCCAGCCCACAAGCCAGCTTCTGTTTCTGCTAAAGGCAGTGCAAGCCTAGCATCAGGAACAGCAGCAGCAGCATCTGACCCTAATTTAAACTAGTTGCAAACTGGAAGATGGAGACAGTAGTACATGTTGGCAGATTTCCTGGTACTCCCAGACACTGGATCACTGCAATTCATTTGAGTTCCAGTTTACCCCATAGGAATACAATGAGTCAATTAACCCTTTAAATAAATCAACTAATTCCAAAGCAATCGCACAGCATCTGTTTCTGCATTTTATCAGTTGCATAATAAAAATCTTCCTCTTGTCTTTCTGTTTCCTATTGCATTCTGTGCTTTGGATAAATACCACCAGTGCCTGCCAAGTCACAGTTGCAGGGACCTACTGCAGAAAATGGAACCAGAGACACATACTGGGAGAAATCCTCTTTAATGGAGTGCTTCAAATTGAATGCCTGCAGTGCTACACAGACTCACAGAATGGTTTGTGTTGGAAGCAACCTTAAAAATCATCTGGTTTCATGGCAAATTTAAAACTAAAATCCACACCTCATTAACAATGAATCCTGATGAGTAAGTTAAGTAGAAGAAACATCAATAATTTATGGTGATGAACTCTGCATTTTCCCTCTCCCTTTTTGTGTTGTGTCTGTCTTTGGAAGCCTGTAGCATGTTACAAATGAAGTGCCACAGATGAGCTAGAAATAAAAAGCCAGGAGGTTTTCCAGGGAGACAGAGAATAAATACAGAACCTCCACAAATGCAAACACACATGCTCTGGACTGTTAAGAATTTTGAATCACACAGTGTTTTATCTTCTCAGAATTTCCCAAGTGGCAAAATATATCCCCAGGAAAAGACATGACAGCAGAAAAAAAGCAAAGACAACCAGAAAATAAAATTCAAATCAGAAAGCCTACCATAATACTGTTCAGAATTACTTGTTCCCTGAATGATAAAGGAAAAGTAGTAGTCATGACAATGATCAATTTTGCTCTGAGAAGGCTACCAATTTAACAGTGGGTAGACATCTTACAGATATCCTGGCTGAAATAGAACAGAGGGAATAAAGCAAATGATTAGATTTCCAAGTGTGAATTAGCTTATGTAGTTTTTACAGAGTGTTTTAGAATAAGGTCTAAAAAGCATCCTTTTATGTTGGTGTTTGTCACTCTGTGTTATTTCTTCTGTTGCCTAACACGGACTAACCTTAGAGTTTTATCCTACATTAGTTTCCAGATCAGGTATCCCATGTGTAACAATAGGAGGGACTTTTTTTTAGAAAGCCTGCTAATATTTATGATCCCTTTTATCCATCCTTTTTACTGCTACCCTCCTTTTTTGCATAAACACCTGGCAATATATTTTCTGCTGGTAAAGGACATTATGGAGTCAGGGGTTCCTTTAAAAAACTTCTTTCTTTTCAAAGATCATACTAATTCTGTTACCTTGAATACAATAAAAATACCCAGAATATTAATATCTTGAAGCTTTGAATGAAGTAATTTCTTTGTTTAAAGTTCTCAATATTTTTTCATTATAAGATGCCCATTTTTTTATTCAGAGCCATAGTACAGGAATATTTCCTAATGTGAAAGTCTCCTTTGCTTCTATTTTAGGTAGTCATGTGCATAAAAGTGTGCTGAAATCAAACCTCAGTCTGTCTGCTTGTTGCAAGTGTAGTTTTCAGGTGAGGCTGACATTGTTTCAGCAATCACTAAGAGAAAATGTTGAGGGCTGGAATAAAGAGTCAGTGTTGTCCATGGTAAAAAGCAATAGCAAATGTGTGGTAGGCAGTGAGGAAAATTACATTATGGTAAAACCTTCTAGTTCTAGTGGATCCATGGTTTCAAATAGCCAGTAGAATTAGTGATTTTTATTTCCAGTCATGTTGAGGGTTGATCTTTCTCTCAAGTAACATGATTAAGAGACCAATGGTGTAATATTTTGGAGAGTGAAAAGTGCTCTCCTACTGGTACCTGAATGTCACTGTCCTGTACTGTTTTACTTTTGAGCTTGCTCTGGGAAACAGTGATGATTTGGTTTCACAAGTGTGGTTTCACTGAGGAAAGAAGGTTCCATGGTCATACACCTCCTAGCTTGTGTGTTTGTGGGATCCCTGCTGGTGACAGTGGAGATGTGCTGTCAGGTCCTGCATTTATTCCTCAGGCATGGTCAAGTTCCTGGTTTGTAGAGCTTTACATCTGAGATTAACAAAGTTTAACAAAGTTGAGATGCTGCAAGGAAGGAAAGTTTGAAAAATTTTCATTAGAATATCATTGTCTTACGTCTAGTTATTGGTATAGGTCATAGGTTAAGATGATAAGTAAACTCTTCAGGGTAATGTTTTGGCGAGGTTCAAAGTGGACCTTTGAGATTGGAAAGCATTGAGAATATGGCTGTAAATATTTTGTTTCCTTATGTCTCTAATTTCATTCATATACGTTTAATGCTCTATTAGTATTTTTTCCTAACAGGAGGTTATTTGTAGGCTATCAATCATGATTATTATATGAAAATTTAAAGGTTTAGAAACAGATCTATGAGAATGTTATTTAATTAAAGTTTCTTGTGACCTAAATCAGGTAGGAAAGCTGAAATACTGGTTAGTGTCTCAGCACAGTAGGAGAGGTTATAATGCCACCTTGAGAAGGGGTACAGAGGCATAGACTGGTGGCAACCACAGTGGCAAGGATGACATAAATGTGAAGCTGAGTTAGCTGAGATATTACATAATTTTGTCTACGCAATTAATAGATGAGGAAAAATGGTTTCTTTTCAAAACTAGTTAAGTCAATTTGAGTTGGGTAGCAGGGTTTGGAAAACCTCTTTGGTCATATTATGAAAAAGAAGCCTCAACCAACTGAATTTGTCTCAGTTAGTTTTCTACTGATCAGACTCTACAGTCTGAAAGACAAAAATTTTTATGCCTTTATAAGAATTACTTGGACTTTTAAAAAAATCCTGTTCCTTTACAATGAAATTTAAATTTTTTATTTGTTTAGCTCTTTGCATAAAAGTAGTTGGCACTTGCTGATCACAAAGACTTTAGTGAAAACCCAGAGGGTCAAAAGAAATTCTAATATAAAGAGAAAAAGAAGACAAAGATGAGAAGTTACTTTAACACTTCAAGTGATATGATATGGAAGCATGTAGGCTGACAGGTTCTTAGTAAAGGAGTTAAAGTCCTTTTACAGATCAATCCATGATTGCTGTACCGTAACTAATACACAAAAAGAATTAAGATGTTACCAGAAACATCAAAAGTTTAGCTTTGTATCAACAGGTAAGCAACTGTGCTTGGCTGTATTTTCAGTGCCTGACTAGAAAGATAATAACAATTATTTCTCAGGGATTGTTTTACAGAGAATTTAAAGATGTATGCTATGTGTATCATATAATTGGCATCTGTATTGCCTCAGGACTGAATCAATGTAATCCAAGACTGCAGCTACATAAACTTCCCCTCTTCTGTAAGGGAAAGTTTTCTTTGGGTGATAGTACGCTGCAGAGCCATGATGAATTGCATGAAAACCTATTTAACTATTTCAAGGCTGAATTGAATAGGAAAGACTTCATTAATTTCAAGAGTATCTTTAAAATTTTATTTGTTTTGGATTGGAAATAAAAATGAAAAGAATTATGAAGAAAAATAGATATTCCACTGATTTCTGTATCGCTCTGGTACAGAGAATTGTTTTTATAGCAGTACTTTTGCTATTTTTCTCAGATGCAGATTTGTCAGATATCAGGACTGAAAAAAGTGGGAAGGAAACTGTCATTGGCACAGCCTTGTACAACCTGTGTGCCCCATGTCTCTAGAGGCTGTAGCTGCCACAGGCCTGCCCTTATTGCTCTTTCCTCATCATTGAAATGGCTGGAGAAAGCACAAGTCTGCTGGATACATGCCAGAAAGTATTTTTCAAACTCTTCCTGTCTATTAGGGAAAACAATTAATTTTAAGGAGGCAATGAGAGAGGAATATTTGAATAGGGTATGGATGTCCATTGCATAGTACAGATGGTTTAAAGAACATCTCTGAAAGGTGGTACCATAAAAACACTCCTGCCACTGCCAGACATGCACTGTGACTTTCCAGGTTAGGATTTTCCTCACTTTACATGACATCCACCACGCCATTCTTATTTGGGGTAATATTTTGGACTCCATCCTGCTGATTTTCTTCATGCATGTGGGTGCTCTTCTGCAGTTCCTTGGCTCCCAGAGAGCCCAACACAGTATGCTTTGCTGTCTCTCCAGCCATCCTGACAACAAGCTCCACCAAAGCTGGCCATATTTACTACTGAATCCTGCAAATACCTTTTATTGAGAGTTTACAGCACCTCTTGAGCCCAGCTTGCTTATGTTGTCTGTATTTAAGACCTCCCAGGCATGATTACCCTGATCTCTTACTGCATTTAACTTCTCTCCCTCACAACTCAGCTTCTTACATTTAGGTCTAAAAGTGGCCTTGCCTGAGCTGATGGGCCTGGACAACTCCAACAAGAGAAAGAGCAAACTTTTCTGCAGTTCTGGCAGGATTGCACAAATTCAGCTGGTTGCAATACTTCAGTTCTCCATTTCCCAGGAATAAGGAAGTGGACTAATCAAATCAATCCAAACAGATAATCACCACCACGCAAGCAGATATTGCCTTTCAACATTTTCCTATCTACTCTGTCTAATCCCCATATTCCTACTGACATAACACCACTCTCCTCCCAGGACTGTCAGAATGGAGGAAGCATTCAGTGAGGGAGATGAACAAGGTGGGAGCAGCATTTGCAAGGTTTCTCTTCTTCTCTAAGAGGTATCACCCTGCATCATTAGGGACTGAGAATTGCTACTTTAAGATGAGCTGCAATAAATTCTGTCTTGCTTATTGCCTCATATTGGTTCCAATATATCAGTATCAACATGTGGCTTAAACACCTGTAAAGCAGAACACAAATCCATGGATGACTTAATCTGTTGTACAAATGTTAGTGAAATAGAAACAAATAGTGATTAACATATCTGGAGAACACATGTATTTTAAAGTCACTGCTATTCCAGTAGTATCTAAACTACAGGAATAACAGTAAATTTGACTTAACAGGAGAGACAAAAGAGGCAGGTGACTACTCTGAATGTGGATTGCTGTATTTTCTCCTCTCTGGCTGCTGAAGGTTACCATGCTGAATGATAGGAATGTTGAGGTCTTGGTAGTTATTTTGCTCATTTCAGTCCGTGACATCCCTGACTTATGTCTCAAGTCTTAAGATTTGTAGAAAATCTTCATTAGGCTTAAAGGTGTTTCAGTTCAGTAGAGTTCTTGGCATAAGCAGTATGTCAGTTGTCAAAGAAAAATTAAGAGGATAGTTTTGAATGTTCCATGAAACCTCTGGAAAGCCAGATTAGACAATACTCAAAGGCAGGAGGAAAAGACAAAATGCACAGCTTCTTTATGGTGATTACAGGATAACTCATCAATAACAGCCTCCTATGTGTTTTTGGGTCCTTGACACAGTTTTTGACCTGTGCTGTAAGATAATCCTGAAACTAACTCAGCTGTAATCTTAAATCAAAGAAGAACACTTGGGGGATGGGTGGGAGGGCTAATAGTTCAAGGAAACAGGATTCTACAAAACTAGAATCCTTAACTTACATGAAGAATCAGCATACACAGGCATCTCCTTTGAGTCCAGAAACACCTCATTTGGATCTGCACAGCTTTTTGATTTTTTTTTATTATGAAAAATAGCAGGTTTTTTTATATAAAAATTTTCTTTATGTGGACAATCTTAAAAGAGGGATTGAACTCTAACAATCTTCCTAGGTCATAGAGTACTGTTAATAAACCTGATGTTCCAGTTATTTTAATTACCCTTGTGNTCAAAAGAAGAGTCTTTCAAAATAAAAACCCCAAGAAATGCTCTCCAGAGTCGACCTCCTCAACTTCCAAGTGGCTAAATGACATGCCAATCAAAAAGCCAACTCCCTCATTGGCTCAAACCATGACACCTTGTAGTTCCAGGTAAAGGCAATATTCACTGCTTCCCCACCTCAATCTAAAAGCAGTGATGCTTTGCACATTACACCACAGTGCTTCTGTTATTCCCATGGCTCAGGAACATATTGAACAAAAATTCTGAAAACATATGTTTAAACAGGGAAGTATTTTGGGATGAAAGACAGTATGAAAGGGGAAAGTATGATACTGATCTTCCCCTCAGAAAAAGGAGAAAAACCCAAAACCTAAAATAAAGTCATCAGTGGGCATTACCAAAAGTTCAGCTTTACCACTAAATGCAGCCTTTATAATTGCTTGCTGAATGAGAGCAGGGCATTAGCACTCCATCCTATATAAAGGGTGATGTCTGTGCACACAATTTGCCTTTATTTCTAAATGGAGAATCTGGAGGCCATTTGAGACGATCTGAGGCAAAAAGGAGAGTCACTGGCTCAGATGACAGTCTGGGTTCAGCATAGCTGGCCTGGGTGGGGTTCCACGCTGAGCAGGGAGCTGCCAAGCAGGATCACTGAGCGAGTAAAGCACGTTATGGAGTGAGCCTTACAGGCTTTCATAGGCTATGCACTCTCTCTCATGAAATAACACACTGAATTGTCCCTAAGCCAGTCCTAGAGAGTTAGTGGTTTGGAAGCCAGCCAGCATCTTGTTATAAACTTTCTGGCACAAACTAGTAATATTTGTAACAAATTCTATGGATGTGTTAACGTATGGAATTTGGAAACACTCACTTAGAGGTCCCAAAAGATGATGAACTTAAGTACTTTCATGACTTATTTCATGAAGATCTTTCCCAACTGCCCCCCCCCAACCATCATCAAGACTTGTACTCAAGAAATAAACCAGAAATTTTTATGTTTGATTAATGCTGCATGGTGCCTTTTTTTCCCAGATAGTGGGATATCCATAAGCAGGTCACAAGTGTCTCTTATGTATATATGAAAATACTTTTCCTCCAGATTGATGATAAAAGTTTGCACTCACATAACAAAATTCAAAGATTGTTGCTTAATAGCAATTTGTAATGTAAGACACAGGGTGCTGTTTTTCTACATATTTTCCATAATTGCATGGATAAAGAAGAAATTCTGAAATGGCTGTTTCAAGACAAAAACCAGGCTTCCTGTCAGTAGACAGATGCCTTACTGGACTCTGTGGTGTCCTTAGTGGAGCTCCAAAGGCTCTGTACAGTGGTAAAATCCATGCTAGGTCATGCAGCTGCACTCTAGTGCCTCTAGCTTGAAAACTTGGTTTGGCAAATTATTGTAGATATGACTGAAATTTGGAGGGGCTGTGCCCCTAAAGCACTTGTGACTGTTTCTCAAAAGAGAAGAGAATTTTCCTGAAATGAAGACGTATTATAAATCATTCCCTAAGATTCTTGGCACAATAATTTCTTATGAGTAGGCAGGACAATTATTCTCATGGTATTTGGAGGCTACCATGAACATTGGAGCCCCAGTGTGTAGTGAAAAGTTGGGATTTGAGGTTTTGACTTTGATTTGACTGGAGAACTGGGAGGTGTCTAGCCTCACTGCAGCTTGTAAGAAAAGGCTTTACTACCCCAAAGCCATGCTTTGGAAATAGAGCAGTAAAGGTATCCAGAGCATCTCATGGTACCTTCTGAGACAGCTGGAGAGTTTCAGAAGGGTTCTTACGGACTTATACAAATCAGACAAGGCTCAAATAAAACACATGGAAATGTGGTGGCATCTGGTAACATATTAAGTATGCTGATATATCCCACAGCAAGGGCAGGCAGTTCTTTTTGTTATCCTATTAGTCAATTATGGTTAATTATTGATATGATGGAACTTTATATGGCTTATGTAGTTTTGTTTGGGTTTTGTGGTTTTTTTTGGTTTGGGTTTTTTTTTGTGGTTTTGTTTTTGGTTGGGGTTTTTTTTTAAATTTCTGCTTATAGAGGTCAGTAGCTGTAATTATTTGTGTGGCTAATTCATGAGTCATTGTTTAAGAGATGAGGATGATGATTCACTTTGACAAAAGCTATTAATAGCTGCCCAGCATTATATTTTAAGGTCTTGGAAGAATCAGTCCCCTTTCCTTCCACAAGGAAATATAATGTGGTAAGTCCTTTCCTAGCTTGGCTGTTATGCCAGGAGCACATCATTCACAGGATTACCCTCTAGGAACAAGTTAGCATAAGAACTAAGGGAGAGTTTTAAATAAGAGCTGACTTACACAACACATGCCAGAGGATACATGACCTAGTGATGGTGTCTGGGAATCATCTCCTCTCTCTTTTATTTTCTTTTCTTGTTTAGCCTTTTTCCCCTCCCCCTGCATTGCACATGGGCTGCTCATAGTCTCGGGCTGTGGTCACGTCTACTCGGAGTATGGACAAATGCAAGTTCTTTTTCTTGGACCTGAGAGTGGGCAAGGCAGTTTTTGGCTGCTTGTGTTAGCAGTTTCATCAGTGCAATGCTGCTGCTGAGATGATTCATTCTTTTGCCCTGTGGGATTTATTCCCTTGGGTTATGCTGTGAACTATGTTGGGATGCAGCAGAGATCAGTCTGGAATTCTCAGACATTGGGCAAAGTGTTAGCTGATCCATGTAGATCTACTTTTTGGGCTCTTGTATGCAGGGACTGGATCCTATGCATGAGGCGGGTGCCTGTGACTGCAGCCCACTGAGGAACTGCACAGAACTGCATAACAGCTTATGCAGGAGGAACGTCTGGCATTGGCCTACTACACCTCTACTAGACCCTGAAGGCCAGGCCAACCTCAGTATTAGCTCAGATTTCTCAGAACCTGTCCACCTAAGTGCTGCAGCCTTCCAAACCCAGAGCATCTCTGCAAAGCTGCCTGGGCAGAAGTGCAGTCAGCAGCCAGCAGGACTGATCATTCCCCATGACATGGCACTGGACCGAGGTCAGTGGGAGCACTGAGTCCAGTTCTGTCTTTCTCAGCACAAGAAAGGTATCAACCATGCAGAGTGAGTCCAAGGGAGGGGTCACCAGGGTGGGGGCAACTGGAGCAAGTGATGTGGAAAGAGAAGCTGAGGGAGATGGTTTATTTTAGCCTGGAGAAGGAACAGCTGAAGGGAGGTCTCCTGGCTGCTTGCAACTACCTATTGGGAAGCTGTAGGGAAGATGAATCCAGATTCTTATGAGTGATTCACAGTGAAAGGGCAAAAGGCAACAGACACGGCTTGGAAGACAGGAAATTCCAGTTAGCTATTAAGATTTTTTTTCACTAAAAGAGCAGGAAAAGGTGGAGCAGATTGGCTGGAGAAGTGCTGGAGTCTCCATCCTTGGAGATGCTCAGAACTCGAGAGGACAAGTCCAGAGCAATCAGATTTAGTGCAGCAGATCTTGCTGGTATTGGATTAGATTAACTACTCCAGTTCTTTCCAATATATATATATATATATATATAGTAATTCTATAATGCATAGTAGATCAGCACTGTCTCAAAACCAGCCTTGCACTGCATAGGCTAAGGTGTGTGAGTTCTACTCCTTTCCTTGTCAGAAAGAGTTGAATGAGTGGGAGAGGCAGAGCATTACAGTAGATCTACCCAACATTTCTTAATGGAAAATCCTAAACTAGCAGACAAACAAAACTCTAAAATAAACCCACTCCAAAAGAAAGATAAACTATTTTAAAGTAGTCAACATTTTGTACAATTCTGTATAGAACTTGTTGGTCTCAGCTTATGTTTCCTTTTTCTGCCCTTTTTAATTACTGAACACAAACCCAAATTCTTGCATAAAAAAGGCCATATGATGCAGGTGTAGAAATGTAGAAAAGTAAAAAGGTTAATGTGAATATTATTCTTTAATTTCTGCCCCTGGTTAGAGTCATTGTGATGTAATCTGATTTAGGGCTTTGAGACTGTCTAAGCCATGCTCTGAGGCTGATTTAGACCCTTTCAGCAAACGTTCTTCTCTCTGGTAAGTTTTTGTCAGAGATCTGCACGCAGTTTGCTAATTCTCTTCATGCCACAGTAAACTTTAGTGAAGTCAATAGCTACTCTGGCAGCAAAGTAGAAATGAAAGAGACTGTCTATTTTCAGAGCTCTGAAATAGCCACTGATCCATCCTTTGGAAAATACTGCTCTCAGGGGGGTCTGGTGAAGTGGTGTTGGGTTTCCAAATGGACAGAGAAACAGACAACTGTATTCTCGAGCATTTTGTGCTGACTTTCTGTGAAGTGACAAGGATGGCTTCCATGGTGTGCTGGCTAGCTATAAGGGTGAGATTAAATAGATGAATTTACCCCTCCTAAATTATGTGCCAGAGATATTACTGCCTCTCCTGTTTCAGTGCCTGCTCACTGGAACTTCTGCTGGCACTGAGATGTGCCTAACGTGGTAGCAAGCCCTGTCACCAGGGTCCCCTGCCACTCTAAAGTACGTATTTAAGGCAATCTTGAATCCGGAAGGGAAGAAGAGAGAGAGTGTAATGCTGTGCTGTTTCAGCTGCTAATTGTGCCCAGATTAGTTAATTAGATAATTAACATAAGAATACTCTCTTTTCATATTAGAGCATCATACATTTACAATAGAGCTGTTCATAAGTAGAGTGCTATGCTGTGGGAAACACTAATTAATTTTGCAAATTTGGACCTTTAATTGCTAAAGTGCTGTGCTTTCTCAATGTTTGTTTTAGAGTAATGTTAACTGATTACTGCCTGTTTGGAGAAGTATTTATTCTCTCTGCCAGTTGGACACATTCCTCTTGCTGTGCAACCAGAATCCCGGTTTATTTGCAATATTAACTGCATTGCACTTCAGAGGAGATTGTCTATAAGCCCAGCTGACTTTGGACCTGCACAAGGAACACAGCCCATCATTTCCAGTTAGGACACATCCCAGTCATATATCTCTGCAGCCTGCATACTAGATTATTGGAACAACATTCATCCTGGCTTCAAAGCAGAATCTGGAAAAACTGCAGCTGGCAGATGCAACCACCTGCTTCCTTTGCAGCAGTTCTCAGAAAGCATCAATCCATGTACCAGGCACTTTGCTGGCTCCCTAATGATCTCTGAGTCAATTTTCAGGGCCTTGTGCTGAGTTCTCAGAAGCACTTATGTGAGCTGGGGAAACATCAGCAATGTCTGCAGGGTCTTGATGGTCTCCTCCTCGGACTCCAGCTCCTACCACCCCATGAGAATTAGATCTGTGGGCAACTCTGCAGCACCAGCACCATCCCCTCAGCTCAAGGAGTAATTCAACAGTTATTGAACCAGAAAGAAAGCAAGCCTCAACTGGATTCTCTTGCACAATAAGACTTGCATTTGCTTGGGTAAAGGGAAATGTGGGCTTGCTTCCTTCTCCAAGGCTACTTTATGCAACACATGAAAAAATTTTGAGTTAGGAAACTGGAGCAGAGGTCTTCAATATCCCTTCCCCACCTAGTTAGGGTCATCAGTTGTGGCCAGTTTTCTTCTGGTATGTATGTGGGCACATATTCCCACCCTTGACTATCACAAGGAAACACAAAAAATCTCAAAATTAGTAAAAGGTCAGTATGTTCTCAGAAACACCTTGAGGTGAGATTTAAGACCTTTTTTTTTTTTTTTTCCCCCTTCTGGCTGACATCTACAGTAGAGCTGTAGATGCTGGTCCAAAATGCTTACCATATTGCACAGAGGGCTTAGCTGCCTAGCTCAGGGGTATTGAGACTAATCTGAACAAAAGATGTCAATGTTCAGAACTTTCTGAATCTTTTGGTGAGCGAGAGCTGACTCAACTGTATAAAAGTCTTACCTGTGACTAATCACTGGCTGAAAAGTTTCAAGTTAGCCACTCATTCAGCAAAACTGAGTCAGCAAAACTCAGATACCAAAGCTGAATACAGGGATGAGCTTTAAAGAAATGCTTTCAACATTTTCCACTTGTTCAACTGATTTTTCCAGTAGCTTAACCAGCTTCAACAGGGGAAATAGAACAGAAAACAATAGAAATATATACTGAATAGACACATGTGAAGATATTTTTAATATGGGCTTGATCATGATTAGAAATTAGTGCAAATATTTCCACTGTGATATTGTTGCAGCATGAACTTTAGCAGCACTCCTGGAAGAAGGGGGAACAAGAAGTAGATATGCCATTAATTGTGTGACAAAGGGTGTGGAAAAGGACCTTTAGTAGGGGAGGGGCTGTATGACAGTGGAAATTACATGATACATTTACTTGTAACTCATATTTTGCTTTGTGCCTAAACTGCTGCTATTTTCATTGCAGACTTCAAGTTGCTGCAATCATTCATTGAGTCAACAGTACAAAGCTGCCAATTTGAAAACAAGACTTTTCTCAGTAGCAGAAGAAAATGAAAAATTCAAGGGTAAATCTGAAGATTACAAGGACCTTGAAAATCCTACAGAAAGTGAGCCTTTTAATTTAAGTAAGAAAAGAAATTAAGGTACAGATTTTGTTGTCTGCCTGCTGAGTTAGTCCTATTGATTCCATGTAGGCCACACATTATTAAGTAGCATAACAGCTTTTAGATAATCACAGTATTCATCCCTTGGGTAGCATACTTTTTAGGGTTTAGGTCTTGAGTTTTATCCCCTAAATTATTTCTAGTGCTAGGAATTTTTGCAAGCATGAAAAGACTGGATGAAATGTTTCAAAGAGGCATCTTCAATGCTTTTTTTGAGTGTAATTATTTGGTCTTATATACCTGGCTCATCCAGTGAATTCTAATTTTTTTCTAAGCCTTTGTATTTCTGAACCAACAAGGTTCACATTTGCTCTGCTGAGGGGCAGGATATGGAACCCATGTACTTGTTTCATTATATTCTGAAGATATGTCTACACCTAATAATACAGTTTCAGAATGGCTTCTTTCTTCTGACTTTTCTTTTATTCACAGTATTTTTCTTGATGCAAAGCCTTCACTTATTCCAGCTCAGTGTTTACTGTGCTGCCCAGTAATGTTTTCCAGTGTTTGTTAGGATTTTGGTTTTATGAAAACATCCTCCATTATCTTTGGAAGCTTGTGCTGGCTGTGGTAAAGTCATCTTTACCCACGGAAGTCAGAAAGCAGCAATATGCAGAAGACAGCCCTTCTGTTTGTACAGCAGTTTCACCAGGCAGCAGATGAGGGAGGTTTCTGCAGCTGAGGGAAGTTTAGCTGGATCCCAGTGCTGCAATATCTGCAGTACTCACTGCCTGACTGCAGTAAGGCTTGAGGAGATGGTGTTTTCTCCCTCTGCTTTCTCTCTCTCTGGTTCTTGACTGTACACACACGTGTGTGCACTTCCTGTTGAGACACGTAGTTCAGCTGCTATATATGCAAAAGCACCAGGCTTGTGTCTCCTGAGATTATTCATTTCCTCATGTGCATAGGCTGTTTCACGTCGCAAATGATGCTACAAGATGCCCTTTTTGTAGTAATGCTCACAGGAGACACTTTTTGTTTTTCTCATCAAGGCTGCCCATGCCAGAGAAGCAGAGTCAAAGCTGCTGCTTAACCAAGGCCATGTCTCAAAAGGGAAACCCCTCTTCCTATTGAACTACTGCATCTGGATGTAAATTTTTTTTCCTCTCCACCATTTTAATACTAGCACTAATGTGGACTCATTCTAAGCTAACATTTAAAAGAAAAAAAAAAAAAAAAAAAAAAAAAGGCTTTGCTGGTGTAGCTTAACTTTGGGGGAGGAATAGGCAGAAGCATAGCTCTATCAACAGGAGCTACATCACTACAAGAGAATTTCCCATCTGGGAAGAATGTTTTCCACTTCTTGGTGTCAGCGAAACTTGAGTGGGAGTCCTGCAATTACTGTGGGAGTATGGGGAAAGATGTAGCCATGGAATTAATAAGGTGTTAAGATAGAAAGCATGTTCTAGCAAAGGATTGTCAACAGTATTGATGACTGAAGGTGAAAATATAAGGCAACTCTGAGTTAATATTTTGGCAGAACATTTCTGTATAAGATGAGGCTATTTATGGCAGCTTCTCAAAGAATTAGTGACCTTTGGAGTGCTGCTGAAGTGGCAGAAGCAGCAGAGTGACATTTGTTGTTTTCTGTAGTACTGATTCAGACACGCAAAGTTGACTTTATCAAGACATTCTCCTTCAGCCTAGTTTTATATGATCACAAGAGTGCCTGGGCATGTGTATATATATTCATATATATATGTGTGTGTGTATGTATATATGTGTGCATATAAAAACATGACAAAAGAATACTTTGAGAAGTATTGTTTCCTAGCCAAGTATTGAATTAATTGTTAATTCTACTTTTTTAAAATCTTTAAATTTTGTTGATTTGCAAGGACTTTGGCTCTGATGTTGAACCAATGGAGAGATGCCCACTTTGGTACAAATATGTTGATGGAAGAAGTTGCCATTCTTGTGTACTCATCACTGTCTGCAGTGGTGATTACTGTCCCCAGAAATTTCCCAGTTAAAGTCATTTAAGCTATCTTAATTGATTTTCCCTAAAGTAAATAAGAGTGCTCTGACAGCCTGCTTTGCCAGCCCTCTGATGAAGGTTGCAGCCTCCAGAAGGGAGGTGATTGAACTGACACTTATGGATCTGTAAAAGAAAAGAAAAGTATGTTTTCTTCTATGCCATATCAGGTAACAATTTTTGGGAACTTTTATTGGACTTTTAGATTTTTCAAAAATTTTGTTGTTGTCTCTAGATTATAAACAACATAATGTACTATGCTCAATGGGGTGGTTTTTTAATGCTATGTCCACTTCCGGCAATGGCAACTTTTTTTTNTAGGTCATTTTTTTTTTTTTTTTTTTTTTTTTTTTTTTTTTTTTTTTTAATACTTGTCCTTTAGAAAATGCTGTGATGTTGAAATCAAAATGTCCTTCAAGACACTATTGATTTGAATGAGATCCAGCTGTGAAAAATGGCTTAAATAGAGTTGCTATAATATGTTAGGAATTTTCTGGAATAGAATAATGTTATTTATCATTTTAATGTTGCTTTTTGAAGTTTGCTTTTGTATTTGTGCTGAAACAAAATATTTTGATTAAGCAGACAAAGGTTGACCCAAAATGCCTTCTTTTGATTAAGAAGCTTTAAGTAACAAAATGCTTCTGTGCTGGTTTGTTGTTGGACCAACATTACAAATTGCAGAATTACTATGAATCTGTAAAAAATGTATGAGTAGGCCCATGGTGTAGGTGACCTCTCTAGGAAATCCCAGGTTTCAAGTTTAAAGTCCCCAAAGTGAGTGCATTAAATTATCAGTATGGCTAGTTTGATAAAAACTCTTCTGTGGATACTGCTGTAGTACAAGCAGTGTTGTACTGTGATGTCACTAAAAGGTTTATTTCTGTCCTTGCTTTATTGGCTCACACAGTAACTTGAATAAGGAGGTCTACAAATAAGTCAGAGAGGGACTTTTTACAAGAGCATACAGTGATAGGATAGGGGTTGATGGCCTTAAATTTGCAGAGATCAGATTTAGATTGGATAGAAGGAAGAAATTTTTAACAATGAGGATGATGGAACAGGTTCCCTAGAGAGGGGGTAGATGCCTCTTCCCTGGAAGTGTTCAAGGCCAGGTTGGATAGGGCTTAGAGCAACCTGGTCTAGTGGCAGATGTCCATGCCTGTGGTGAGGTGTGGGAACTAGGTCCAATTAGGTCTTTAAAGTCCCTTCCAGCCCAAACCATTCTATGAATTATCTCCATCAGTAAAATCCACGGATAAAAGTACCTATTATGTGCAAAGCCTATGTGCCTGAAGAAGAACAGAGATTTTGATTCTGGTTCCATTTATTTGGCTGAAAATATAAATTAATGCAGTTTTGCTCACCTTTTAACTTTATTCCTTTGTACCATATAAAGTGAAAGACAATAAAGATGCAGTAAAGTTTCCTTAGGAAGAGACTGAAAGTAAAGCCCATGTTATTCCAAGTCTTCCGAAGGCACAAACTGCTGCTCTGAACATGTTGAACCCTTGTTTATTGTGGAAATCTCATAAAAGGGAAAGGAGTGTGGCACTGGGCACCCTGCTGTGCAGAAGGACAACACAAATGACTACAACACTGAGAAGACAAATGAGCATACAGAAGGGCACATTAGTAACTGTGACCTCTCATTATTAGGCACTGTCCTATTCAGTACCATAATTTTGGTGGTAATTACTACTAATTGTTTTAATTTCTCCCTCCTGAGCATTCTTAGAGTTCATACCATGAGGTCAGTTTTCCTTGGCTGCCTTCAAATATGACAAATGTAAATTTTATTTTTACACTTGAGTCAGGACTTTGTAGAAATACCTTCTTCCTCTTCCTGCCAGTACAGAAAAGAGGCTGGAGAGAATTAAAAGTGAAGCCTCTAAGTAAACAACTGTAAAAATTAAATCACTACATGGAGCTTATAGGAGCTGCAGGATCTGCTGGAGCAGCTGTCTGACATTGTGGTGTTACCTTCATCCCCAGGTTAAGGCAGAAGGAGAGGCAATTTCATCTGCACAGTGCTGTGCCAGGTCAAATGATTTCCATCCTGTGCCTGAGTGATGCAGAGCAGGGGCTGGGCAGTGCTTCTGTTCCCATATCCCTTCTCGAGTCCTGGCTGGCATGGTGCTCCTGCTCTGCCCACCTGCGTGTGGGAGCTGGGAGAAGGACAGACACTTCCACCAGGGCATGATCAGCAGCAACCTGCTGGGAATGAAGATGGATCCTCAAGGTGAAAGGCTTTCTAAAATACATTTCCATCCAGGGAAAAAAAAAACCAACCCAAACCAAAACCAAAACCAAACAACCCTCCCCCCCCTCACATAGCAACTACAAGAATTAATTAAGATGAGCAAAGCTGGCAAAGCGAGGCTTTCTGGCCTTTGATTTAATAATTCAGGGGCAGGGGGTGGGGGTCAAAAGGGAACTAGATGCAACTGCAGAAAACTTCTGAATCCTATTGGTAAGTTTCTCTCTAAAGGAAGTTTAGAAAAAGACTTTGTCTTTGTCTTTGTGTTTCTCTATCTTCTCAGTTAAATTGGATGTTTCTATGACATTCTTTTTCACTACAAAGTAACTTTAATTAGCTTTCCTATGGTGTAAGCCTTTCCAGCTTAAAAAAATACAGTTACATTAAATGTCCATGTTCTCAGGCTTGCAGCCGCCCGCACTTGTGAGGCAGTCATGGAAAAGGAAAAACACAAAATTGAGGTGGGAGAAAGGTTTTGATTTGAACTGCTCCTGGTGGGAACAAGTCATTAAACAAATGTTCAGTTTCCAGATTTGGAAAAATTACAGAGTATATTTTGCAGAGCTGCTTTAGAAGCAACTGAGTAAGAGTGTGGTATCTCACCAATAGGTATTGCATTTGAATTTTAGGAAAGGAAGCAGTAGACCATGACTTTGAAAAAGCCAGATAACGGCCAAAGGCAGGTTTTGGCTTGCCAAATAGAAACAGCTTCAATCTAAATGGAGTGGAGTCCTTTGAGTTTTTATTTCATGTTCTCTTTTCATTTTCACTCTTTGAAAGAGAAATTAAGAAAATCCCTAAATCTGCAGACTGGCAGAAAAATAGCTTTTGCAGGCAAAGGACTGATATTAGCACATGTGGGTACTGCTGATTTCAGTAGGAGTGCTTGGTTCAAACAAGGACAAATTCATATCATCAGTTTTTATCTTTGGTGCAACTGGGAATTCCTGGCCATCTGATTATGGGCTGGCAACACTTTTATGGAAATTTATCAACTTGCTTTGAAGTTTTCTAAGCTTACCCTTGCATAGTGAACATATTGATAAGAAGTCTCATGGTACTGTGTTCATACATTAAAATTATGTGCATTGTCAGAGCAGCAAGACTGCAATTTAAGAATTGTGATAATGTGGCTCCAACCTGAGCTCCTTCCCCTTTACTGCATTAGACCTTCCAGGAGACATTTTGCATTTCCCAGGTATTTGACAGTTGCCATCAAGATCAGATATCTTTCATGGAAAGTCTCCACAGGCAAGCCCAGTTCAAAAATACAGTCAAATGGCTTTGTCATTTATATATTTATATGTAATTTTCAAAAATCTTGTGTTCCACACAGGTTTCTCTTGCCTCAGAGGCAGTATGCTTCCAAATTTCCTGAAAGCTTACTTTTATAATCATGTAGTCAAAACAGAAATTTCCCACAGCAGAGAATTTACTTCTTCATTTAATAGCCAACATGTCAAATGCCTCCCAAATCAACATTTATTTTTTTTTTTTAATAGAGGAGGACACACAAATGTTTGGAGTATGGAAGGATTCACAGCTGTTCAATAGTATGGGGACATTAGTAGTAATATATATATTTAGAAAACAGGTGCTATCTTATCGAACAGACAACATGAACTTTACTGTTATTGGCAAAGGATCTTTTTGGAGGCAAAACATAGAGCCTTCCTAAACCAACACCAATATTGGCATCTGAGTCCATTAATGTCCCAGAAGTATCCCACTAATTTACTGCGATATAGCTATTCCTATTACCCTGATTCTAAACTACATCTTTCATTGCCAAATTAACCAAAACTCTGTGAGAATGAACAAACACATCATTTTGCTGAAGTCTGCCCAGCTGTCATCTGTAACTTCTAACTGAAGTAAACCTGAGTTAGGGCAAATTCAGAGTTGTTTTTCAGGATAAAGATCACAAGAACAGAAATAAACATCTCACTGAGTCAAGGTCAATCTGATGTGTTCTATATTGGGTTTAAAAATTGTTGGGTGCAAGGATTTCTTTTTTTTGCCATTGGATGTGCTCCCAGGGCACTAAATGGGATCACCCAGGGCTCAGGAAAGCCCCTGTAAAGGCAGGCACAGGCTGCTGGCAGCACCAGCTTGCACTACCCCTTGGGAGCACAGCAGGGAATGCTGGCCATGGGGATGGGCAATCTGTACTGAGTTGTGATGGGGTCATGAACACAGAACAACGCTCAACACGCAGCTGGGAGGTGAGAAAAATGGCTTTGTTGTTATTGCCCAGTTCAAAGCTACTGGCTTGGATGTTGGGTTATGCCTTGGCTGCAATGCTTTTTAGCAGAGGAAGGCACTAGGCAAGAGCTGATGTTAAGCTATCTTTAGGCCTCATCAGTTCTGCCTGGCTGGTCTCTCTTCCAGCATTAGACCAGTGTCAAGAAATCCTGATTTCCTGCTCATGCTGGCCCTGGAGAGCAGTTCTGGGAACTGTAATCTGCTCTGCTGTGGGCAGAGGGCCAGCCCAGGCACTGGCAGGGTGTGCACAGCTGCGCCTCCACCAGCCAGCAATGCAGCAGGATTGGAGCAGGGAAAAGCAGAGCTGAGGGCACGGGGGGCACACAGGGAGCTGCTGGGGGTGTTTGGGCTTTCACCCTCAGGGGACAACATGCTGGTTGGTGGGGAGCCCATCATTCTGCTTCACTGCACAGGGCACCATCTACCTCCCCCATGACCAAGCCTTCCTCTGCTGGGTGCTGCCAAGAGACCTTTTCTGCCAAATGTTGTCCCCAATCTCAGCTGCAGCATAGGTGGAGGATCTCTCCAGGATGTGCTGGGACCAGGCCTGCCGTGGTTCAGGGCTTGATTTCAGGATTTGGTGTCTGTTCTGCTGTCAGAGTCATGGAAAGCTGCTGGGGACAGAAAAAAGAGGTTGCTTATCATTTTTCAGTTGACAGTCCTCAGATTTCTCTTCATACATTTAAAGAGTAAACCCACTGTGATATAGACTATTGTTATTCATTCAAAAATGTGGAAATGGTACCTCTTTGTTTAATTGGAAAAAAACTCCAATGTTTTTATCTTGAAACATTCATCAGCTGCTCAATGAGACAACTATCCACATGGCCTTACTTCCAAGAAGAAATTAAATACTTTATCTTAAAAAAATTCTGTAAGCCCGTTTGTTGCTATTTTATATCTAGGTAAAGAAAATAACTTCTGATTGTCTTTAGATTATCCCAGTTGACAGTATATCAATGAACATGTTGTTATCAGATTATGAATGTTGCTATTTCTCTGACTCCTGCAGTCCTGTTTTTGCCAAACAGCCCTGTCTATATCTCAGCTGACATCTCTGCATTAGCTTTGTGCCTTCCTTACCAGCACAGTATGCAAAGTTTTGTAAGTGCCTTTGCTACAGCAGCCATTAACAGCTGTATTGCCTACATGAAATGATACTCTGAGATGTATTTCTTTACTCTGCTGCAGTGATATCTGCACATGATGACTACTTGGAGACAAAGAACTATGTCAAAAAGAAAGAAGCAGCTTCATAAAGTTGTGGGAAAATGCTACTTTGCTCTCAGCAAAGAGCGACTTTAAAATATCTAACTTCTCCATGCTGAATACATGATAGGCCTGGAGAAGAAAAAAAATTTAGTCCTTGCAGTGGATACACAGGCCCTTAAAGCAGGCCCATAGCTTATGGATCTGACTCCAAGGAACCAAAACCACCCCAGCAATCCCACAGAAGATTTCCATAAGGTTTTCCATCTTTTTGGAATACAGAGTCTCTACTACCCAGCTGGTAGGCAAAGAGATTGAACGCACAATTCAGAATACAATTGAAACACAAAAGTTTTGCAGATATGAAAAAAAAAAAAGCATAGAAGCAGATAGCTATATAGGTATATAAATAAAATTTATAAATATAGATTAAAAAAAATCCTTGTAACCCCACCCAACATTTCAAGTAGGTTGTCCATCTTGACATTTAAGCTTCTGAAAGCCTGTGTTTTACAGAACACTGGATATTCATTTCTCTGTGTCAACCCCTGCTTTGGTCTTTTGCCAGGATGGCAACCTTTAGAAATTTCACATCTGGTTTTCCCCACATTATGTTAAATATTTTGCAGAAATATTTTTGAAGAAAGAAATTAACTTGACATCACTGGGATATAAAGCAAATGTTGCATCCTTGTTGCTGGTATAGTGGAAAGGAAATATTATTTGGAGTCCAGAAGTGAGTGAGAGAAAGGAGGGGAAGGAGCTTGTATCAGGCACCGACTGCATTACAAAGGCATTAGTGACAGGTGGGGACAGCATGCACAGCAAAGAGAAAGAATATAAAATAGCTAGTCACTGGTTTTGCCACAAAGGCCAGGCCTTGGCAGTTTCTGCTACTGAAGAGAATTAGACAGAAACAGTCTCCCCAAGCATCCTATGATGCCATCTGGCTTATTACAGAGGAAATCCCCATTGGCAATCTGGGTTTTTTTCCCTTCTTTTTCTTCACAACAACCTGAACGAGTGCCAAAATTATTTCTCCCTCTCATGCTCCTTCTCTTTGGCATTGAAACATCATTCTGTAGAAAAGGGAAATATGCACTGCATTGGCTCAGATGAAGGCAACAACTTAAGGAGCCGGAGCCTTTGCAAGCTTTGAGACGGAAGCAGGGTTGATAAAGGAGATTAAACAAGCTGAGACCCTTGTGATGAACAGATTGAACCATCTTGGTGCTGAAAAAGTAGAGATATAGTCGATGGCTCTGATATACTGTCTGTGCTTGCCAGGAGAGCTATCCATTTCCATTATTAGCCTAAAAGGTGATGTAGGCAATGAAAGTGAGTCACCAAATAGGAGTTCAGGTGAGATGAAGGTAGCGTGAGCAGGGAGCACCTCTTTATTACAACTCTTCAAACCACCCACTGTGGGCAATTACTTTGTCACCTCCTTGTCCTTTCTGCAAGGTTTCCTTTCCTGAGATTAGCAATGTGCATGCACAACAGTGGTCTGTACCTGACAGACAAGGAGACACAAGTAGTGTGGTTAGTTTTAATTATATTTCAGTGAAACATCCACATTAGATGCAGAATGGAGCTGATTTAAATTACAGCTTGCCTGAAAACTGTGATTGACCTGCAAAAAGGTCCTACCATGTTTAAAAAGATGATTATATTGGAGGAAAATGTTAAATATTTTGCCAGACACTGAATTTTAATTTTTATCCTAAATATTTAGTTTTGTGTGTGTGGAGTAAGTCATGCATATACATGGAGCTAGATTTTGTATATATTTTTTTATTTTTTAAATATCCTTTTTTCTAGGTAAATAACTGTTTTGTGAGTTCCCCATAATCTCAGTAGTCTTTTTATTGCAGAAATCTTTGCAATGAAGAACAGTTAACTGATATTTTTTGCAACCAAATAACTTTCATGTCAGCTTGAAATGTTAATGAATATTTTGTAAATAATGTAGTGTACATATGGGATGTGTATATGTCCTCTACGGAAGTCTGTCTCTTATTTTCACATTGTGGTGAGGTGGGACACTTGTTCAGTTCTGGCCTGGATATGATACATCTTTCTTCAATCTTTGTTAATACCACATCATATTTAATCTGTGGATAGAAATGGAATAGCCACATGTCCCCCTCTCCTTCTGGTTTTTGTCCAGTCATCAAACTGGAGCTCTGCCTCTCAGCCATGCTGCTTTTTGAGATCGTAGCTCAATTGCATTATTGTTGTGTTTTCTTCCTTCTTTCCTGCAGTATAAATGCCACTGAAGTATTTGCTTTAAAAATATAGAACTTGTTCAAAGTGGTTATGTTGTGGGTAAAGTGACCTATTGATACCAAGCCATCTGGGGAAAGATGTGTTTAACAAACATAGGAAAAAAAGCAGTGCACTCAGCAGGTTTGGGAGAACGGTATCAGATGTCTGAAAAGCAACTGTTCTTATATTAACACTAGTGCTTCCTGGCTTTCAAGTGTACTGTAAGTGCTTAGAGTGTATTGCCTAAAGTCTAGGAGTTTTTCTGCAGTTTCTACTCCACAGTGAAAGTTTCTATTATTTCTTTTGCCATGTAACAGCCATAGGTAAATTCAGAAAATATCAACAGTTTCAGGAAGAAAAATCTTATTTCTGTCACAGACAAGGAAATAAAGATTAAAATAGGGGTTTCCAGGTATTACCAGAAGCATCCTACTACATGAAAAAAAAAAAAAAAAAAAAAAAAAAAAAAAAAAAAAAAAGTAGTAGAAAAGGGAAGACATTAAAAAGGGAATTTAGTATTGTGTGTGAATATGCAAAAGTGAGTTATGTTGCTTCCTGACAGATTTTGGTTTTGACCTAAGTTCCACATATGTTATTTATTAAGAGTGTTTTCTACTGTTATAAAAGTTTCTGGCAGTGGATTTCAGGCAGCTCTTCTCTGAGATACTTCACCTACCTGTGAGAGGACCTGGCTGTATGCACAGCAAATACCTGAAGTGTCTGAGTGGTACTGCTGTGCAAGCCATTCACCACTCACTGCAGAGCTGAGTGAAACCTAAAACTATTAACAGCCAGAGAGACAGAGGTCAGGATGCAGAGGTGTCTTTGAGGACATGCCCTTTATGGCCTCTGTGCAGCATAACCTCACATGAAGGGACTGACATCTCCTTACAGAAAACTGTACTTTGCAAACCTCAGCAAACTGTGACTTGATGATCTCAGCAAATAATGGCTTTGTCTGCAGTGCTGGGGTCTCTCCCTCCATGTGGATCCTGCTGGCAGGTGAAATGGCATTGACTGCCCTGGGTTTGTGCTGCTCAGGGCCAGGCACTCCAATCTGCATGTCCAGGGCTGCAGCTGGAGGACACAGAAAGGAAAAAGTTCAGGCAGAGAGCACTGGGAAAAGACCAGAGAGATGGGAATAAAACTTTCTGCAGCCTGGCCATCCATATTTATGTGGGTGGCCTCTGTAAGGGTCTGTTTCCCTAGACCTCATCCTGTTTTTTTCCAAAGGGAAATTTCCCAGGCAGAGCTTCTGAGCATGTCCCCACTGATGAAACAGAGGGGATCAGTCACCAAGACCTGGGAGCCAATGGGAGCTGGACTAATAGATGGTGGAACAGCACCTAGCAATAAAGACTCAAGGTCTTTATTAAAGGTTTGTTACTGTTTGACCACTACTTGTCAATATACCAGTCTTTATCTGAGTAACCCTTTCCATGAAGTTTGAAAAATGAGAAAATAAACCAGCCAGCATCTAACCTGACAAACTGTAGGTCCAAAGCTAACCCAAGGGTTAACTTATTCAAATCTAATGAACTGCCTCATTGTTTGAACAGTGCTGATAAGTTTTTGATAAAAGGCCTTGTATTATTGCTTTTACACAGTTATATTGTCCTTGCAAAAGACAAATTGCTCAAAATAGAGCGAAAATGTACTTCCTTACAAGTCTTTTCACAGAAAATATGCACAAAATTAATGAAATAAATGAAAAAGAAACACATAATAAACAAAAGAGTGACATTTATGTGCAGGAGACATATAAAAATTGCCTTTGCAATAGAAAAGACATCTTGATTGTGAAATTGGCTACTGTCGGAATAGCACAATTTTAGTAATCTCTCTATCCCAAGCACAATATTTTATCCTTATTTTCCTTCAAATCCATCACTCAGTTTACTCGACTAGAGGAGTTTTCACCAAAAAAAATTGTACTGACTGTATCAGTAATTTATATCTGATAAGAAATGAAAATATTCATGGATTTCTGCAAACTATGTGCTGGAAGTGTGGCACAGAATGATGAATAGCCCTGACTATCTGAAGGTATTTGTGTCTTTTGTTATCTTTAAAAAGATAGGTTTTGAAAGCATGTGAGATCTAAATTTTTTACTTTGTTACAGCAGTATTAAGTGGTGCTGTTCATCTCTAGGAAATGAGAAAATATTCAAAACCCAGCAGCACCACAAACTCATGTTCCCCCATTCTCCTCTCCTGCAAACTAGGAGGTCTTTGGGATACTGTGTATAGCCTTTGCTGGGATTAGTGAGTCTGAGATATATTTTTGCCTTTTCATTCAAATACTGGGCCTGGAAAACAGGCATTTGGAGAAATCAGGGACTGCCTGGTCACTGGAGTTCTCCTTTCCTCAGAACAGACATATGTCTTGATCACATGTGTAAGTCTGGCCCACACCATGACCAAATCCCCCTGCAGGCTGTGCAAACTGCATCTTCATCTCTGCTCACCTACAAATGCCATGGTTTAGCCTGCAAAACTGCAGAATTTGCACTGGGATAGGGCAGGGCAGAATGCATTTGGTCACTTTGCAGTCATGAACAGTTACTTGTTTTTATCTCAGGTAAAACAGAAAGGACGTGTGTGCCACATAACCCAAAGGCTGGATGTTGACAGAGAATGGATGATATCAAGATATGAGCTGTGCCTGGCTCCTTACCTGCACTGCTTGTCCAGAAACACAAGAAGCACTAGAGGTAGACCAGCTCTTGCTGCCTCCTGCAAATCCATCTGGCTGAAAAAACCCCACCCGTGGTGCTTTGTTGTAACTGCTGCTGAATGGGGAGTTCCAGGACAGTTCTTATCTGTCAGAGTGCACTCATATTAAGAATAGTTCAGATTTTAGCACTCTGTGTCCAAATATTTTGCATGTAATGTAGCTTAGCAATGCCTCCCAGGAAATATTACTCTGTCAGTAGGCAAACAATTGCTTAGCTTGAAAGAAGTGTAATTATTTAAGGCATGCACAAATGTTTTTGGCTGCGTGGTGCTGTAACATTATTAACTGTGGGGGAAAAGCTAGCTAGCTCTTTTTTAGAAACTATATTACCATTGTCCTGAAATGCAAAATTGCTGTAAGTCCTATCCTGACCAGAATTCCATATTTGTTCTTGATAGTAGATTGGATTTCAGAGCAGGATTAAGTAAATAAGTCATATTAAAATGACAAAATGGGTAAATAGAATATAATGTGAAATGAAATGTAAATTGGATTTAGGCAAACACTTTTATACAGACCTCCCGTCAAACCCTATCAGACTGCTTCAAATTCCTACTGTGATTTCTGCTCGCAGTTCTATTACATGTTGCCACTCAAGGGCATTTGATGTTTTCTCTCTCTGGAAATTCATTTGCATTTAAATGATTTGAAATAATCATAAAAGCCAAGTGCTATGAAGTTTGAAATTAGTTACTGTCTATAAATTGCGATGCCATTAAAAGATGATTTTGAAGAGCTTTGCTGTCTCAAATGTATGCAGATTAAAATCTAACAAAGTACACCTTGTTACAAAACTGTAAAGAATGGTGTGACATGGACTTAAATTGATTTATTCTCCTACTAGTGCCTATAAACTTTACATACTTGGGTTTCTTCTCAAAGTGGGAAAAAATCCTTTCATTTGCCTGCTGAATCTGAGCCAAATTCTGTTCTCAGATGGGGTTTCATTGGGTGTATCTGACACCAGTTCTTGGCCTTCAGAGTTTAATCTATACGGTCTATTAAATTTCTGGAAATGCTGTATGAATAGTTGGGTCTCATAATTTTTTTATGGAGGGAATAAAGGAGTGGGATCAGGAACAACAGGGGCCATTTACAGCTGGCAGTACGCGTATGCGCATTTATACCTGTATCTGTTCAGTTTTCCCTCTCTACCTTGAATTTCAGTGTTCTCCTGGTAGGTGTTTCTACAGGATCTTCTCTCTGAGGCAGCTGGTGCTCCTGGTATGTCACCCTGGAGCCAGCCTGGCCTTCTTGCCTATGGAAAGGTAAAACCTGGTTAGGAGCACAAATATATTTTGAAATGCTGAAACCCCTGTTGAAAGAGAGCCCTTTTCTCCATTCACCTCCAGACAAGCTTAGGCAAAATAGAGCTGTCACCTCATAAACTCGTCTTCTACCTCCCCTCCCCTAGCACTATTCCACTTTTAACCTATTCCTGCTCTCTGCCTGTGAGACCTTGTTGCAGTATACTGCCTAGTATAAATTCCTACTCTCTCTTTGTTTGTACCATTGGGATATTATAACTTTACATTTTTGGATACCAACAGTACATTCCAAATATATTTTCCTATCCCCAAATAATTATAAATGGACTTTACCGCAAATATATGTTCAACTATGTCTAGTTGTATAACTGGATCTTAAGATGTTTGTAGCAAGGAAAATGAAGTTGCCTTGGTTTACAGGTCTCAGAACCCAGGGATGGAATTACCTCTTTATAAACATATTTATGTGTGGATTTTTATTATTCAAGAGAAAGAAAGAAGTGTGTAGAACATATCTTAAAGGGCAAGAAAGGTTTTGGGGTTGTATTTCTAGTCTAGTGGTTCAAAAATTCCTGATATATTTTCCTTGAAGATAACATTAGCTGTATGATTCCTACAAATCTTTCCAGTACAACAGAAAGTCCTATACTTGTTTGTGTATGACTCGTAAAGCAAAGCAGCTGCCTTAACCACCTCTTTAATAAGCAACTTTTTTCTCTGGAATTGTCTCAATGGTTAGTGCAATCTACCAGATAATCCTTCCTAATCAATCCTTAATGCAAATTCAGTCTATGCACGCTAGTCTGGGGACAATACCTGGTCTCTCAAGTGGGGTTTATGGTTGCTGCAGGGTCAGATTAGTAATGAATAGTGGGGGAAGTGAGACAGAAGTGAACTGATAAGTTTAACACATTATTGTTACTCTAGCATGCTACATGCCTGTAATGTTAGTGTTCTGGTAGAGTCCTGACTGCCTTTTCAGAAGGAATATCCTTATAGATTCACTGTGCAGCCCAGGCTAAATAACACCAAATAAAGGATGAGTCTGTTCAGTTCTGATAATTCCCTGGAAGATCAGTTGGAGGACAGTGCATTTTACATAGGAAATGAGAGGTGGGCTATTTGCCCTGGGCAAGTTTTCATTACAAAAGCAATTTTGGCTTCTACACAGGTTTTGCTGAAAACCCCCTTGCCTGAATTATTGACCCAAGAGCAAGCATTCTTTCAGTCCCAGATGGTTTCCCCTGAGCAGAACTACAGACTACCACCATCTCTCTTTCATTGAAATTACCTGGCCACTTTGCTAACAACCGTTTACTTCAGCCACTTTCCACAGTCTGCTTCAGGTGCTTGGAACAGGACAATTTTGTCCATATGATTTTTTTTTTAACCCTGGAGCTGCAGCACTGAGAAAACTGGGGATAGTCCCTGGAAGTCTGATCCATTCCCGAAAGAGTGAGAGGGTGCTGAGATACAGCAGTGATTTGGACAAGGATGAAGGATGCTCCTATTCACTGTTGAACTGATCCGAGTGGTTACTCCAGGTGTTTGCTTTTCCCTCGTGAGAGAAAAAAAGTGCTCTTAAGAACAGTGGATGGTCTACCTTTCAGTGAGAAATCCTTTTTAGCACGCTCTATAGAAAAGTTGGAAAAGCTTTTGTTTGAGCACAGTCCTCCATCACAGCAGGGTTTACTTAAATAAATTAAAAGCTTATGAAAAGACAGGTTTTTTGATGCCTCTTTTACATAAGTCCTTTTAAGAAAGACATCCAATAAATGAGCTATGGTAATTGATTCTGTCCTGCTTTAAATCAATATTCACAGACCACTGAAGAAAGTTTTGCAAATCATCTGGCTTTGAGAATTCTTACTACTCAAAACAAGACCTGGCAAAACAGATAAAAAATTACTCATAACTGCAGATGAAATTGTGGCAGGAGATTTAACTGAAAAATATAACATTTTATGAACTCAGGGCAAACCATATCTCCCAGAACATATTGCAATCTGATCTCTGCAGATGTTATTGAAATAATGCAGAGTTTGATAAAAATGAATAAATTATACTTTATTGTTGTGGATTATAAAATATGTTCTGAAAGGGATGGTAAGCACAGCAGGCATTTTGCTTTATCTAGTTTGACAGGGCTTCTTAGCCATTAAATGAGGAGACACAACTTAATATGTGCAAAAGGCAGAGAAGGAAAGGGCCTAGGCTGAAAACTTTCCAAAGATGGGATTGTCTCCTTGTGTGCTTACACAGTGCTCAGCACAGAGACCCTTGAGTGTTCAGTGCTCTCCCTGGCACAGACACTAACATAAACAGCAGGAGAAACTTTCTTCTTTGTTCTAAAATGATAATGTTTTCTTTATATTTTAAAAAACTCGTGGTTTTGGACAGAGCCTAGGTGCCCTTTTGGTTTCATCTGCCATTTTTTTCCTAACCACTCTCTATTTTCTTAGCTCTGCTTTGACCTATGTTAAGGAACATAAAGTTTTGGCTCCCCAAACCTGTGTAAGTTAAATATTGCAGCTCAGATCTGTCACTGCACAAGATGGGTTTGAGGACCAGAACTGCAGCACTGAATTTAAAACTGTAGGAGGTAACCCCATCTCCCACTACTGCAATGACATTTTTAGTTTTAGGGATTTTGCCCCTCAGGCAAGTATTTCTAAATATTCTGGAGTAGAAACTAACAGATGGGATTTCTTTAAAAAGATACAAACCACAGTTTAGGGTTTCAATACGATTTTTTTTTTTTTCTACCAGAAGCTAGATAATTAATGATTCAATGTGCAGCCACCATACACTGGAATTTAAGCTGCTGGAAATCTCATTCGTAACCATAAGAATGCAAAGGGGCACAAAAAGCTTGATTTGTTTTTGTGGCTTTCCTGAGTTAAAATTAAACCTATTACCATGAGCTGACAATGCAATATTGTTGCATTAAAGCCATGTTTATACTTTTTTCATGCAGAATGTTTCCTGTGAAAAACGACCTATAGAATTTGTGGTATTTTTCGAAGGCAGAGGTTAAAGTTATTATTCTGCTGTTGTAATATCTGTTTGTAGCCACACATGCTGTGCCTACTGCCTGCATATTGTCTATACTGCCTGCAGTTTGCTACCCTGATCACTGCTGTTAATAGGGATATTAGACATTCACTAGACAGTATAGTTCCTTTTAGTTGTCCAGCAGGAGACTGAATTTTGTGAACATGCTGATTGTGTCCCAGATTTATCTTTCTACAAGTCAGCTCTCTTTGGAGCTGGTGGTTTCTCATTGCACTTCTGTTCTTCCCATTCATTTTTGAAGTTGCTCTGTCACAAAGTTCCCAGCTCCCATTTAGTCAGCTGTAAACAGGAGGCAACTGCTCCAGAGGAAAGTAGTTATGTGATTAATACATTGATTTAGATTTGTTTAACATAAACAGGAGAATAAATTTAAATAAAGATGAAATACTTGGTTTCTTCTCTGCTGCTTAATGCAGTGGAGAAGTGTACTGGGGTAAAGAGTTATCCCTTCCTTGCAGAGACAAGAGCCTTGTGCCTCTTTTTGCACTGCCTCCAAGGAATGAAATGGCCTCCAAGAGCACAGTACTAGTCATAAAAGCAGTAATAGTTTAAGTCTAGAAAGCATTTAACAATATGCTTAAATTTAAGCTTTTTTTTCAGTCCCACCAGCCTCAAAAGGGTTTAACAAGACATTTAACATCCTCTCTGAACAAGGATACTTTCCTAGAGCTGGCCTTAATGAGAGAACTCGCTGCTTCCTTTTGCTGTGCATTCTAAAGCTCTTTGAGTTCTACCTCTTCTGCAAAACCTCTGAGGAGGATAAAGGCAAAGGGTTAAGTAACCATTTGTCATCATTCCTTTACATACCGTCCTGGTCATCCCGTGGCTGGTGGTTTCTCTGGTTTGTCCACCCTTGGATCTTGCCCAGTAAATGACTTGGAAGGTCAGACTTGCCTAGTAAATGACTTGGAAGGTCACACTTGGGGTCCCAGCACATGCAGAGGCTGACCACACACAGCATAGCTCTAAAAATATGAAATAAGTGCAGGGAGGGGTCACTCAAAAGGTAGTGCAGAATTACTAACTGCTTTCTTGAGGGATTTTGGCCAACTGTTTGTCCACTTCTAATTATACTTTTACTGTTGATTTAAATTGTAACACTACCAATACTTTCACATGATGTCTGCTTAGGGGGAAAGTAAGCAGAAGAGTGAACACCAATTAAGGGAAATGAAAGCAAATCTGTTTACTGATAATATATGTGACAACACTGAGACAGGTAAATGGTACTCAGGGATTGCTCTCTGCTCATGTTTATGATCTTCAATATATTTGTGCATTCCTCATTTACTGCCCAGGCAAAGTTTGCATTTCCAAATTACAGATGTGTCGTGGCAATTTTGGTCACAACAAGGTCAAAAATTCTGTCATTCAGCAGACCTACACTGTTACTAAGTAGTACTTCTGAATGCGATTTTACTGATCTCTGTTCTTGTTGGAGAATATACTAAAATTCAGATTAAAGGTAAGTGTCTTCTGTATGCACTGGAGTTTTTCATAGCTTCTTCCTCAGCGAAGCTTTTCTTTTCCTCATTTCATCTTGAAAGGTCATTTTAGAAACGAAAAAGCCGTGTTGCCAACTTTTTAAATAATTATGATCTCCAATAAAATGCCATCTATTTTTAACATTGTACTTCTTAATGTGTCTTTTTTAAAGACACAAGTAGATGACTTTTTCCATGAATAATTTATGACTTCAGAAACTTTGAATGCTATGACATAAATTATCAACTACTTTTCTACTGTTTGCTGATAAAGTGGGGGTGTTTTCCACACACTCTGTAGTCAGATCATGTTTGTAGTCAGCTTCATTTTGTTGCTGTATTTGAATGATGACATTTCATCATAGTTTATGCCACTTAATAGCATAAAATGTCAGAAGGAAATGATCATAACACTTCTGCAGATGATAAGTATTCCCTGCCTCTACTCTGTGAAGTAAACCATGGTGCACTCTGTAAAGTAAAAGCAAACACCGTGGCAAAGGTACTGGGATTAGGAACACAGAGTGTGCCTGGTTTAGCAGAGAAACATGTAGAAGATACCTCTCAGAAAATGGTTGCTGTCTTTAAAGGATTTCCAGAGGTGGGCAATATTGATAAAAGTCAGAGAGAGTACCCAAAGCTGTGTGCACAGTCTGGTGGAACATGATGGTTGGACTGATGGATGGCTGAGTGACCAGAGCAGAGCATCCATGGGCAGTGCAGAAGTGTTTCAACACCCTCAGTTGCCAGGGTCAACAGTAGTGGTGATGTATTTAAACTGATAATACAGACATGAAGCAGGAAAACACTGAAATGTTTGAAAAAGAGAATGAGAAGTAAAATGAAGTGCATAGCTGAGGCTGCATTGTGGCAGTAAAATATTCAACTGGCTTAATGTGCTTCAGGAAATAGTGATGTTTGGGATGAAGAGAAGAAGAAAATTAGTAGAAGTGGAGAAAACCAGATAACATTTTTTTCAGGCAAGAAGCATATTAAAGCAAATAAAGAACTAGAGGGGGAGAGTCTGCTGGGACTTGGAGCTTAGCAGAGAAGTGGTAAAGCAAATAGCAGAAGTTAGAGAGAATAAGAGAGATGGAAACTGAACGGAGAAAATAGCCTCACAGCACATGGAAGCAAAATATCTGGAGGAGACCCTGGGGGACACTAGTATGGATTTATGTCCTGCAATTATAATTAGTGAAAATGAGGGGATAAATGAGATTTTGCATTTTTAGCAGGACAGAACTATTTCCAAGTTTTAAAGTAAGTTTTATGTTGTCCTTGTCTGCTAATTTCTTTCTGAACTCACTCATCCATTGCTTGTCTTTACAGAAAGCACCTTTGTCTGTGACACATCTTGAGATGATCTGCTCTTGTCAGTGGAAGACACAGAAGGAAGAAAACTCCAGAGAAATGGCAAGATCCATTCGTAACAAACATAATAAATATCAATAAATTGCATGGTCAGAAACAGCACTGACATAGACAGGATGTGGCAACTGGAATGAGTATATTAAGCTATGTTCATCAAATTATCAGATTTGCAGTGGGATAAGAATATTTATATTTTTTTTTAATGCTTTACGGCTGTCAGGTCCCTGGAAGAAGGTTATGGTTTGCACTGAAAATTCATGAAGGAGTTAGACAGGCAGAAATATACTTGGAAATCTAGAAATGTATGAATCCTCTGGCAGGCTGTGGATGCTGCAAAGCAGGCCCTACATTTGCCTGATAAAGCAACACTTGCAACATCTGAATGCTTGAGGTAAGGAAGACAATAGAAATGTGAGGAGTTTGTGTCCTTGAGTCCATGGACCTTAGGAATGTTTAAAAGACGAAATATTTATTAATTTAGGATGGCTGTGTTTTAAGGATGTCTTGCAACTTGTTGTTACCTTGGAAATCACCCAGTCAAAATCATCAGGATTTTTTCAAATACTTCGTCATTGGATGTTTTGCAAAAACAATCTAAGTAACTTTGGAGAATGGACAGTCTTGAATAACTCAGAAAAGGTGCCTGAATATTTCCAATATTTTCTTACATATAACTCATTGTAGACTAGCAGCATTAATGTCAAATCCGGCTAGTTGCACAATAATTGAAGATTCATAAAATGTTTCTGGGAATCACCATGTAATTACCGTTGTCTCCAGTGGTGGTACAGGAAAATAATATGCAATATTTCAAGATATTTAATTAGGAAGTGTCAGTGAGTTACCTTGAAGATAACTTCTATCACCCCTGTATGACAAGCTTGTGTATGACTAGATGATGGATGAGTCCCCTCAGTAGGGAAGACAGATGAACTGAGGAACATAGATGTGATATGCAAAACTCAGTATGATGAAGTATATATAATTGTTGTTTACTCTTTAAAGGTGACCTACAAATTAAATGCTTTATGGTTACTTTTCTTGTCTTCTTTACAATGTAATAAAAAATTTTAGAAATTCTCCAGTAGAAACTATACTTTTTTTCTTACCTTAGAAATTCTTGTCCATTTTGTTTTTTCCCCAAAGACCTCAGATCCATGAAGGAAATAACAGGTTTATGGTATCAGATATCAAGGAACAAAAAGATGTTTGTGTGAGGGTGATTTCTTATGTGGTCTGCTTTGGATGTGGGAGCTGTTATGAATGCATATGTGGTTCACTAGTAATGTCAGCAGCAAAACCCATCATCCCTGTCTTGGGAATTGTAGAAAAAATCTTGTAGCCTTCACAAGGAAAATGTAATGTGAGATCAGAGGCAAAACAGAAAAGAGAATTTAAAGAAAGATGAGTCTCCTAATAGTTATTTCTGTCAAAAGAAAAAATGAACTACCAGTTTCTATTTATGCTATTTAGCATAAACAATGGGCTTTGTGTTCCTTGCTCAAGTAACTGCTCTCTTACCCTCTGTGGGCTGCATTACTTTACATTCTGACTAACTGCAGTTTTTCTTGCTGTCACCACACAGCTGACTTGATCACAGCCTTCGGTTTAGGAATCCTTGCTTTTTACTCTGACTCTTGCTTACTAGCCCATTTGTCTTCTACTCTATCAGTGCCCTTCTCTGTGGACCCTAAGGTGATAATTACATTAGCTGTACTTCATCACAAGCTTGTTAGGGCTTGACAGTTGATTTTGGCTGACTATAATCAGCCTTGTCCCCACTTGTCATTGTCCCTTTGTGCAGTGGTTGAGCATGTCTCTTTCTACATTAGCAAGCAGTGTGATCCATTAGGAGTGGATCTGCTGAGTGAAATAACCTGCACTGACCTCTGTGATATGTGTGGTTTTGGGGACTTGGTGCTAGTTACAGCCTGGTCCTATGGGCTGAATGCTTGTTAGTGCCTGAAGCACATCTTTAGGTTTGTCTTAATCTGAAAGAGGTCAATTTATGTGCTCAAAGACAGGTGTCTTGTGGAAATCACAGCACGTACTGGGGGAATGGTTGGGAGATTTAAAAATGTGTTTCTGACCATCAGTGCTGATGGAGGTGCCTTTGCTGCTTGCTGATATACCCAGGGTAGTACTGCTTCAGCTGGTCTGAAGTGAGACCAGATTACTAGGGCTTCCCTGTGTTCTGGGTTAAAAGGTAGGTGAAAATATATTTGTGGCTTTTCCACAAATGAATCTTCCTGTGCTCATTTAGCGGAGGACAAATGCTCTTTTCTCTCAGTGTCTGCATCTTGACAAAGTGTAATCTGGGTTTATTCCCATGGAAGTATCTCAGTGTGATCTGACTGAGTGGATCTTTGCCAGCTGACTTCAATGTATGGTCTGAAAATTAGAACAGGTAAACCTTCTTGTCCCTTCTACCTCTTCAGGATGGCTGGGGCCCTTTTCATTTCCTTAGTCATAAATTTGGATATGAAAAAGAGAATAATTGCGTGCATCTACACTTTCTCTGCTTTTTTGTGTGTCAAAGTACTTGATCTGTGTTGAAGTCCATGAGTGTCTCATCTTGGACTGTGCATATAAGTAATTAAATTATAATAATAATAAAATTAATAATAAAAAAGACTTCATTAAATTTTGTCAATGAGCACAAATTTAAAATAGACTAGTGGAGTTTGTTGAAAGATCCAACACATTAAGTAAGAATATATGTGGCTGAGACAGCTGGTGAGTAAAATTGTGATTGAAGAAATTCTCCATTCATTTGACAAGAATATTTATTTGAAACAAGATTGAAAGCAAGGGCAGAGTCTACTTTTTGCAGTTGTTGCAACCACCAATGCTGCAAGAAGTGCAGGAAGCATAGGAGTTGAGAAAACTTCTTGTGGTGGGTTTTGCATTCTTTGGTCATGGGTCATGTGCTGAGAGTAGAGTTGTGTCCATTCTGATTCCTTCACTGAAAAAGAGCTCATGAGAAGTCTTTGTTAATACAGTATTTGGTTCAATGGGGCCTTGGTTCATATCAGAGATCCCACAAAGGTGCTCAGAACACAGTGCTGCTATGAGGGATGGCTCTCACAAATGTGGTATTTGCTCATTTTTCTGTGAGTCTGAATGTGACCTTGTGCAAAACACATGCAAGCTGACTTTGAGTAAACTATTATTTTATGAAAATGTGGCATCACTATTCTAAACTTTTAAAAAATCTCCTTTCTTTTTTTACCTTTTCTTCCATGCAGGCCTTTTGTGGAATATCCATTATTTAATTTATTTCATTCTGCATTTTTTTTACCCAAATGTTTTTTAAATAAAGCTTTTTTTTTTNGGTCAAGACTAAAATCTATAGTGATGCTTCTATTTTTTGTAATACATATGTATGCTTGTGAAGACTCATAAATAACTTTAGTACCAATAAGCACAAGTAAAACTTGTTGACTGCACAGGAGACATTTGCAGACACAGTGAAAGCATGAACAACGTGTTATCATTGCTCAAATCAAAAGAAGGTCAGCACTAGGTGAAAAGTTTATAAGCATCGCACATCACAAAAGTATCCTGAGATGTTAGAAGCTAGCAGCTAGATCTTCACCTATTAAAAAATGGTCTTAACACCACTGATATTGCTGGAGATATGGCAATCCATACCAGACTGTGCTGGCCTTCTGGTTTTTATTCTGCATTTTACACATAATTTTCGTCATCAATCTCCATTTATGTCAATGACAAACGCGTATTTCACACAGTCAGAAATAGACAAAGAGGCGCATTCATTGTTATAACTGACAAATTAGTGTCTTTGTTCAAACAACTTGCATTTACATTCAGTGTTAGAGAAGGAAAAGCTTCTTAAAAATTTATAAGCTGACTATGCAGGTTAACTTAAATGTGCAGTCGTACAGTGTTGACTCAGAGTTAAATTTAGGAGCACTTTGCAAAACTAGTGGAAAGCAGAGCGTTTGTTCAACATCACAGACTTGCAAATGGTTGAGCTAAATATATGGTGAGCATTCAGTCACAGGTCAGGCTCAAACCGTGTGCTCAGAGTGCTTTCCGTGCATCGATTGGTCTAATTTTGGAGATCATTTTGTGTTTTATTCAAAACTAGACAAGGCTGTGAGGAAAACACGGACCTATGGGATACAGAAAAAGACTGATACACAAAGCAAACTTGATGCTCTCCTTCTCTCTGTGTGCTTTATGCAGCCACTTCTGGAAACTTGGCTACCTGGGATCAAGTTCTGCCTGAACTGCCTGTGAGATACCTCCTCCAGTTACACTGGGCATCCTCAGCCCACCTGATAGCAAAAGGATTTTAGTTTATCAATTATTTGTTCAGAGACCTCTCCCAGTTCTTAGCAAACAAGGACCTGGGCTTTAAAACCCAGACATGTCCTGTCTGAGTAAATGTGTAATTCATGTGTATAAATGCACAGTGTTCTCTCATAAATCAGTTGCTCTCATCCATGGGTGACCAGACAGCTGCCTAACTGGCCATTTTGCCATACAAATACCTTATTTAGAGACAAGAATTAGGCATCCATGATATATGGATGTCATTTTATGCCCTTAAACTGATAAATGGGAAAATTATTTTTCACCCTTTATTTGTTTCACATTCTCCTGTCTCTCTCTAACCTGTCCCAGGACATAAAACACTCTGAAATGACCATCCAGGCTTTCAGATTATAAATTCCCCTGGGTAGGAGGATTTGCTTTATGTGTTTTCTCCTGTGAGCCCGGTGTACTCTCCTGTGTTAGGGAAGTGCTTGAGTGCATGCCTATAATTCTCAGCAAGACCAGTGTCCATGAAATCACATTCCAGCCCACCACCTGTCTCCAGAGGTGCTGTGTAGCCAGCCTGCAGACAGCCACTGGTGCTTCAGGTGTCCTAAGGACCTTGGTCCTCAGAGGGTGTGCAGAGGTTGTGGTGGCACATGCTGAGCTTGTGCTTACAACAAAGACAATACTTGAAGACTCTTCCTCATCCCTTGTAAAGGGTCCTTCTGCCACAGAGCACTGTTGGGGTAGAGGCCCATGCATTCTTGTTAATTGATTTCAGCTAGGAATAACATTTAGTCAGATCTAACCAATTTTTTTAACATGACCACCTAACGCCTGTTCATTTAGAGCATCAAGTATCTTTAAAGTCATTAAAGACTGAGATGAGTCCAACTTCAGATGTTACTTGAAAATGAATGATCAGTCCCATCTGGGCATAGGATGTTCCTGGTATGTTATGGGAGTGGCTGCAGAGCCCTTTTTGAACTTGTTATTTAGCCAACGACTTGCTGACATCTGAATCTGCACATGTAATGAATAATTTAAACCATAGGGAGCAGAAAGTGTGGCTGAATTAAAAGACAAAAAAAAAGCTTGAAAATGCTTTCATGATCCTTTTGCTTGCTTAAAACTTGGACATCAAACAAGAAAAAAATGCAGTTTAGGATCATTTCACACTGTACAAGGAACCAGTGGAGTTGTAGAGTTGAGCTCATTGGATATATCCACTTTAAATTGCATCTCTCTGTAGTCAGTCAGGACAAAGATATAGACATTAACAAGAAAATATTAAAGATTTATTTTGTCTGTTTTTACTTGTCTTCAGAAGATCATTTTGTAAGCAATTTATGTTACTAGGTAGACTTTATTCCACCATTGTGTACGAATTACCTGTTGCTCACCTATGAATCCTGCTTTTCTGTTTCCTTTTCAGCCAGTCTGAGAGGTGCAGAGATTCAGAGTCCAGAGCAGTGTTGGAATATAATGCTGGAGTATTTTCTGAAGTTTATAATGTTTATAATGTTTACACTGCTCTGAGGCTAAGTTAGGAAAGTTCAAGATTTCTGCAGAAACCTTTGTTGTGAAGAGGCTTGCCAGACTTGGGGTTTGGGTCACAGGTTGATAGGCAGTGGTGGGCAAAGGAGAGAGAGTGTCTCTCTCCTCTCTGAAGCACCACATCCTGGTGGCAGCAGATGGCTGGATGCTGGGATCAAAGAAATCATGTTCTCCTTCACTGTGATAATTGCAACACTCCTTGCTGACTTCCATATTTATGATCATGGGTGTATTTGATATATTTCAATTGATAAAGGTCCAGGAAAGTGCATTTTCTGTACAGTAATGAAGACAGTTATAATCCTGGCTAAAATACACGTGTTCAAGGTTGTAAACACAGTGAGGGAGTGCAGTGACTGCTGGGCTAGATGTGGCTGTCATTGCTCTTGACAGTGAGATGTTCCTTTGCTGATGTTGTGGATTAGTGAGTGGGGTTTGTGCAGCCCTCTATCCCTTCAGAGGTTACTCTCATCGAGGTGGAGAGAGCTTCACTTGTGCCTTGTGGTGCAGGATAAGCAGCTGGGAACACTAACCACAAACCAGTGCTATTTTTCTATCTGGCTATTTGCACTTATCCAGCTTTTTAAAACTAACTTATAGGTGTTTTGCAGGTCAAGTTTTATGGCTTGCTTTGATGTATGGTGGGGGTCACTGCATAGGCTGAATGTTTACTCCCATATTTTCTTGGGGCAGTAAGTATTTAACAGCTTAACTGTGCAAAAGTATGTATTTAATCCCCCCACAATGTCCATTCAGTCATAAATATCTCTAGATTTTTGAGTACAGAATTTCAAGTATGAAGTCACCAGAGTCTGTATTCCACATGTGGAGGTAGGAAGTAGCCAGGAGGCATTTCTTGAGTCATGTTCAGATAGAGGTCTTATAGGCAAATGGCCATGACTCAGCTGGCCCTGAATTAAACAGCTTCCAAAGAGCACTTTCCCTCTAGAAACAGAGAACTGACCTAAGCCATGGTTGAAAATGTGTAAACAGCACTTATTGCACTCCATCACTGTTATCCCAGAACCAGGAAAGACAGTGAATGAAGGTGCATGTACAGCAATAAAAATTCCTATTTGTTGACTTGGTGTTCTGCAACAGCATTTCGGTCTCTTTTTCTTTCATTTCCTGGGAATTTATTGTTCGAAAATTTCTCTGTGTAACTATGATTTTTCTAGAGGATCATCAGGAAGACCTGTAAGCTGTTTCCTGACAGGAGTTTGAGAGAGAAGAGAAAATGAGCTGTTAGTAAGAATGCTGCCTGCTGTCTGAATTGCCCTAATTCATGAAGGGACACAAAGCTTAGACAAAAATTCACGGTGCCTTAACCCTGGGAATGACTCCATTGTTTAACAGCATGTTTGTGTTCACACAAGCATAGGAGCTGGGCTGAAGCAGAGCATCCTTTGGAGCGCTGCCATGGATGGGTAGGGGCTCTTCAGGAAGGTGGAGGGAGTTCTGTCTGAAGGCAACAGGGATGCAGGGAGTTCTGCCCTGGCATGGATGAGGAGACAGAACTTGCAAGCTAGGATCAGTGGGAGTAATAATGTGCGTGGTTTTGAGCAGGGTGCCTGCTACTGCCAGCCTGATGGCAAAGAACAGGTGAACCCTTCTGCAGACAGCTGGGAGAAGGTAGAAGAGCCAACAAAGGGAGATACTCTGACAGACCTGATACCAACATGAAGGTTGTGGGCAGGCTTGGCTTCTGTGACCATGAACTGTGGAATTCAGGGTCCTGAGAAGTGGGAAAAGTGCCAAAATCAGTATCATAATTCTGAACTTCAGAACAGATTTTGTCTTGTTCAGAGACCTATTTGGAAGAATCCTGTGGGACATGGCCCCGAATAGATGAGCAGTCCCTAAGAGTTGCCTGATTTTCAAGATCACCTCCTCCAAGCTCGAGAATGGTCCAGCCTGACAAGCAGGAAAGCAAGTAAAAGTGGCATAAGGACTTCATGGATAAACAAAAAGAGCAAGGAAGCCTTATCCCCACTGAAGGAGAAGTGAGGCAGAGAATATCTAAACAAATTGTGCACGCATAAACAAATCCTTGGACCTGAAGGAATTTGAAGGAATCTCCCTGTGGAAAGGGGATTCTGTTTTCTGAGCAGCTCTTGCACCTTTTTGTGACGTGAATTTTTTTTTTTCTTCTGAAAAGAAAAATCTACTGAAAGCTGTTTCACTTTTCTCAGCATAACCACTTCTCTAACCTTGCAAACACATTTCATAGCTGCAAGGTGATAGTAAAACTGTTCAGAGATCAGTTTAAAACAAACACACATCTGAGCAAGTAATTGTAAACAATTGAGTACATCAAATAATCTAAAGCCTAAATAAATAGTTTATGAAATGTACATAGTTAACTACTGTCTAAAAAACTATTACCAAGAATAAAACACAAACAGGAAAAGGGGGCAATAAATGAGTATCTCCTCAATAATAATTTGCCTGACCCTACAGTTCAAAATTTCTTAGGGCCACATTGACCTATATATAAAATAGACATTACATTTATAAATTATGATTATTAAAAAAAAAAACAACACAACCTGAAAGCTGTTCTGAAACTGTATTATTTGTCATGGTGGTTTTTTGTTGTTTGTTTTTTGGGTTTTGGTTTTTTTTGGTGTCAGAATCTGTTAATTAACAGTGGTGCTATATTTTTATGAGAGATATCAATTTATCCAAGCTGATGGTCCATTTCAAAAGATCTCAGAATAAGATTCTTCACCTATTCAGTTGAAAGCTCACTATCCCACAGAGCCATTCTTTAATCACTTCAATGCATGCCTCCATAGAGAGCAGAAAGAGTTCTTGACTTTATTAAAATACATTTCTTCTTCCAAACTGAAAATTAATCCAGATTCAGAGTCAAAAGGTCATCTTGCTCAGTTCTAAAAGGTTTTTTTAATTTTTTGTTTCTGATGTTAATAAGCTTTGAAAGTTTGAGTATTGTTGCTGGTGTATACTTTGATCAGTGGATTTGAAATGCAAGCTGTTTGGCCATGGCCCTTCTTTTCATTACATTCAGGGAGCACTCAATAAAGTGAAGACCAAACTCATTTGGAGGCTTCTTAATGCCAACATCAATACATAAAAATTATAGAAATAATATTAAGAAACATACAAGTTTTAGCAAGACAATGTTGTTTAAAATTTCTAGCCTTTACTTGCTCTGTGATTTTTGACCTGAGGTCCTCTGTAAGAACTGAACAGGATTTTCTAAGAATTAGTGTGTCTTCCTGCAAAATGTATTTCCAAGTTGGGTTGGGTGATATAAATGTCCTCTTCCCAGCTGCAGATATATCTGTCCAGTGACTTTTGCTTTTCAAACACCAATAAGATAATTTTTCCCATATGACTGAGCAGATCTGTGAGCAGCACAGTAAAGAAGACAAGAAGATGAAGGTGCTGCAGCTGGCCATAATCCTATCCTCCTCTCCTTACCTCTTTAAGTTGGTTTTGAATTTATTCAATGCAGATCACTCCTGGATCTGTTGTAACAGTCTGGTGAATAATAATAGTAATAATAATAATAATACCTTGCAGAAAAACAAACAACACCATGAAAAAACTTGTAAATACAAGTCTTTATGCCAGTCTTTTTCTTCACCCAGCAGAGTGGTTCAAAATGTGGACAAGTCTGGTTAGGAAGTGATCAGCCACTGGAAAGCAGCATTGGTGACTTCTTTCTTGAATTCAGGATCTTGAATTCATTCTAAAATGCAGAACAAGGCTGCTTTAAGCATGCATAGCCTGCCTGCTTCTAGCTTTGGAGGAGACAGAGCTCCCCAGTAGATGTAGGCGCTGTAGGAGCTGCAGGAGCTGTAGCACCTAAGGAAGTTCAGTAGCAGATATTCAATCTAAAAATGTTCTCACTATTTTACTGGCTTGGCTCTTAATTTGTTTCCAAACCCTACAAATGTATGTTATACCTTGAGAAACTAGCAATCATTTTGGGTTCTGGTTTTGTTTCTTGCAGACTGCAAAGAGCATTACTTTAACAGAGTTCTGTTTTACATTAAAATTTCTATAAAATACATTTTTTCTATCCTTCTGGCATACTGCTTCTGATCACCGACATCCAAAAACTCACCTCACCCAAATGAAAGATTGATCTGATCCACATTTTCAGGAAAAGATATAATGAGGGATTGGTTGTGGCTTAAAAACTTGGATAGCAGGTTCCAAAATGAGGAGTATTTATGACTGTTTTATAAGCACTTAAAAATAGGACGGAAATACCAATATAGCGTTCACTACCAAAGAGACTTTATGAAATCTCCCTTTAAATTGTAATGTCTTGGATTTAATGCATTTTAATGTTCCTAATTTTGAATTAGGAAGGAAAAGGAATTCCTGACATTTGCACTGTGTGACTCTGCTATGTGGAAACTCACAGCATCTCATAATGGCTTAGATGGCAATAATAAATAAACAAAATGGGCCTTAAGGCTTTTTATTTTTCCTCATTAGTGTGTACAAAGATGTTGCTAAAGTCACCTGTTTTCTCTCTGTAATGGTAACAGAGTCCTTGTTTAATCTATGGTTGTTGTAAGAGTCAGTTACCATTACCTTTGTAATAGGCTTTTATCATATGATTGCCCTTCTGAATCCACGGCATCTCTTGTGTTTGCTGTTGAGATGTAGTTGAAAATTTGGATGCGAGTGGGTATTTACCTGTTTAGTAAAGAAATGTATAAAAAAACCCCTCCAACAGTTCTGGACATTCTGTATTGCACTTCAGTTTTCCATATCATAAAAATCCTCACTGCTGGAAGCACAGTAAACAAGGATTTCTGGGTGGGGCTTGGCCATGATGGAGGATAAAGAAGTTCTTGTATTTTAAGTGTAAGTTAACTGGTTTTTTTTTTGGTTTTTTTTTGTTTTTTTTTTTTTTTTTGCTTAGTGGTTTATTAGGTTGCACTTCATCATTTGCACGTTAACTGGTCTGATTGCTGTTCTTAATTACATGTTGTAGTTATCATTTCTGGCTTTAAGGTAGTTTTGTATTTGAGTCGGGTGAAAGGTCAAAGGCCTTGTAGCTAAGGGAATTAGGTTCCCTGTCTTTAATTGTTGCTAGTGAAAATTCAGCTGCTTAAATGGAGAGAAAAGAAGTAGAAATCAAAGTGACTAGTGATTGAGAGACCCCAAAGAGCAGCAAGCTGCAGGACTTATCTGGTGATTCATGGCTTTGTGTTTTATATATTGACCATGTGAATAAGCATCAGACATGTGATGTTCATAAGGGGTTACACGAGGAAACCACTTTTTTCATGAAAGGACACCTGAAATATTTACAGAATCACAAAATCTGTTAGATTGGAAAAGACCTCTGAAATCATCAAGTCCAACCCATGACTCAGCACAAGTCTAGACCTTGGGACAAAGTGCCACCTCCAGGAATGGTGACTCCTCCACCTCCCTGGGCAGTCCAATCCAGTGTTAAGTCACCCGTCCTGTAAAGAAATTCCTCCTAATGTTCAACCTAGATGTTCCTTGGCAGAGCTTGAGGCCACGTCCTCTTGTCCTTTCACTGGTTACCTGGGAGGAGAGACAAGCCCCACCTGGCTACAATCTCCTTGCAGGCAGTTGCAGTGACTGATAAGGTCTCCCCTGAGTCTCCTTTTCTCCAGGTTAAACAACTTCAGCTCCCTCAGCCATTCCTCACAGGACTTGTGCTCCAGAGCTTTCCTAACTTTGTAGCTCTTTTCTGTAGTCTCTTCAGCACCTCAATACCTTTTTTTTTGCATTGAGGGGCCCAAAACACAGGATTTGAGGTGTGGCCTTACCAGTGCTGGGTATAGGGGAGCAATCTTGCCCTGGTCCTGCTGGCCACAATATTGATGATACAATCTAGGATGCTGTTGGTCTTCTTGGCCACTTGGGCACAGCTGGCTCATGTTCAGTCACTGTCAACCAGCACCTGCATGTCCTTCTTCCCTGGGCAGCTTTCCAGCCATTCTGTCCCCGGGCTGTAGCACTGCCTGGGGTGGTTGTGGCCAAAGGGTAGGACCCAGTACTTGATCTTGTTAAACCTCATATTGCTGTTCTAGGCCCTTTATCCAGCCTGTGCAGGATCTCCTCTGCAGAGCCCTTCTACTCCCCAGCAGATTGACACTCACACCCAACTAGGTGTTGCCCATGAATTTATTAAGGGTAGACAATTCCCTCATCCAGATCATCAATAAAAATAGTGAATAAGACTGGGCCCAATACTGATCCCTGGGGGCCATCACTGGTGACTAGACATCAACTGGATGCAGCATCATATTCTTAGATGGGAAGACTCACTCCAGTTCTTGGATGAAAAAAATTCAAGGCTATGTATAAAAATGTAATTCAAAAGAGTGTGAAAACAGCTAGGAGAAAAATGGAGAGGAAACTGCAAGCAGATCAGGAGTTCTAAGTACATAGTGTACAGGACAGCCAAATGCCCTCTGAAGGGGTATTTTATAGAAATACATACACTTCAGGCCAAGGCAGAAGTAGAATTTGGATAACTGAGTTCTAAGGAACACCCAAAAAGTTTTCTGTACTGAAGAGAGAGGATGAGCAACCAGGAAGAGAAGATAACATGGCAGGAAAGAAAACGAGAATGGAGGCTGGTTTTACAAGATGACAGGAAAAGAAAATGGAAATAACTAAGGATAAAGACTCCAGGAGAGATGAAGATGACAGTGTATTAAAAGCAGAGAGCATGGACAGAGGGTAAAGAGAATACAGAGAATCAGTATGAAGGAAGGTAAGTGGTGGAACACTTGCTCAATTTGCAATAAAACAAAGCTTTCTTTGAGGATGACAGCTCCCTGAGATGCACAGCTATAGACTGCAGCTCAGAAAAGATGTACAAGTGAGTGAGGAAACTTTGTGACTAAATAATACCCCTTCACTTTGGGATATTATCAGCTAACTTTGGCATCAAGCAAGTGATGGCTCAGGCGATTGACGGGGGTGAAGTTGTGAGAAGATAATACAATCAGACACATAGCACAAGATCTTGGGATATTTGGTCATTGCAATATTAGATTGGACATTAGACATTTACAAAGAAGATGATGCAAAGGTAACTTTTAACCCAAGATTCACAAATTCAAGAGTAAACTCAACATGCTAAAAAAGTGGGTGAATATAGTCAGCCCAGACTGAGGAACTTAGGAACTAAGTGCAAATTACTCTGGGAATTTCTCTCTGTCAGAAGAATGAAAACTGTCAGAAAGCTCTTTCGAAGCTAGAGTCAGTTCTTACAGATCAGGAAAAAAAAAAAAAAGATTAGAAATCAACAGGGAGCCTATATTGAGGAGAAAAACTAATGAGCAAATAAACCTGGCTTTTGCAAATTACTCATTTCTGATATAAAAAGAATAGTGCTGAAAGTTCAACTAAGTTAGAATTGGGAAAGAATATTAAAATGAATAAGAGGAAAAATGTTTGCTTAGCTGTAAGAAACTTAGGTCAAGGAAATTCTGTCTAAAATGATCCTCCTGGTTTGATCAAAAATAGTATTATTTTTCACAGGCAGAGCAAGAATTGTTTAATCTGACACAATGGAAGCTGAGAAGGGATATATGAACGCTGTCTGCAAATACAATTGGGTGTAAAGACACCACATAGGAATAAAAGGTCAGTGTGGACAATAAAGGAAAGTTTCTGACCACAAGAGCTTTGAGGCTGTGGAAAGGCCTTCAAGTGGGAATAAAACGGAGCTGGATGGATGAGATTATGAACTTCATGGATGAGATTATCAGAGTTATCTGTGACAGCAGGAACTGTTACTTGATGTCTGGGAGTTTCCTTCCACTACAATGATACTTCTAATTTGAGGGCTAGCATAAGAAGTCTTTCTGCCAAGGAAGAGAAAGACAATTGTGAGAAAAAGGTTAGTTTTCATAATGACAGAGATGGGAAGTACCACAGTGGTTTTGATAATCTGGGCGTATAATTATCACAGGCTTATTATTAGCCAAGATTTTTGGGGTTCATGTAGTTTTAAAAATCCCTTCTTTAGTGAAAATTCAGCTGTGGCTTATGGCATAATATTTGGCTAGAAATGAAAATAGAAACATCTCAAGAAAACAATGAGATTTTTTATTTCATTATATGAAAATACTTAGGTTAAAAATGGACAAAACAAAATTATTTAAATATAATCTCTCTTCTAACAGACTGGCAAATCTTCATCCCCAAATTTAATTTACTCTATTACATTTCTCCTTTTCCTTGACTGAAAGCTTTTCAGGAGTCTCTTAGAAGAGCATTGGTCTCAGTTCCCTTTCTTGCTCCTCTTGTTCTTTCTGCATGTCACTTGTAGTGAAAATTGTACAATGCTTGGAAAACATGTCATATTGTTTCAGCTGTAGGATAGATCAGTAAAGCTTACTTACTGAGGTTTATAGTATAGACTAGACATATGTTCTGAAAATATATTTTTTGGGCCATCAAGCTATATGAGATATGAATGCAGGGGACTTTAACTAGAGCTGTGATGAGAAGCAGCAGATCTACCAGTTGTTGAAAAGAATATTTTTAAAGTCACTTGTTAATAAATAGGTGGATAAACTTGTAACCTCCTTTTCAAGCTAGAAGATGAAACAAAACTTGCCAAGATTCCTCAGCAACCTTAGATAGCAGACAGTTGCTCTCAGCAGGCTACATCAACATTTTCCAGTTATTTAGAGGCAGGAGCGCATATCCAAAGGGTAGGAGAATGTGGTTTGTAGTAGAACAGCTGCTGCTAATAATGCAAGTGATGAGCTGAAATGAACAATGGATGTTAAGTTTTTTAAGTTTCTGTAGTCCCCTCTGGCTATGCTACCTATTGCAAGCCTGCTTTGATTTCACACCAGAGTATATCATGATTCAGTGGGAACCATACTACTCAAACCAATATGAAATTCAAATCAGAAAATATATATTTGTGGGAACAAGTAGGATAGGATTGAAGTCTTTTGTTCATGTGTTTTAGGGGTTTTTTACAATGAAGCTTTTGGATGGTTTTTATGTGTGTATAAAAAATAATAATATTTAAAGAAAAGAAAAGACAGTCTAAGAAAACCATCTTTCCAATTAGAAGAATCCTTTCTTTTATGATTTATGATATTATTAAGCTTAAATTGAAGGATGCCAATGCTGAAGTGAGTGTTTGAGAAATATGTGAGAGTGTATAGAAATGCATCCTTTTTTGTGTGTGTGTGTGCAATAATGAACCATTCAGTTAGGAAAAAAATTCCTAAAACTCTTCAATTGCAGTTGTGAGAAATGTCTTGTTACTGCAGGCAGAGTTTGTTAGGTTCCAGAAATAAAGCATAGAAGTCAAATCCAGAGACACTGAGTAATGATGAGGTACACTTTATTAACTTATTTGACCTATTGATTCTAAACAAGGCAAATCTGAATTTAGCTCAGTTGTCAGATCTGGACTGCATGAAGCAGGACTGAGGGATTTCTGCAGCCTGTTTTTTTCATAATGCATCTCCTAAATTTCATCTTTTGACTCTTATTCATTTTATTCCTCCTGAAATATTTGCCATTTTTGTGGCAGCCTGGTAGCTTGCCTGGATGTATGTGGAGAACAGTCTGAATCTTTCAAAAGAAAATAGTGCTGCTTGCCCACAGCTCACAATAGCTTGAGAAATGTCTTGTTTGGAGAACAGAGACCACTTCAGACTGCAGACAGATACACAACTGCTTCCAGCTTAATTTTCTGAAATGCTTTTGTACCCTCCAGGTGATTTACTTTCTCAACCTGGATTGGAATCTTTACTCCAGTTATATCTAGGCCATTTGATTCAGTGGTTGCAGCAGAGAACAGCTGGCCACTATTTACTTTTGTGTTTAATTCCTGTTTTTCAGTTCTATTAATGTTTTAAAAAGCTAAAGAATAAAAAATTTTATTCTTACAGTGCTTTATATTTTTGCCATTTGATTTGTTTTTATCTTCCTTTTCTAGAAAAACATAATTTGGTACTCACCTGTAGACTTACTGTGCTGTGTCTAACCTTCCTGCTAAAATTGTACCAGAAAGAGGGAAGGAGTTTTCCTGGCCAATTATCCCCTGAATCTTATGCATCTCTATTTTCGTATCTGCTTCAGTGTGCAAAATCATTTGATAAAATGTTTTTTAAATTTAATTTATGAGAAGATCAAATCCCATTTTTTCTCTGAGAACTCTTCTTTTTCAACTTTCATGTGAATTTTTTTTGTGTGATATATCCCCATGGGGATGAAATATGTGTGTTGTCCCACAACAAAGCACCCTGCAGAAGTGATCAGGCAATTTTGACTTGGTAGATCCACCACCAAGAATGTTTATAAGAAGCATAAAGAATGACTTTTCAGAATGTAGCAGAATCTTAAACTTCTTCAAAAATATAGTTAGTTATTTGGATTTAAGAGGAAGCCAAATTTAATTTCTTTTTAATTCTATATCTTTTCTGCAACAAAGTAAAAGTTTAATTATTGCAGGACATGTTGTAGTTTATCTTCTGTTTTCCATCCTGCTTCTTGGCATGGGTATGTCGTTAATAGCTCGTTTTTGAGAATTCAAATCCAGAAATGTTTTTATCTTGGGTGGCAATCATTGAACAGGTGGCATCTACAAAGAGGAGTTATAAAGGGATTAGTCAAAGGTAGGGTACCACAAGTTCCTTTGAACACATGTAGGATTGACGTGCAAGAGGTGGAAAAAGGGACTGTTTGGCTTGATTAAATGCAGATGTTATGAACATGGAGAAGAAGAAAAGACTTTATTAAGCTTAGGGGTTACTTAAAAAATTGTGAGACTATGAAAAATACCAGCTCTTTCCCAATTAAAAGAACATCAACAACAACAAAAAAGGGATCCTAGGAACTGTGAAAGAGCAAGAGGTAGCAGCACTATGAATTTTTTTTTTCCTTTGTTTGCTTAAAGGGACCTGGGAGTTGACTCAGCCTTACCACAGCCTCAGTCACACCCCAGCTGAAACCCAGGGTCTCTCCTGCCTGTGGCTTTGCTGCTGCTGTCGTGGGGTGTCTGTGTAATCTCCAAACATCTTTCTTGGCTGAGGGCACATTACCACCCTGCTCTGAAGCTGAAAGGTGACTCAATAGTACCCATCACAGCAGTTGCCTGGCATGGAAATTCCTTACAGAGGGGTTGTATGGCTTCAATTCTGGGTGGCCTCAGACAGTTTTTGCCACTTTTTGTAACCTTCCTGATACTCTTAGGAAAAAAATACACTGAGTAAGCAGCATGGTCTGCTGATGGGAGCATGTCTGTGAGACGTTTCTGCTTTTGCTGCTGGATTTCCTCCTGTGCCAAGTGCTTTGTTTCCTCTGTTGTTTGTGTCTGCAGCACATGAAGACATTGCACTCACCTCACTGTAGCCTTGGTGGCTGCTGTTGTCACATGCTGGCCCTTTCCATGGTGCTGTGTTCCTCAGGTGTGATCTGGAAAGCCTTTCTGAACTCCCACAGGCTGTGACCCTGCTTGCTCCAGGGGCAACACAGCATAGGTAATGAATTCCAACTGTGGAAATCTGTACTTCTCAGACTCCAATCTCAGTGTATCAATGCACAAACTGAGGCTGATTTTCCATCTTCAGGGAAGGGACTAACACACCATCTAAAAATAATAAAGCCATTATATATTTTAATAATTGTTTGGCCAAAGAAAGACTACTAAGTGTGATAAAAGTTAAATCCTGGTTAAAGGTGACAGCAGTGCTGCCTCTAAAAGCACTATTTTATCACTCCTGTCTCAGAATGAGAACATGGCCATGTCAGAGCTCAGCTGATCTCTCACAGCTTTTCTTTTCCACTCAGTAGAGCTGATTTTGAGAACTCTGCAAGTGTCTCCCAGGTACATCTACAATGTGCAGTGAAGTTTTGTATGAAGAAAGTCTGCCCTGAGATGATAATTCATGGCCAGAAATCTGAGATAATTGTAGGATCCAGCACCCACTGGAATCAGCTCTTATTTCAGGAGAATGGTATGTACTGAGAGTTTTATGATTCTCTAGTCTTTCTTACAGCTATTTATGGAAGAATTTTATGGATGATTTTTGATGTCTGCATGAAGGGGTAAATGTAATATTTTCCTTAACAATGCTAGGGGATATATGTCCTGCAATTTTTGAAATGCTTGGAAATGAATTGCCTTAAAATTGTACATGAAGTAAAGATTGGCCAAAAAGAAGCATTGAACAACAACAAAACACTTCCATATCCACCAAAAAAAAAAAAAATCTTTTCATCACTTGCACATGTAATGTGAAACTAGCTGCTCATTCTCAGCACTTGCTCAATCTTGTGACTCACCTTGCAGAAAATGATTGCAGTAGAAGCCTTTTCTAGGGAATTAGCAGCAATAAATATTGATATTATAGTGTTAAACATAGTAGCAGCAGTAACAGTCAAGAAAATCTGGGTGATTTTCAACAAAGATTGAAGAGCTTCCACAGAATTTGTTCAAATCATGCTGCAAATCCACGTCTCCCAGAGTAAATGGCACTTCACAGTACTTGGAAATTACATCTGGAAGTACTATTTTCTGTACAGCCTAGAAAATCTAGTCTCTCAACTCCTCTGGCTCTCCAGCCTCCAGAATTGCTGCTTGAATGGATATATTGTGCAAAATCAGATTGATTTGGCATACAACAGGGTGCTCTCATCTAGTCGCACAGAAAGCCAAATGCTTCATTAAATATTTTGCCAGTTCTACTTTTTAGAAACAGCACTTAACTGCACAGTTACTACAGCCATTACAATCCATCGAAGTGCTGCAATAAATTTCCTGTCGCCCGAATGGGAGAGTTTACATAATAGAACAAAATACAAGCTTTTATGCTGCTAGCCATTGAAAAAAAATATATACATTTACACAGTTTGGCCATCACATGAAAACTGCTGGCTTCACAGCATTACAGCCAGCAGTGCAGATAGAAAGTAGTATTAATAATCCCAGTCTTTCTCAAAAGGGGAGCTTTTAATTTCTGTTTTTAAAATGAATACTGCTACTTCTGATTCTGAGTAATTCAGTGAAAATGAAAGGGCTCAGTTCCTTTTTTTACAGCTAACTGTAGGAAGTATACATTATTGTACAGTATTGACTTAGGTAGAAGCCCACATTCTGAATTCTGCTGATGCTGATTTTTACCCATTCTTCTCACCTCAGTGCCCCTTGCACGGACCTGATTCTGCAGTGTCAGAGTGTGGAAAAGGGCCCAGAAATCAGTTACAGACTAATGCTTTCTTACAATGTTTTCTCGATAAACAGAATTTAACAACAAAAACATTGCATTCTAACTTACGTCATGGAGGCAATGAGGCTGAAGCCATGCTTTTCTGTTGTAGAGCATTTCCACAGCAGGCAGGTAACTAATTCGATTTTTACAGGTGAAGGCATCCTCATGGTGAGGCATTTACCAGTGGAGGGGATGCTACAAAAGAGCTCTTTTTCAGATGAGTTATAGCTGGGCACTGCAGCCTTCAGGTGGCAAAGCTTGTAGCTCTGGAGGCAGAGTCTGCAGGCAAGAAAAACCCTCACCTCCCTTCTGGCCAAGCAGGCAGCTTCTAAAGCCAACGAGGCTACATTTGCTGTTTACTGGTGATATAGAAAAGGCTGGGATGCTACCCTTAGATGCAGACAGCAGGAAAGTGTATCAGTCAGTGGGATAGCTATGGCCTCTGAAATTCCAGGACTGGCGATAAACAGAATTTAACAACTTTCTTCAAATATAAATAGATTTTAGAAATATGCATACATCTATACACAGACAATTAAATATATTCAGAACTTCTGTCATGGAAAAAATTCTTTAGACTTAATTATTTCAGTAATTTTAGCAGGTTTTTTGTTGCTTGAAGTGTCCAACAGGACTAACTGGTGTTTGCCCAGGGTAGTCTGAGTAGGTCATTGCAAGCCTTGCGAAGAAAGGCTAGGCACAGTACCCTTTAATTTTCATAGACAAGCGTGGTTGAATCACTGGGAAGCCATGAGCAATCTATTCATAACCAGGGACTTTTAAAGTATTATGCTCTTCATATATATAATGAATGTGTGTGGCCCTCTAATTACCATCCAATCATCAGAGCATCAAAGTGTCTTACTTTGTTTACAGTCCTGAAAAACCAGAGTCAGGTTTTATGAGCCTGACAATATATATTTTTTTTGTTTTGTTTATACTCTGTGATTTCTTTTTAATCATATGAAAAGAAATTTTCTACATAATCATTCCAATAAACCTTTTGTGAGACTTTTAGAAAATTATTTTGTACTTGTCCTGCTGAAAATGGATGCTGAGTCCTATTTTTATGTTCAAAAATAAGTCCTTAAATCTTTTAAAGTACAGAGGGCTTGGGGGACCTCCCTGTAGGTGCCCCTGTTTATATTGCCAAAGTTTAGCTAGTGGTTGCAAAAACCCAGCAGCCAACTTACTAATGAGCTTGTTTTGACAGGACTGCATAGCTCATTGCTTATTAATGCAGTGTTGCTGGCTGGATCATGCCACACTTTCTGGAACTGTAAAAGTGATTCAAGAGACTGTATCAAAACCATGCTGCAAACATAATTTGGAACCAGACTCACTGGATTCACAATCCAGTTCAAATAATCAGGACAGGACTGCCATTTTCCTGTGCACTGCTATTCTCTTCATTTCAAAACTTTGAGAGTCTTCAGTATTCTGAGACAAATTTATCCTGGGGATAACTCAAATGAAGTGAGTGAAGTCACACCAGGGATTCATTTGGCTCATTACTAACATCTTGTCTCCTACCAGGATGCTCTGCATTGCTCAGCTGATGCACTCTGGGGTGTGATGAAGACAGAGCGGGTCAATTCAGCTTTCAGGCTCCTCTCTTTTTTCCATGGAAAATTCTTTTCTTATTTTATTTTTAAAATAAGAGAAGTATAAGTGCTATGGGCTGAAAAGAGTTTAGAAACCAAGCAATATCAAAGTCATAACAGAGGGAATTGCAGTGATCATTGGGAAATACCTTCCTCAAACTTATTCTTCCTGTCATGCTAGGTATTTGAAATTCTGCAGTGCAATGCATTTTGTTAATGTGTTTAGGGATTCATGAGGCCTTCATGATTCTGTTGGCTTGCCATAAAACATCCTATGGGCTTTTCCATAGGCAGTATTTCTGGAATAATCCTTTTCCTTGCTCAATTTCTGACTGAAATGTGTAAAGATGGATTGGCGTCAATCATCAGCTATGACATCAACAATCTCTGACAAGCTTGAAGAATTGATCCATTTGGCCTGAGAATTAATCTGGCATTGAAGTCTCAACACTGTCTACTCAAGGATGACCTCAGGGCATGTTTTGCAAAGAATCATTATTAATTTAGATTTAGAAATCTCCAGAATAAATACAGTAGCTCTGTTTTATTATTCCATTCACACAAATATCTAGATGGAAACAATGGGAATTGGAAAGTCTGAAACATTTCCTTTTTTATTTTTTTAATTAAAATATTTGCAATGTTGTGATCACATTACACATGTGAACATGCATGTGTGCAGATGCACACAGACATCTGGACACTTGTGGACATATGATCACATAAAAGTATGCACATCTTTCTCCCTGAGGAGGCATTTCTATCTCATTGATTATAGGATATTGCCCTTTAAAACCATGGAGAACAGGTTAAACAAAATTCTCACTGTAAATCCATAAAAAATATATTAAGATGACAAGAGTGAAGTTCTATTTCCACTATGGACAGGATAAGAAAATGCCAACATTATACAAAACTTTGCCAGTATGCCTCTGCCAAGATAATATAAATGTGGAGCCACATTGTTCTATGTCACATCAAATTTCTGGGGATCAAGGCTTGAAAAACAAAAAGCCCCAACTATATATTCATGCAGTTCTTGCTGACTAATTGTATCACCTCCAGGAATGGCAGAGGATGATTACAGTGGATTAGTGTACATCACTGAGCAGTACACTCAGCTTCTTCTGGTTTTGGACCTCTTCAGCCCAAGAGTTTCAGAATACCTTGTTTGTGTTGCTCTGGTACACAATTCTGATGGGCTCTAAGAAACTTATTTATCTACTGGTCTGTGTGTCTGCCTTATTATACAAATAAGTACAGTATGGACTTGCCTAATCTCCTCTGTGAGCCTAAAATATTGTCTTTTATTTTTAGCACTCCCACAGATGTCACTGGAATTACTTGGATATACCTGGATGCCAAACTTGGTCTTAAAGTTCATAAAAGTTAATAGCATTAGTAGAATACTGTAATTAAGAGAGCTCCTACACTTAGCAGGAGCAGTAGGATTTAATAACTTATGATTTCAACTCTGATATATGTATATGAGGTTAGAATAAGCCTTTTTCTTTTCCACGCTAAAAGAACCTTCACTGATTGGTTTTGCTCCAAATATTTCATATGATTTATAATAAAAGCTCTTTTTTCTTCTGTGAAAATGTATCCAAGGGACAACTTCTCTTTTCTTTTAAAAGTATTTCAAATGATTTCAAATTTACTATCTATGTGCATTGATTACATAGAATAATCTTAAATAAGAATAGGAATACATCTAAATAATACCTTTTTATTAGTACTACTAGCTGTGTTATGACCCTGTAACCTGTCAGCTCTTATTGTGGAATCAGAAACAGGAGACTGTGGCACATTTTCTTTGGCTTCATGATAAGACATAATTGTTTTTGTTTCAGTCCATGTTGCTTTCACTGTCATGGAATTTGGCTTCAAAAATTAGCTTTGAAAAAAAACATCTCAAACTGAAGAAAACCGAGAAAAGAAAAATTTACATTATTCCGCCTGCATTTTTTTTAATGTATTATATACTCATTGGGTATCCTAAATACTGAAAACTCTTCAGTCTTGGTTGAATTGAACAGAAAACATCTTTTGACTCTTAGTGAAATGTTTGATAAATATTAATTTCTCTGTTTTTGTGAAAAAGCTGAAAATTGTCCACATTTCCTACAATTTCTTCCCCTGCAAATGTTTGATTCTGGGCCAATGAGATAATTATATGGTCTTTCACTCTCCTCTGAAATAAAAAGTCTTCACATAAAACAAGGCTATTATTAAGTACACTGTGACTTACAAGATTCTTCAATGTACACTAAACATACCATGCTAAATCTTACTGAAAGGGGGAAGCAAGCTGCTGTGCTGATGATGTTGAGATCCTTTCTAATCACCTGTGCTGGGATTAACTCATGTAAATTTTATCTTTAAGGCAGAAGTCTTGTTTTACTGATCATCACAGCTTCTGCTATTCTAAGAGCAGTGAGATGAGCCTGGTCCCTGCAGTGATACCAAAGGGCTGGAAAGGATTTAAAAAATACTGAGAAGAGATATTATAGGGAAAGGTAGAGGGAATCAACAGCCAAGGAGAGTGGGATAACCCAAAGAGGATGAAAGGAGAAAAGGCAGAGTTCCTGTTCAGCCAGGGAAAGGAACATTGAGGGCACACTTCATTAAATACTTACATACTGTAAACAATAAATAAATGTAGGGTGAGAAGAGACTCTCAAGGACAGCTGTAGCTGGCTTGTTGCTTAGGAGATTTAGAAGTGCAAGCCACCTAAGATAAAAACCCAGACAGCTCAGAGGAGGGGTTGAATTACTTTGCTGTGTTTTTTCCATATAAAGACTAACAAAATTGAAATGATCACTAATAGAAAGGCATTTACAAGATTTTCTCTTTCTGTGGAAGATGCATTTGTAGCTCATCAGAAGTCCTCTCCTTCTCAGGAGACTCATCATGATGGTAAGCTCCAAAGTGGGGTTTCCTTTTAATTTCTTCTGATTATTCATTTCCTCCATAATGTGGATGCTCCAAAGTTTTTTATGTTGTATTGCCTTTCTATAGACAGCTAATGCACCTTTTGATATGGAGATGGCTTTTTCAGGGATCTACATCCATTTGAATACACAGTTTTTCTAAGATACAATTAGGAAGCAATTCCTTACCTTTAGGGTGTTGGAACAGTTGGCCCAGAGGAGCTGTGGATCCCCCAGCCTTGGAAGTGTTCAAGGCCGGGTTGGATGGGGCTTTGAACAAGTCTAGTGGAAGGTGTCCCCTTCCACTTCAGAGGGGTTGGAATGAGATGATCTTTAAAGTTCTTTCCAACCAAAACCATTCTAGGATTCTCTGAAATTTAACACTGGTTGGTTTGGCAATTAGAGTTGGAGGATGGTCTCATGGGTGTGTTCATGAACACTCATCATATTTTCTTCGAATGTGTTTAGATTTGTACCATATAATGCCCATCTTTGCTAAAATGTTAGGAAGTGTATTTATGTATCTTCAGCACCTTATAGTATACAGATGTTTGAAGAAAATACCAATAGTAAGAACAACAAAAATAGTTTCCAGGACTTCAAAGTAAAAAGACTCCATGAAATCCTTTTCAAGTATATGGTTCTTCATCAAATATTTCTGCCGTTGGGATGTTTTGAGGCAGATATGGCCCATGAACACAAGTAGCCTCTTGATACAGATGCCGTGACATCTCAGTTGCTTGGATGAGAGGGACAAAGGCATCTGTTCAATTACCTAAGTATAGAAACATATGAATAAACCAAACTTGTTCAGAAATGGCCACTTCTAGCAAATTGATAAATGCTGCAGTAATTTTTAGAATTAACAAACAGGAACAGAACAGCAGCTTAGCATGGAATTAATTATGATTACCTATAGAACTTCAAATTCCTTCTAATCTTCAGAAATTTTTAAAAACCAAGTAAGCATAAGGTTAAGACACCTGATTTCTCTTACACAAAACCCCCTCAGAATTAGACATGGGTGTTAATCATAGTTTGATGAATTCTCATCTATATTTTAGGAGTAAAGAAGTATCTTTAACAAAAGGCTTAAAGAATTTCATGACGGTGTGCTTTTCCAGATGTACAATATTGCTGGTTTGCTTTTTTACGGCCGTCATGAGTTTCAAAGTAAATTTAACCTTAATTATGTTGAAAGCCTCCGTAGATTTTTTAAGTAGCTGCAAATCTTCAATGCTGAATATGGAGCAACAAATTTCCTATTAGAGAAACATATTGGTAATTTGTTAAACAAGTCACACCTGATTGGCAGTTACACCTCATTGGTATGCTGTTAAGACAGGCCTCTTCACATTTAGTTACATATTGTTTCAAACAACTTGCCAGCAAAGATTTTTCTTTGGATCTTGGAAAGCAATATTTTATACATACTCAAAAACAATAACATTTGAATGACAGTTATTTTCAACTTGGGATTTTGACAAAGCCTCTTAATTGTTGTTCCCAGGCAAAAATCTTCATTAACAGGGAGTCTGGGTTATGAATATTTATTGATTACCTAAGGAGAGAATCCTTGAGAGGAAACATTATTTTCTAAATAATTCAACCTATAAAAATTAGTCTGGGAATTCCTTAGTTTACATTTAAAATACATATGAAATTCCTACAGCTTTCGAAACCTGAACTGCTTCAAATCCTGACTTAACCACTGCTTTGCCACTGTCCTTGTACCCACGCACCTGCCACACTTGGTCTTCATGATCCAAGACTTTTTCTCTGAAGACAAGGGAACCTGGTATTTTGAATACAAACATAGTTCACAGAGTGATGGCTGGGTTTGGGTGCAGCTAAAACAGGGTCACTCACATGGGCTCTTAAATTTATTTCCCTCTTTTGACTTTAAGAAAACACTTCTTAATAGTGTTTCTTCCCTCTTTGTTTTTTTTCCCTATAAATAAATAATAGCTGAATAAAGGAAACACCCTAGTTAAACAGAGTGAGAAAGTTTATGAAAATCAACAAGCAAAGGATGAACAAAAGAGAAGAAAGAAAAGGATAATATTTTCTCCCTTAGTTTAACCTACCTCATCATACCATGATCAAAAGCAATGGATACTGATGGGGTATAGTTTCTTTCAAAAAAAGAGCCAACACATATTCAGAGAATGAAACAAGTTTGTTTGAGGGTGCCAGATTCTTTGCAGTAACTCAGTAGATGAGTGCAGTACTGATTGAATCACACAGTTTTCAAACAAGATATTATTATTTCATTATTTTACACTGGTCCTTTGTTTGTACTGTATTATTTAGACATTGAAACATGGTACAAGACTTTAATACTCCTGATCCAACTTGCATTCCAAACACATGAAATGGATAGAATTCTCATTTAATGAGAACAGAAAAAAGTTGACAAATAAATTTATTTACAGAACAGTTGAAATACCTCATGCAGGGTTAGAGTCCAATGGCGCCTGTAGCTTCTCATTGTGCATTGTGCTTTAGAGAAAATGCCACGTGAATTTCTCTCTGCTCCTGTCCAATTATAGTGAAAACTGTTACATGAGGGTAAGAGTAGGAAAACAGAACTGACAGCAATGGTACTTGCTGTTGCCTGCATGTTGCACAGCTGTCTCTGCTGGCAAAACCACAGGTACTACATGCCCTTGCTTAAAGCCTTGGTTCAGATCAGATCACTATTTAAACTTATATTCATGATAAAACACAACTTTCTGGAGTTGCAAGGGAAAACTTGGACAGATAAATGTAGTTGCAAGCAGGTGCATTCTAGAGTCTGCAGGTCAAAACAGCCTTGAGAGATGCACACAATGCTGGAATGCTAATTCAGGACTCAATATTTCATGAAGCTCAGCACCAGCCCAGCAGAAACAGGAAGAGAAGAACACAGGAGGCTTACACTAACCTATGTTGCTTAATTTGAGCATAGGAAGCCTCCCAAATGTTGCCTGCAGGAAGGACAAGATGGCAAGGGCTGCTCTCAGGGCTGGGAGGAGGCAAAGTGAACTCTTCACCTCTTGAAATGGAAGTAGACCTGCAGCCTGGCAGGACTTGTGGATTGCCTTGGCTGCTCAGTAGGAACAATATTTGTTGGCAATAAACTGCTATACACACCAAGTACTGCTGGTTTTCCAGGTAGGGATTTGCAGAACTATTTATTTTCCGACCAAATGTTGAAAAGTGGGTATGTTCTTCACTAATCTTTACATTTTTTATCCGATTACCCCAAAACCCTAGTGATAGAAGTCAGTCGTGGGAGTATATTTGCTTTACTGTATGTCTTTTAAGGCTTGCTTTCAGGAATTAAACTATCTAAGGTAAATAAGTATATTCAGGCTGATGAATATTTTGAGACTGTACCATTTACCAGTGCTGAAAATGCTTTTTCTGTGCAATGGATGGGTTATTGCAATACATTTGAGTCAATGCATCTGGCTGATGCTTTATTCCCAGTCATAGCTTCCCTTTGGCATTTGTCATCCTGGTTGAGCAGGAAAATCCTTAGTAACTGACTGTTAGGGTTATATCTTATAGTGTGAAGAAACAAAGATTTCAATTTACCTTGATAAGCCAATTTGACTGACTTATCATACAAAGGAGAAGACTCCAGCTCCTGGAATCCATCCTGTAGTTATCCTTTGCAAATGGGGTTCAAAAAGCATTGTCTGTCATGGCCACAGGACTACTGAAGACACTAAAACTGCCAACAGATTTGGTCCAGGAACCCGGTTTGTGGTGGAAAGATGTCTCTCCATCATCATCAAAAGTCTACTCCATTTTTCATGAGGGAACTTTGAAAATGGTGTGTTAGCATCATATTTAGCTGTATGTAAATAGAACAAGTTGTAACTAAAAACTGAACATATGGTTTCCAATTTGGGGTTTCACTAATTCCCTTCACAATTCATGAGAATAAAAGTGAGAAGTAGATTTTAGGATTGCACCACTTTGTGAAGCTTTTCTTCAGAAATGTCACAGGATATTAAGATCCAAAAGGTGGGTTCAGACTCCCTGGAATGAATTAGTTCTTGCTTTACAGAGATAAGCCAGGTGACATTTGATGTTTCTGTGCCATCTACTGCACTGGCAGCTGGATGGCAACTGCAGCAGCCATGCTGTCCTTCTAGCCCCTCTGCTGTGTAATCCTCCAACTCCTGCCTTGCTGCTGTTTTCCCCTCGAACATTTAAGTAATTCACATTGGAAGTATCTGACTGTTCTTTCTCTATCAAAATACAACCATTGGATACATAGTAGCAGGGGAGCAGTTAGGCAACAATTTTTTTTTCTTTTGGTGTTTAAAACATTTTGCTTCCAGCAGCACAGTATTTGGAGGAACAAAAGAGATACTAAGCAGAGATGAGCTGGATGGGGAGGGAATTGAATGGGTTGAAAGATAAATGACAATATGCTCAAGGGTTATGAGAGCCATCTAGCGATAAATACACTAGGAGTGAAAAAGGTCACTCTGAATAAGTGAGTGCAAAAAGTAATCAAGCATTAGAAAGAGGGACATGCCATGTGTAAAGAATGAGGTACTGGAGTTAAGAGTATAAATACTGATAAGGAAAAGAAAGTGGGAGAATGAAAGCAGATTGCCCAAGAGCTTTCAAAAGTTGCACATTAAAACTGGCTACAAGAACACCAGGACAAAGAGCTTGGTCAGAGCTGCTGAAAAAGGCAAGGACTGCCACAAGGGAAGCAGATGCCTGGGTCCAGCCAAGGAGCAGACAGGCAAGTCAGGGTTGGAGTGTGGAGGTAAGCAAGTGGGCACAGCACAGCCTTTCTTGGGAAGCTGTTGTGCCCAAAGGCAGCCCCCACAGCTTTGGGGCTGCTCTAGTAGAGAAAAAGCAATGTCTGCAAATGGGGCTGAGGCCAGGGACACAGCACAGATGTGTCCTTGGCAGCCCTCTGCTTGCTGTACTGTGCTGCCATCAGGAAAGGCAGAAGCTGTGTGCCTGCAGCAATTGCTTGGGGCTGGTCATGCTTTTTCTGCAGCCAGATTCTACACAAAGCCTCTGTCTGGCATTCAGGGAAGATCTACCCCAACATGCAGCAATGATGGCTTGCTGGGAATGTTTTTTACTGCTACAAGACTGAATCATATGCAGAGCCTAGTCATTTGAACACCCACCTGGTTTACTTTAATACAAGATCTATTTCTATAAATTTTACAAGTCTTCCATATGGCATATACAGGAGATTAGTTTTGGACCCCTGCTGCATGTTTATATCTTGATTCTGGGCACTTTAATAACATAGTTAAAGATGGATAAAGTCTCAGGAAAAAAAAAATCCCTGTGTTTCCTGCCAGCTTGTCTAGCTAGTTCTTATCAGCCTGTCTCCTGGGCTGTAAGAGAGCTGTGGGCCTCAGGCTTTTCATCTCTGCATGTCATGGACAGCCCACAGGGTCAGGACACAGGAATGGCAGCTATAATGCCAATGTTAAGCCAAGCAAGATCAATGCATCAGAAACCTGATCTCACCTGAGGGAAGGGATTGCTATCCAGAGGGACTTGGACAAGCTTGAGACACAGGCTTGTGTGAACCTCATGGGGTTCAACAAGGCCAAGCACAAGGTGCTGCACCTGGGTTGGGGCAACCACCATTACCAATACAGACTGAGGGATGAACAGATGAAGAGAAGGCCTGCTAAGAAGGACTTGGTGCTCACTGATGGATGGATGAAAAGCTGCACGTGAGCTGACAATGTGCACTTGCAGCTCAGAAGGACAACCACATCCTTGCCTACACTAGAAGCAGTGTGGCCAGCAGGTAAAGGGAGGTGTTTCTGCCCCTCTGCCCTCATGAGATCAGCTGGAGTTCAGTACTCAGCTCTGGGGCCCTCAGCACATGAAAGAAGAACCATTTCAAGAGGAGGGCCACAAAAATGGTCAGAGGGATGAAGCACCTCTTGTATAAGGACAGGCTAAGAGAGTTGGGATTGTTCAGCCTGGATAAGGGAAGGCTGCAGGGAGACCTCACTCTGGCCTTTCAATGTTTAAAGGGGGACCCTTGTAATAAAGATGAAGACAGATATTTTATCAGGGTCTTTGTGACAGGACAAGTGGTAATGGTTTTAAACTAAAATAGAGTGGATTTTGACTAGATATAAGAATTTATTTTTTTTTTTTATGATGAGAGTGGCAAAACACTGGACAGGCTCTCAGGTAAATGCCCCATCCCTGGAAACAAGATTGGGTTGGATGTGGTGCTGGTTGAAGATATCCCTGATCATTGTATGGGGAATTGGACTAGATAACCTTTAAAGATCCCTTCCAACATGAACTGTTCTATACTTCCTTGAATGTATGAAACCAAGGATTTGCCTGACCATTCAGATAGACCTGACTGGCATATATCTCTTGATAGGAAAGTTCTCCAGCTCTTTTCTTCTTCCTTATACAAGGACTGCAGGCATAGTAATAGTATGGGACATATAAGAAACTCGACTGATTCCCAATGAATTATACAAGAAAAGGGTGATGAAAAACATATTGGTGTGCAAACCCCCTCCAAAAGCTAAGTTAAAGTTGTAATTGAATAGGGGGAATTCTGCATAAGATAATTTAATTTTTGCATTTTTGGGGCTGAGTAGTTCCTGAGCCATTTGAAAGGTTCATCATGGAATTCTGTAGTGGTTCCATACCTGTAGGAACCCTTGGCTCCCATCACTTACTCTGATGCTGCTTAGGTGAAATTCCCCACGACTTCACCAGAGGAGAACTGAAACCTGCATCACCAGTTGTGGAACACTCCTGGGGATACAAGTGAGGGGCACAGGCTGCAAGGATTGGGATTTTAGCATATGCACCACCAGAGAATTTTAATTGCTTGCCACAAGGAAGGGAGAAGACCTACAGTGAAGTGTTGCTTTTGCCTCTTTTCTCCAGAAATGTCTTTTCTTTCTCTTTGTTAGTGAGATCAAGACAAACTTTGGGGTTTTGAGTGTTTGTTTGTAGGACTCTTCCCATCTGCTTCTTTCCAGAGTTATTGAGCTGTGGTTTTAATGTGAGACAATCACTGAAATTACATTTAAATTGAGATATTCCTTGCTTATTTCAAAGGAAATCTAAGCATAAAGAGGGAACAATCCAATACAGAATTTCTTTCATGATTGATCTCCACTTGTAAGGAGATATTCTGCATTTCTCCCTTAAGGAAAAAACCAAACCTTTATATACTCTTAAGTGAGCTCAAGGCTTGTTCTGAAAAGATTAACATATACTGTACTGGGAACAGCCAAAAGAAACACAGTAAAGAAATCTTCATAGCAATATGTAACTGGGATTACTGGAACTTATTTGTGGTTGATTATAATGAAGATGGGAACAAAAATTAAGAAAATGTCTAGTATGTGATAACTAAAATAAAATTAAAATCAATAGTATTTCTGCTTGGTCTGGCCTTGCTGGGGGGTTTAGCTCACACTCACCATTATTGTTTCTTCTTGGAAGCTGAGGAAGGCTTTTTATGCCCATGAAATGTATGCCCAGCAATAGAGAGTTATCAAGGATATGTGTGTCTCTTCACCATGGAAGAATAAGTGTGTAATAAAGCTGCTATGCCCACAGTGAATGCCCGCGGTGGTTTCTCAGTGCTGCCTTGCTTTGGAAGCTAAGACATCACAGCTCATCACATCTGTAGTTCTGAAAACAATGGATGGGTTGATCCCAGGCCCAGAAGTCCTGCACTGGGCACAAGAGATGGATGGGCTGTCTTCTGGCAGGAATCCCAGCACCTAGGTTGCCTGGCAAATGAAGCACTGGTTGCTTCACATATGAGACCATGTGTATGTACACAGAGGGCAGCATTTTCCATCCTCACGAAGGAAAATGAAGGGGAATTTGCAAGGACTGTGTTCCAGAATTTTTTTATGCTCTTCCTAGAGGAATTAGAGGGGACAGACCTGGCCCTGCCTTGTTCAGATTGAACAAATTCCGTCTGACACAGCAGCTGGACAAACTCTGAATTTACTTGCTAGGTAATAAGAACATAAGTATTATCACAGCTGAGCCCCATGCCCCACTCACATGTGATGATGTGTCACAAGGTTGTGTCCCCAAAAGCTGGGCAGAGATAATTGTTTTCTGTCTTTAACCATTTTTAGGAGTTTTGCTCTTATCCTTTCAGCTTTAATGGCTGGCCTCTTTCCTGTAGTCTGGATAATCAATGCTGCAGTGTTTATAATCAACACTGAGTGATTTTTCATGAAGTAAAACACAAAGAGTGGCCTTGCTGAGTAGGCAACATGACTGTATTTGATTTGTATTTTATTCTTAAACACTTATTCTTAGCTTGACTCTCCTTCCTCCCTGCAGCTATCAGGCTTTCAGCATAAATGACAGAGCATGATAGGCATGCACTGGCTTGCTTCATATTGGGCTATTTTCACGGTTGCTGATGTTTCATAAATCATATCTGAACAACAGAATTTTGGTAGAGGTCTGTTGTAGGAGTGTATTTTTTACACTGACTAAGTGTTTCCATGAAGGGAAAGATTTTGGACTTGCCCTTGTATTTCTTTTAAGGTAAAAGACCCAGAAACTGCTCTGAGGTTCGGTCAGCAGTTGGCTCAGTGCCAGCCCAGGAGATCTGATTGGGTTTTGCCAGTGTCTTTCCAAGCCTGTATCCATTTCCATTGGCAGCCTGCCAGTAAAGCCCACCTGAAACATTAGGTACTTAAAGAAAGACACAGATAAGCCAAGGGGTTGTTTGGGGTGTCTTTGCAGGGAGGTAGAAGTCCTCTAGCACCCATGCTTGGNGCCAGCCCAGGAGATCTGATTGGGTTTTGCCAGTGTCCTTCCAAGCCTGTATCCATTTCCATCGGCAGCCTGCCAGTAAAGCCCACCTGAAACATTAGGTACTTAAAGAAAGACACAGATAAGCCAAGGGGTTGTTTGGGGTGTCTTTGCAGGGAGGTAGAAGTCCTCTAGCACCCATGCTTGGCTTTATATTTTGTTTCTGTAACCATTTATTGTTTTGCATTTATTAAAACCTTTTGCTTTACAAAACACACCCGAAGAGCTGTCTTGCTAATTTTTAAGCCACTGCTCTGCAGGCTGGACCCTCGGAGTGTGGATCATCCCACAGTCTGTGCATCTTATATTGGTTCTGCAAATACATGTGTAGAAAAAACAAGTTGAGAGGAGTATGTGTATAGTTCTGTGGATAGGGAGATTCACAGGAAGCATTTCTTACCCTCTGCAGAACTTTTCCCTGCTTGCTGTCTTCAGGTCTAGCATTAACATCATGTCACAAGCAAATGTCAAAGATGTTTTATCAGATTATTTCATTTTGGTTTTGCCATTAATATGCACCTACATCGTTTCCTCTTCTTTGTCCTTACACTCTAGTTATTAAAACACTTTAATATTCCCTATGGATGTTCTTTATTCAGCCTATACATATTTAATACAAGCAGCTCCTATGAGGGAAGCAGTCCTTCTATCAGCACCTTTACTGAAACAAGCTTATGTCTTCCTTGAATGCAAAGTGGAGAAATACACTTGGAAAATAAATGACTTTAGAGAAAAAGCATCAAGTGAACATCATGAACTCCTCAGTTCCTAATTTCTAAAAATGACACTGATATACTAAAAAAGCTATTATGCCTCAGTATGTGCTGTCTTACAGGAGAGAGGTGTCACATGGCAAAAGCATATATGATATAAGAACAAATTGTTACTCCTAAACAAATTATATTTATAATCTTAAAAAAAAAAAAAATCTGGGCAGTAAGATGTAACTTGGAGGCAGTGCTGAGTTGAAAACATAATCTTGCTTTTGGTTCTTCAGCCACCTCTGTGGAAGGTAGATTCTCTGGCCGGTGATGGGCTAAGGTCCTTGTAGATTCTCTGGCCAGACATGGGCTCAGGTCCTTCAAAAAATATTTGAGGAAAGAATGGATGAAAGCATTTCAATCAAGACTCTTTGGTCTTAAGAATTATTTTAAGCTTTTTAGTTGTGTCTAATTTCCACCTTCCAATGTTAATTTTCATCAGGGTCGTGCCTTTCAGATTTTCCATTCCTCTTTTTCAGTACCTGCAGGATGAACTATTCTTCTCATGGATGGCACATTTTCAAGCAAATTTCTATTTTGCTGCTCTTTGCTCAAGCACTCAGTTGCAAAATATTCTTGTCCTTCATGACTGCATAACATTATGTGAAAAATAAACTAATGTAGCTTTTTCTCCTTCAGGTCGTGCATGTTAATATTCATTCAGACTGGATCTAAGGCAGAACTCTCCTGGAGAAAAATCACCTCTGCCTTTAGGTGGATCTTTCTTCCTAGCACAGAACAGGATTCAGGCATGGGTGCACAGCTGACTTTTCTCTGTCGCAGTGATGACTGGCTCTCCAATGAAAGCATCTCCCTGCTCTTATTGTTCTATGAAAATGAGGTATTTTTAGCTCCCTTTGCAGACACCAATTGCCAGTGACATTCTGTCCTTTTAGAAAAGTAAATTCAGTGACTGAAAATGTAAGTTCCAGTCCTGCAAACAGATATGTGTGGATAGACTGTACCTCTTTGCTGATCCATATTGATTAGGGATAAGGGTCTGTCTCTGCAGATAGCTTTGAAGGTTCGAGGTCTCTGTTGTGGCAACATGAGCAGTTGCTGAGAGCCTGTACATAAAAGGAAACTGGGAGATGAAGTGGAAAATCTTGTCTGTGACCTCCCCCCCGACAGCATGGGAGGAAAGAATGTCAACTTGGGCATTTTTTGGCTTTAACTATGAATAGCTTCAGTGGAGTTAATGATACTTAACTAGCATTTCTGTAGACAGCTAATCTGTTCTTCTGATCCTCCTAAGGCTCCCTGCCCGCTTTCCTCTTTTTATTAAAAAATTAACTCAGTCAAGGCAGAATTTTAATCTTTTGTGACCTGCAGTTCTCATAAAGAGCTGGTTGGACAGGAGCAATCATAAAGTTTCTGTATCTGATGGCATTGTTCTGAAGCATTTGCTGTGCTTCCCACTTGTGGTTCAGCTGATAAGCACAGTTCAAGGAATAAAAAAAGCATTGTTGATTGTCAACAGGTCTAACAAAACCAGATTGTGTTTTGATGGCATTTTAACAGAGATATTCTTTTAAAAAATGTGCAAAGTTGACTGTGCTGTTTTGAATAGACATTTTCTAAATGCACAAAATGCATTGAGAACAACAAAAGACATTAAAATCTTTAAGATAAAAGAGATCAGACAGATTCTTTTTCTGTCCAATCCATTAAGTTGTCTCAGGGATGGATTATGTGCTGTAATTATCACCATAAATGCACCTGATTAAAAAATTTACATAATCAGTGTATTAGTAAGTAGCTTTGAAAAGAACTGCTGCATATATTTGTGTGTGTGTGTGTGTGTGTGTATAGTCAAAAAGATCATGCACACATATATATACAAATTATATATCTAGTTAAAGAAAGGCACCTAGTAACCAGGACCTTCCTTCTGTCATAATTCAAAGACCAGCAGCTGAAAAATGAGAAGCTGGAAATTTTTAGGAGAAGATTTCCAAGTGTTTTATAATACAAGAGAGTGGCAGGCCACCACCAACTTCTAAGAGCTGTAACAGCTCTGCCTGAGTAGCATTTGCATGGTGGCAGGATACAGGGGCCACTGCTGGAAGCTTTTGCTATATGTCAAATCCTTTATGCCAAGAGTCCCTCAGTGAGGTGCAGCACATCATGTGGGCTGTGACACTTGGAGTCAACTGCTGAAATGCCATTGAGAGAGGAAGTTTGAGATCAGATGAGCAATTTTAACACAAAGATTTTCCTCAGACTCAAGTTCTAGATTTAGTCCCTCTCCTCTCCTCTCTCCTCTCCTCTCCTCTCCTCTCCTCTCCTCTCCTCTCCTCTCC
>VWYP01013339.1:1066918-1113541 GCA_013400435.1 Pycnonotus jocosus
CTCCCCTCTCCTCTCCTCTCTCCTCTCCTCTCCTCTCCTCTCCTCTCCGCTAGAGAATAGTATTAGGAAAAAGAAATATTTATTGACTTTGTAATGGGATTAAGGAAAATTGGAAGAGAGTATCATTAACCCAAGGGATAAATGTTATATATGCAATCAGTGCTATCCAAACTGTTGTTCATCTGGAAAACCAATTTAAGTTAAGCCTTTTTTAATTGCTTCTCTGTGTACATTTACTCAAATCAAGGAAGGGGCAGAAATATTTATTTTCTCTTTGTCAGAATTTTGTTGTGAATGTCTTCCCTTTTTTTTTTTTTTTTCTTTCTCTTTCGGATACTTCTTATAAATATGGATTTGAACAAAAATGTCTGCTTCAGAATCAGAATATCTCTGTCCACTGAAGGAAGGAAGATTTCATACTGCAGCAATGGGTATTGGGGTGCAGCAGAAGGTATCTAGATGAGACAGAATTTCTCAGTACAACATCACAGAAACTCCTTTATATCAAAATGAAACATTACACATTACACTGTTGGAGAGTGCTCAGGGAGAGCTGTGAGGATGGGGAGGGTCTGGAGGGGAAACCTGGTGAGAAGTGACTGAGGTCACTTGGTTTGATCAGGCTGAAAAAGAGGAGACTGAGGAGAGACCTCACTGCAGTCACAGCTTTCTCATGAGAGGAAGTGAACAGGCAAGCACTGATCACACAGGCACATGGTGTGATCCATGGTGACCCTTGGGGTGTCCTGTGCAGGACCAGGATTTGGACTCAATGATCCTAATGTGCTCCTTCCAACTCCTTATTCTCTGATTCTGTGGTTCTCACTTTTCCTTGTCTCTGGGAAAAAAGAATTTCCTTGGAGAATTTGCTACTTCTTTTTCTGATTTTCTGGTTAACAAAAGGATGCAGTTTTACTGCAGGATGGTAAATAGATGCAGCAAAGGGTCTGCATTTCAATTGTAGCTATCACTCAGGCTGGTTAACTGTTGCCTGTTTGTTCAAAGAAGGAAAGGCTTTGAGATGAACTGGGCAATGTAAGAGCAGAGATTAGTTTAACATTTGGGACACTGCTGACTGTATTTCAATATTGACCTTGAGCTCTGCCTTGTCAGTAATGTATATATAAAGCCTTGGAGCAGCAACATCATTTTATTGATGAAGTAACCTTTTGCTTGTGATAATACTGGGAAACCACTGCATGTATTTCAATGGAATTTCTTCCATGTGAGAAAAGCAACAGTAAAAAGCTCAATTTTACCATTTTCTTTTAGGTGCAAAACAGCCCACAAACCTCTGCATAAAACATTTTTCCTTTGTCAGCATATCAGAAGGTAAATTCTCAGTGCTAAATCTTGGCACAGTGTGTATGTGGAACTTCATGGCATACCTGTCAGATGTTCTGATTCATTTTTAGGACTCTGAAATATCACAGCTATAAAAGATTTAAAAGTTCAGCACAGATTCAGCTGCTTAATTCAAAGAACTGAGCTCATTAACTGTTTACCTTCCCTTTGAATACCCTCCAGGCTGAAAATGGGAATTGGCATCTTAACAATGAGCAATGCACCAGCTTTGTACTAATGAGCTGCTTGGCATATTCACCTCCATGCCACTCTGCAGAAGTTCTTTCTCTTTCATGGTGCACTGTGTGGGGAGAAGGCAGCAGCACCCAGGCAGGCAGCCCAGGCTGATGAAAGCCCCAGAGCCCACTGAACATGATGTCAGCCCCCTTCTCTGCCCTCACATCCACAAGCAAATACAAATCTACCAATGCAGAATGCTGCGTCTTTTGGTTGCTGCAGATTTCCTCACCAATCCTTTTAATTTTCCTTTCATTTCATGCCACTTTCTATCAGCTGGAGGAACATGGACACAGACAGGTGCTCCTTGCCTTGGAAGATTTACATGTTCTGACAGCAAAGCTGCAGAACAAGACTTCCCTGATTTCACAGAACAGATTTCAAGGCTGCCACATACAGGGTTGCCCAGCATATATTTGATCCCCTTAGTTACCTATAGACCCTCTCTGAAGTCTTTATAAGAAGTGAAACCAAACAGTGCCTAATACTGGTTTAAAAACCATGTAGATTTACTGCTCCCCCAGCTCTTTTCTTTTCAAGGACTTGGTCTATTTACTGGAAAATTTTGGCAGTCCTAGGCTGGTGAGTACCTACATATTTCAGTGCTGCATTCTCTTTGCTGGGAGATGCTCTGGAATGTAAACTTCTCTAATGGCAGCTCCTTCAAGTCCTTTTCAGTCTTGTCAAGTTTCCTTATTAATAGAAGAGAAGCAATCTTCCTTCAATGCAGCAACTCTCTAGGCAACCTCTGAATTTATATGAATACAGATGGTGTCTGCCATTCCTTTTTTTCAGTAGCACAGTGCATTCCTTATCTGACATGTGGAACTTGTTTGGTACCATAATGCAGCAGCTGGAGACACTTCTCTTAGAGGTAAAGGCAGTTTTGCTTGCATTTTTCTTGGCAGCATTGAATTTTGCCCACCTGCAGACAACATTAATGTTTTTTTCCCCTTCTGAGATAGCCGAGCTTCTGATGGTGATCTGATTTGAAATATTCTGGCACTACACCTCTTCCTCTCTGCACCATAAACTGATAGAGCTAAGCATTCCTCTGAAAGGAAAGGAAAGGAAAGGAAAGGAAAGGAAAGGAAAGGAAAGGAAAGGAAAGGAAAGGAAAGGAAAGGAAAGGAAAGGAAAGGAAAGGAAAGGAAAGGAAAGGAAAGGAAAGGAAAGGAAAGGAAAGGAAAGGAAAGGAAAGGAAAGGAAAGGAAAGGAAAGGAAAGGAAAGGAAAGGAAAGGAAAGGAAAGGAAAGGAAAGGAAAGGAAAGGAAAGGAAAGGAAAGGAAAGGAAAGGAAAGGAAAGGAAAGGAAAGGAAAGGAAAGGAAAGGAAAGGAAAGGAAAGGAAAGGAAAGGAAAGGAAAGGAAAGGAAAGGAAAGGAAAGGAAAGGAAAGGAAAGGAAAGGAAAGGAAAGGAAAGGAAAGGAAAGGAAAGGAAAGGAAAGGAAAGGAAAGGAAAGGAAAGGAAAGGAAAGGAAAGGAAAGGAAAGGAAAGGAAAGGAAAGGAAAGGAAAGGAAAGGAAAGGAAAGGAAAGGAAAGGAAAGGAAAGGAAAGGAAAGGAAAGGAAAGGAAAGGAAAGGAAAGGAAAGGAAAGGAAAGGAAAGGAAAGGAAAGGAAAGGAAAGGAAAGGAAAGGAAAGGAAAGGAAAGGAAAGGAAAGGAAAGGAAAGGACAGGACCAGGTGAGCATCTAGATAAGTCTGTACATGGCATTTAAAGTGTTTAAATGGCAATATTATGCTTTGTGATCTATCTCTGGCTGACGACTAGCAGAAGTGCTAGATTTGAATTCAAATTATAGAAAACCCAAGACTGTTTTATTAGAAGAACTAAATGGGGATGAATGCTATAGAGCTGGGTGCTTTGCAGTTCAGGCTGATCTTTCCTGACAGACTCTGGTGTGCTGCTGACTGCACTGGAACAGCCCCGAAAATGGACAAAAAAGAGGAGGATCTCCTGACTGAAGTGGAAAGATGCATTAATCAGAGGGAGGATGGTTATGCCCTAGCTTCTGACAGCCAAATCCATACATTTGGTTGATTGCATGCTGTTGGTTAACTGGTTTCTGGGATATTTCCCTGTTGTGTTTGTCGACAGCTGTTATTGCAGCAATTTAGGTTTCAGACTCTGGGCTTTGCAGTTTTAACTCCTCTCTTTCTTAATGGCTCTCAAAGCAGCTTGCTGGTCCAGTGTATAGCACAGCTGAAGAAAATGGAAAGACTTAGAATAAAATGGCATGGAAACAGTACCATTTCTGATGCTTTAGATGATACTTTTAGCTACTCCTTTGCTCCTGACCCTGTTGGAGTGCTTACCAACTTTGTCCGCCAGGCTTTAGATCTGTGCTGCTTGATAAAGATTTGCAGTTGGGGTTATTGTTTGGCTCATTACCAGTTCTCACTGGGAAAGTTATAACAGAGTTTAAAAAGTCCAAGGAGTCTTTTCAAAGCAAGGTAATAACTCCTCCTATTTGCCATGTTGCTAAAGGTTTCCTCAGGGTTTTAACCCAGAGTACATAAGAGAAAATATGCATGCAGATAAAGGCAGATATCTGGGTGCAAGCAGTTTACCTTCGTTTTTGAGTGCAAATATCAACAGGCTGACAGCTCTCCTGTGTGCAGGCAGAGGCTCTCATTTGCTACAAGCATTTAGCATTAGCACATTGCAAAAATATGGTTCAATTGTAAATATCAGCAGACTTCTCTTTTCAAATGTGCAGTGGGAGCAAACTATATTGTCCAGCTGCAGCTCAGTCAGATATTTTCTTCACTTATTCAGTGTAAAGGCATTTTTTGTGCAAGTCACTTGGATTTTGAAGTGAATTACAAGATCAGCTGTTCTGACAGGACAAAAAGAATATTTTTAGTTCCACAGTTAGTAAACCAAATCAGCAGGACATGACTTTTTTATGTGTTCTCTGTGAAAACCAACAGTTCCCTAGTGTTGGAGGTGAAAGGGTACATTTTTTCCTTTGGCACATGGAATGAATGAATTTCAGCCACTTCACTATTCCAGCAGAACTTGTTCTCATAGGAAGACTTGGTGGGTAAACAGAAATATCTGTAAAAGCAGCTAGAACTGCCCCTTCCTTGGCTGTTATCTAAAAGTGTTTTTAAAAAGTAGCTGAGTAATTTGATAATCTGTTGAAGATTATTAATATAAAGCACTGAACAGAAGTGTTGCAGCTTTGTGGGCTGTTTGAGTCTTGCATCTTCTCACTGCACCAATGAAGCCCCTTCTGAAGCACAGGCACCCTGAGGTGGGGCAGGCAGCTCCAGAGGTCTGGGATAAAAAATTACTCTTCCCACTTTCACAGAATCATAGAAACTTAGAATGGTTTGGATTGGAAGGGACAAAGTTCATCTAGTTCCAACCCTGTCGTGGGCAGGGACACCTTCCACTAGACCAAATAGCTCAAAGCCCCCTCCAACTTGGACTTAAATATTTCCAGGGATAAAACACCCATAAACTTCTCAGGGAAACCCATTCCAGAGCCTCACAGTAAGGAATTTCTTCCTAATATGTTATGCAAAATCTTTCAGTTTGAAGCTATTTCCCCTTGTCCTGTCACTCCACGCTCTTGTAAAAGCCTTTCTCCATCTCCCTTGCAGGCTCCCTTTAGGTGCTGGAATGTGCTTTAAGGTTTCCCCACAGCCTTTTCTTCTCCAGGCTGAACATCTCAAGTCCCTCAGTCTGTACTTTCATCTTCTTTGCAGAAGAAAAAAAAAAAACAAAAAAAGAAAAAAGAGAGATAGAGATATGAAGGGCGTAAAGGGAATATTAAAGTGAAATAAGCCATGAGCAAAAAGAATACAACTGGATAATCCCATTTTCCCGAGACATCTCTAGGGAAATAGCAAAATGGCAAATATTATGTAAGAGACTCAAGCCCTTCTAATAAGGGTGCCTGCCCTTTTGCAAGGATAAATTGGATTGACATGTCTAAACTTGGAAAAGGAGTTAATAAAGGAAACTAAAAAATGGCAGAAAGGACTGCATAAAAAGCAAACATTGAAAAAATTGTTTATGGTTTCTTACAGTTTCACTAGCTGTTTTCTAATGCTTGCATAATTTGAGCCTGCCTGGGGAAGTTTTTTGCCTTTTTACCACAGGATGTTGTGGATGTTAAAAGTATAAGTGGCTGCAAAAGGCAATTCATGGAATTAATGGGAAATAAAAAGATCCTTACAGGATGTTAAACACAGAGGAAAATACAATAACTGGCTTGGGATACTAAGATTTCTGACAGCTGAGAGGATACATTAGGGAGAGTATCAGGGTGTGCTTGTGCTTTTTCTATCTTCTTTCCTTTATTCATTAATGCCAAGTTTTGATCTGAATACACTTTTTGTCCTTCAGCTGCAGTATTGCTAAAAGCAAATTCTGTGGTTAAAGGAAGGGAGTAAAAGGTTCTAGCTGATGCCTGTCAGTTACTGTGTTGAAGTCTTTTCCTGCTTCCCTTACAGCCACAAAGTAGTGATTTCAGAGGAGTTGGTGTCAATTCACTGAAGTTCCAGTAGCAACAAGCAAGGCAAGAGGAATTACCAAAATGTGTCTTAATCCTCCCTAGTAGGGTCCTTCTCCTATATGTGAAAAAACTCTGAAAAACTTTAATAGTGGAGCAAAACCAGTAATTTAATAATCAAGTCAAAGTTTAATTTATCACCACTTACTATTTGAGGGATGGGGGAAGGGTGGCAGAGGTGGTTTAACCTGCTGTCCTAGAGCTTGTTTGTGCCTTTCAAAAAGCACGTGTTTGGGTGAAAAACATCTACCACCCTATTACCTCTGCCCAGACAGTTTTAAATTTACTTTTCCAAAACAATTTCATTTACATCAGTTGCCTTTCAACTCTATCTGTATATTAAAATGCAATACTCATGGCTGAATGAAATAAACTCTTGATTTTATAGCTAAATATTTTATACTTGGGGCTCTCTATTGTTGCATTACCTTACAGTTTTCAGACTCCTAGATTTGCCTGGATAGAATATCTTTTTTAATATTCCAATAAATGCAAAATTTCTCCACTTATTCTTCTCATTAATGTTTAAAGATAATTTTCTCAACAATTAGTATGAGCTTTTTTGATGTTGCAGATATGGAAGACAGATTAAACAGATAAAATAGCTGTAGGATGACTCCCCCTGGTCCTGTTTCTTGACTTGGGCAGCAGCAAATTTGGTACAGTTTTAAAATGTTTCTAGTTTCTTGTCTACCTTTAGGGACTTTTGCAGATGTTGACTCAGCTCTGTTGTTGTGTCTCTGCTTCAGCTCCAGCCCACTCCACTGGCCCACACAGGAGCCACAGGATAGGTTAATATCAGCTCTGCAAACAGCAGAGGAGGATGATACAACACTTTTACTGTCATTACATGGGTATGGCAGCCTGAAGGGGAGTGGGAGGTTATCATAGGAACTTCCAAAGGAACTACTGAAATCTAAGCCAGTTTCTCTGCTTAAAGAGCCCTGGCTCAGGAGTCTTCTCTTGGTAAGAGAACCCAAGCCAGCCAGGTGCACAGGTTCTGGGTGGTGGGGAGGGACATGTCGCTGCAGGCAGGGAGGGACTGTGGTGTGCCTGGCTTCTGTCTGGTGCCAGGCATGGGTGCTGTGACTCCTGCAGGCACTGCACCAATGCCATGGATGCTATCGATCTGCTTGTGTCCCAGCTGTTCCCTAGCTGTGCTGCAGTGTAAATCCTTCTGGCAGGGCTTCAAGCAAGGTAATTTTGTATGCAGAGGCAGTAACAGAGCTCCATGTAATGCCTTGCTCCTTTTTTTATATGGGACGGGGATTTTTTTTTTTTTTGAGGGGTTTTGTAGGTTGTAGTTTGGTTGTTTGCTTGGGTTTTTTTGGGTTTAGGGCTTTTTTTGTTGCTTGGTTTGGTATAGGTTATGGTCTGCAAAGTACCCATAAATGCCTATCTGCACAGGTACACCAGGCAGGCGCCTAGAGAGAGGCTGATGAAGAAACCACAGTGTTACCACGTAGGACATTGTTAAATTGCTTCCCCCATTAACTAGTGACATTTGAGTTAAACTAATGAGCAGCATGTCTGCTGCAGTGCAGTACACATTTATTCTTGGAGTCTGCTTTCTTCAGCTTATTTACTGTTTTACCAACACTCTTAGTCACCATTACAGCTGATTAATGATGCCTTCATTAAAGGGAAACTATTATGGACAGTCTTATTTGATCTACTTTGAAACTTTTCTATTTGTGATCATCGTCTTCTGTCCCTCCTTTCTCCTCCTTCTCATCTTTTCTCAGAAATGATAAGTGAGGCAAGAGATAATGCCTTCACAGCCTTTGATCAACTGCTGTACATATGGCACATGATGAAAATCAGACAAAAAGCAGAGTGATATTCTCGATAAAACACGTACTTCTACATTAATAATTTGCCATCATCTAAATTGCTATTAAATCCTCAGCTAGACTGATATAATCCTAATGCCTTTTGCACAATAGGCAGGTTTTAAAGTACAAAACTACATCTCTTCTCTGATATAATCTGTATTTTAACAGAACTTGCTGTATAAGGGATGACCCCAGGATTTCTACAGCTGGGGTATTCAGCTGCTTGCTTTAGGCTTATCTGACCTTGCCTGTCTTATGAGTAGCTCTCTGAAAGGCCTTTTCAGTAATATTAGAGGTGCAAAACACTCAGTTCTGATTTTCCTTTTCAAACAAAACCCAGGCATGTGTGTTCTGAGAATTCTATCCAGGATTCTGGATAGACCCATGGGTCTACTGGATGGGAAGCAGTGGCTGTGCCTCCATCAGGGTATGTCTTTTTAAAACCAATTTACACCATTTGATTTTCTATACAGATGTCTCATTTTGTATAATGAAAATAAAAGGTGTATTTTAGGGATTTTTTCCCATTTGTAGAAGTACCTGCAGTCCTTGGAGTTTCTCAAAACATCTAAATTTAATAGCAGAAATTCCTGGAAAGCAAAGTCAAGACTTTTTCTGGGGCTTTAACCTTACTGTCTCTCTGATATGCCAGTATGCAGAGGGCATGGCTTACCCAAACCTCTATCCACTGAAAGTTAACCAGTCACAGAAGAGCTTTGTCTGATTGGGAACAAGGGGCAGAGACCACAAAACAGAAAGAAAAGCACATTTTCAAGAGAATGTGTAGATCAATTGCATCTTATTCATATATCTTTTTTTCATAAAGAACAGAAGATCCAGCTCATAAATGCCCTAAAAATATTCAGCCTACTGCGAAGACAGCATCTTAACACTGTGCTAGAGAAATGAGGTTATGAGGAATGCCTCTCTTTTCTCATAGGTATCAAGTTACAAATATTTTTACACCATGATGCATCAGCTATGTTTGACTTGCAATTTATCTACTCAATTTGCTATTATTCATCTTTCTTCCTTCTGCCATGCTGCCTCCTTGTATTTTTGAGCAATATCTTCCTCCTTCTAGGTTTGATTTCCTTTCACCCCAAGTCAAGGGAAATAAAAGTTTAGCAACATATCAGGGGGGTATCTAGATTGAGGAAAAAATGAGAAAGGTAAAAAAACCCAAGGTTTCCATAGATGTGAGATCTTGAATGAACAATTTTATTCCATGGCAGGAGGCAGCCTGCTAGGCCAAATATCTTTAAATGCCTCTTTGCAGTGGTGCCACACAGATAGAGACAAAATCTCTTGTGGAACCATTATCTGATTTATTTCTCTGTACCAACCACTGTTAAACCCTACAGGCAACTGTGCCTATAGCACATTTTCCCAATTCTTTAAGCATCTCTTATGTCTTTGTCCAATACTGAGGATGTGGCTGTGCACTCATGACACAGAAGTGCTCAAGAAAATGTTTTCTGGAAGTTATTCAGTAATGCATAGGTATGGTACATTTTCTGTTTGAAAAAGGAAAGCTTTTTACCTCTGGAATTGAGGGTACAATTGAAGCTATTGTACCTGTGAGCAGCTTCTTAAATATGACAGAGCAGAGTGTATGAGGAATACAAGTACAGTGAATGGCTTCTCAAGGACAGGAGCTGTTTGCAGCCTTTCTCACACATAAATACTATTTCTATTACCCACCAGAACAAACTGGGTGATTACTAAGTGTGGAACATGAGAAATCAAATCAAGATGGTGTTATGGAGCTCAGTGGACTATGGTATTAGAAATGTGCTTTACTTAAACAGCTCTGAATTTTTATTACCCTTAGTCAGAGAAAGAAACAACATGTTGCAAAGAGGGGTTTTTGTGATGTTCAAAATGTGTTTTTAAGCTTAGCTCTTTGTGAATGTTCTCAGCTCCACAACTCCTGGGTGTTTTGTTTATACGATTTCCCTGATCATTACAATGCCTTAAAGCATTACATCCTCTTAGAGACATGGAATTTGCAAAGTGTGTTATAATCACAGTAAAGGTAAGACAATTTTCTGTGATAACACAGGGCATTGGTTCAGTGTATGAGCTCAAGATCAATAAGCAGTACATTGATGAACATTCAGTCTGCACTGAGGTGAAAGGAGTAAGACACACATTAAAAACAAATGCTGCAGCTGAGAAATTTTCAACAAATCATTTGTGTCCCAGTAGTGGTTTACCTCAGTTGCCCTTTACATTGTGTGAGGACAAACTGTACTGCAAATATCAGCATTTGCCTTTGCTTAACAGAGGGACCGAGCACAGATTTAAAACTAAAAAAGACAAAACATATCAGGGACACCTCATTCACAATCACTTCAAATCACAGAGGACCTTGTAGTGCTTGAGATGATATATTGTTCTCCATACTGTCATTTCCCTGGTTTATCCAGTCTTCAAAATTTCTTATATTTATTGCAGAAAGCCCACTATACATTATATACAATTAAGCTCAGCTCGTTTCTCAGAGATTTATCCTTTCAATTTTTAACCATAGGTTGTGGCTTTGAACACCACCTTATCTACCCAGTGCCTGATTATTAAGGGAATTACACAGGACTTGCTCAAACAGTTAGTGGTGGTGACAACTTTAATTTAACCTTAACACAACCTTGTTAATGGTGGGGCCAATGCCTTAATCTAAATATCTACTTATATGCTCTGATTGTGGTTTATTTTGCTGTAAAGAACCCTGTCAAACACAAGAGTTGCTGGCTGCACATCAATAGCTGCATGAGCCTTGTCTGCTCTCCTGGTCTTTCCTGAGTGATTTGTTTTGCACCAAAGGTCTGCTCTCAGTGGCATGTGTTTGGCCAGACAAGGTCCCACACATCTCTTCGAATCGCCTCGCATTTGGATGGGAAAATTCTTTACTCTCTTTTTAAGTTCTTACGAGTATCTCATATTATCTATAAATGGTAAATTTAAAAATATTAGAAAGAAAGTTGATGAATCAGTTCTGGTTGTAAACTGGAGATGCATACTTAAATAAAGTTTATATAGGGTTTCAGATTAAATGATAAGGCATAAGGCTAAACATTTTTTGTTTTTAAACTTTTATCCTCTTCTTTTTTCTTAGTGTATCAAAATGGAATTAGTAGCATTTCATCATTTTTGTCTGTGGGAAAAATCTGCGTCTTTTCCTCCCACTTCTTTCTCTATCTTCCCTCATTCTCTTCTTTTTGGAAATTGTTATGCTCCAGGTATACTTGTGGGCACTGTAATAAAGTCCAATAATACATTTCAAAATGTTATATTTCTGGAAAATTTAAAACTGTAAACAGTTCCAAAAGTTAGGCAGAAAAAATGGAACAGATTTTAATCTAAAAACATCACAAATTTCACTTCTGCTATTAAAATTTTCACAAAAGAATATAGAAAAAGGGGAAAGTGTATGAAAGGGGAGTTATTTCTGCTGTTATTTCAGAATTTAATATTACTATTTGTTTGTATTATGTTAAGAAAAACAGATGGGAGGTTATGATTAAAAATTCATTTTAATTTTAGATACCTTCCCTCAAAATCATGAGAAATGTCTCTGCATCTGGCTTCAGAATTTAAATACCTCTGCACATGATGGCTGCTGCAGGAAGTGATTCATGCTAGTTGTTAAGGCTGCAGTGAGTCTGCCTTGAGAGGTGCCCATATATCTCCAGCCAGTGGAAGGAGAGTCTAGAAAACTGCTTTAGGCACGACTCTTTAGAGGGCTGGTCAGAAGTGGTCCTTCCACTTCTGTTTCTATTTGAAATTTAGTCTGTGGGCAGTCCCATGCATTTGTTGGTACCCAGATCACTGTGATGGTCTGTCCTGAATTCCCCAGACTGCAAATCCTTCAGGCATGAAGAATTTATGTGTGTGTGTGTGTGTGTGTGTTTAAACTACCGAGCATAATAGAACCATGATTGTGGGGATGACACAAAACCATTACACAAGCTTCAGTGGTTATTGTTTTGTATTTTTTTGCACACAGCCTTTTGTAAAAATTATAAAGCTGACTACTTTATTAAACTGGAGCATCCTGGACAGTTACTAAGATCATATCAAATAATTTCTAGGTGTTCATGTGATGTTTTATACAGATTATATAAGACAGAGCACAAAATAACCTTTTTTAGCCTTTTGATTCTGAAAATAATAAATATGTGGTATTTCTTTATGATGGCTCACATTTAATATTAAAATCCTGGTAGTGATCTTGGCTTTGGAAGGCTACATTACTAGAGACTGATCTATAGCTATGAAGCACATGATTTAATGAAGGCTGTACCAGGCCAGTAACTCCTGATCCTGCCTGTTCTTTCTCCCCTAATGGGATATCTACATTCTTGTTTTCCTTCTGACCTTAAAAAAAAAAAAATCGTAGATCATAGTAATACACTCTTCATGTTATTTCATGAGTCTGCTAGAATTGGAGGTTGTAGTTAGTTTTCAGAAGACTGCTTTGAGTGTATACTTTTCTCAGAAGAGTGCTATTAATGTATCCATCCCATGTAATCAGTTCCAACTGGTGACTCCAGTAAAGAAACAACATTCTGTGAGTGATGAAAAATTTTTAAAAAGTTTGATCTCTACCACGTTAACTCCTTGGTTACATTGGAAAGCATTGGTAGCTCTACAGCATAATTCACATTTCCTAGGACTAGAGGATAGTAGGACAGCCTAGGCTGGAAGGAACCACAGGAGGTCTGCAGTGCAAACTCCTGCCCAAAATCTGGGCAGCTGTGAGATCAGTCAAATCTTCATAGTGTCCAGGGATGGGGATTGCACACCCTCTCTGGACAGCCTGCTCCAGCCTGGCTGTTGTCATGGGGCAAAAAGTTAATCTTTTTGTATTATTCCAGTCATATTTATTAGCTACCTCTTCTGCAGCTTGAATACACTTGGTCTAAAATTTTTGGTAAAATAATTTCTTGGAAAATAATATACAAAAGCACTAGGACATTTTGAATTGTGTAGCCATTTAAATCAAAGCTGCCAAGGAAAACAATTGCGATGAGAAGCATTTTGTTTTAGAGTTACCATCACTGGAAGAGACCAGAGTAAAATTTTGAATATATATATATATATATATGTATATGAACATGTGCTTTTTTTTCTATGGCATATCAGTTTGAGGCATTACAGGATTTGGCATTTATACAGACCCACTACTAAGAATGAAAAAAAAAAAGTAATACAAAACCATAACTGTATAAGGAGCAGACAAAAATATCTGCATTTTGAAAAAAATGCTTTATATTGCAACTGAAATCAACATTTTTCCTAAATATAATATGCAAGGTAAGAAGCATTATAGCAATGTCTCCAAAGCATTCATTTCTACTGATAACAGAAAAAAATCCAAATTTCTCTTAAAATACACAGACCAAATTTGACCAGATCTTAATCTAAATTCTACCTGCTGATGCTTTCAAAACTGTTTATATGGAAGATTGAAGCAACCAATAGAAAGAACCTCAGCTTTCCTGCAAACTACCATAAATGTTACTGATCTTGATCTCCATCTTATCCTGAGACAAAATTTCACTCTGTACCTTTTACTAGTTTTGTCAATTAAGAATACTGAAAATAATCTTCTTATCATTATTTATACTCCCTTTATGTTGTATAATAACAGTCATAAGTTTTACATGACTGTTTGACAGGAAGTTTACATATAAAACTATATGTGGTTTTGCTCTTTAAGAGAGCAAAAAATACAGTAAACTGTTCAGTTGTGGTACAACACAGATAAAGCTAAAGGTCTCGGATCAAATCCTCAGCAGGGAAAAAAATAAATGACATTTCATTGACTTCAATGGAGGTACTCCTGTATGTGCCAGTGAGGATCAGGAATATGAAAGAAAGCATTACAAGAGCCATGAAGGAAACAAAAGCATTGAAATATTCTAATATGCTGTGATTGTGTGTGGATCCCCAGAGAGGTGCATTCTAGAAATAGACCAGGAACTGCAATTACAGTGTGGATAAAGAAAGACAATGAAACCATCTCATTTTAGATTCATAGGGTCAGAAAAGAGAAATTGCCTGACATATTCTCCCCCTTTGAAAACCACATATGTTAACAAGGGAGGGAGAGCACAGAACCTAGAGCAGAAGAATTTGATGCATCACATTTAAAAGCTTTTAGAAAGGAGTATTTTTGTGTGCTTAAGGAAACAACAATACTGAGTTAATTCTGCAAATGGGGTTAGCCAGAAATTTGAAGAGCTGAGGTGAAACCTGAAGTGAAGTTGAATATTTACAACTTCACTCTGTCCTAATCCTAATGCTGCAGCATGAATACATTTTCATAATCTCTGTGCTTGTGAGTCATCCTGGTGTCCTTTGCTGCACAAATTCACACTGGGCTATGTAATTATTTTTAGAAAATAAGAACTTTGTCGTCTTTGCCCTGCAGAGAGATTGGGTGATGCCATTGGATCCCCATTGCTTTCCTGAACTTGTGACAATGAGGAACAAGTTCATACCAGTGATTATTCATGAGCTTTGTCATAATCAGGATGTGTATATGTAGATACAGAGCTACTGGGAACAGTTTCAATTAGAGCTCTGTGTGATTGGGAGTAGTGATGCTTGCTTCAAGCTTTACTAGCTGATGAAAATAACCTTCCAAACATGGTATCTCAGTCCTGAAATGCCTGAGGGGCTTCCCATCCTGAAGGAAGGATCTGGCAAATGGAGAGAAATAACGCACATGATTGAATGCTTTCTTTCCACACATAAAAGTGTAGGCCTGACAAAAAGTACTTGGGATTACTGGACAGCTAAGGGTCTGCGTAATGAGATATGGAGATCTTCACCTTTGGGTCACCTGTGACATGAAGTCATTATCATCTGTCAACTGTTTAGCAGTCTATGTGAAATGAATGTTGTCCTCTGTTCCCAGTGCACAGAACTGCAGCTAGCCAAAATGGCATGTACTGTCATATTTCAAAGGATACCCAGACCACTAAGATTTCCTACAGTGCTGAGAATGACTCCCTACATTCATAACTGTTTCTCTTGTGCATATTTCCAGCTTTTACTAGAGGCTGATCTTGACTGTAGGATTATTTATGTGGTTTGATATCCCCCACTCCCTCCTGTCAATATTTAATATAAAACAAATAAAAAAGATTGGGAGTTGGAGCCACATCCCCTGCAGAAGAAAGGGCATTAGAACAGCTCTTTTGGTTCAAACCTGGAGTGTACATAACCCAGCACTTTGTTCTGAATCAAAGTCCAGGGAAAAGCATGATAAAGAATATAAATATGGAAATACCCTTCTGTCCATCTATCTTAAGATGCATATCCATACTTCTCCTAGATCTGAAGACTTTCTGAGCAAGGTGAAGTTGTTCCTGTGTTTGCCTCCTGATGAACCTATAGTTCATGAATTAGGCTGCTCCTTTCTGGAACACATTTGTATTTTCTCTCCCTGCAGCATGACAGCAAAGAGCGCAAAATGCTGGGCTCCTTCTTGAATTTTACCTTCTATTTACAGCTCCACCACTTTTCCATGCCTGTCTCAGGGGTCATAGCCTCAGAAGGAGAACCAAACATCTCAGCTGAATCATAGCCTGGTGGTCTTTCAGAGAAAGAGATCCTTCCAAGTACATTTCTAAGCATGCCTTGACATTTCCCAGAGAAACGGAAAAAGCAGTTTTTCTGATGGCTGTGAGGAACCTAGACCCCCAGTCTTACCACTTCTTGAGTACATAATTTAACCCTTATTAAGTGGAAGGAGAGAGCTGCAAGTGGCCATCCTCTGGGCATTCTAAAGCCAGGAGAGGGAGATCCAGAGCACCTGGTTTGATTCTTGTTGTTACACATATGAGCAGTGGAGATCTAACAGGCTCAGACCAACAAAGTGTGTCCACAATGAGAAACACACCCAGAACCTACTTCTCCTGCCTTGCCTTTGACCTTTCCACATGCACAGTGAACTAACTTACTGAGGACAAAAGATGTGACTGATTTCCCAACACAAAGGACAAGAGGAAGAAAAGGAATGGAGGCACAGTGTGCCTGGTTTCCCTGTTTGTGCAAATCTGTCAGACTTGCCTAGATTTTAAAGGAATGCAATAGGAAATGCAAGCTCTTTGCTGTGATACCATTTTTGATGAAATCTCAGGTTATATTTGTGCAGTGACATCAAATTATTTTTTGCCTATAAATTTGATATTCCTTGCAATTTTTACATTGATTAAACTGGATCTTTGCAATGTTTAATATTTACAGTATGCTCATAAACAATATATCCAGACTTGTAAAAATTTAAACCAGCCTCTGATCACTATTCCCTTTTCTTTTGCATAGTGTCAAAAATAATCCCTCATCCCCCAGAAATGCTGGCTGAGGGGGCACACACATACAGGTGGGCACAGGATCCCAGAAGGTGCTGGCAGACATAGCTATTCCCTATGATGAATATTGCCCTGTGATGTTTGTAAGGACTGAAAACTTATAAACAATAACTTGCAGCCTGCACAGAGAGTAAATTTAAGCAATTGATTGAATAGATATAGATACAGATAAAAAAATAAGAAATCATAGGCACACTCCATAAAATCACAAGCCCATAAATCCCACTACAGTGGATCTCCCATGTAATAAAATATAAAACTCAGCAGGACTTCTCATACATCCTCCCTTTATTTAATACAGTGTTTGGGTTTTACACTGCTCCTGATAAATGAAAGCCATCACATTGTTGCCATGGACTACACCTTGCTAAGGACTTTCCACAGGAGTAGCTTTGGGTTAATGCATAAACGTAGATTTGATGCATAGAGCCCCTGACTGCAACACTGTGTTGCTGAAGATGGTTTTACAATGCCCTACAAATATTTCTGAGGCAGACACAGCAGTGTATTACACACTGACTCATTATGCTGTGTCTTGATTCAGTGACACTGGGAAATGTAGACACATCTACCCCATAATATGCTTAAGGGGTAACTTCTAGTGAAAAGAGACATTAAAGCATCTTTGACTTCTGATGTGTGGAGCATTAATGAAACTAATTGTAATGTTAATAGTCAGTAATATCAGTTTCTTATGCAATATAGAAAAAATAACTGAAGTAAGTGGACAAAGACACAATATTTTGATTTAGTTCTGTGATTCTACAATTTATGGGGTTTTTAAGTAATCTGGCTGACAGCATTATTAGTATAAGGCACTGTAAATAAAGTCATTGTTGCATCATGAAATCAAAAGTATCTATCCAGAGAAAGCCTTACAGAGAACCTAGAGTTTTTTTGCCTTGAGGTTTTGCTCTGCTGTGTGAACCCCTGAGATTTCATCTGAATTAATATTTTGAAAATTGCCTATTTCTAAATTTGCCAATTATATTTGTAGGAGCTGAATGTTTTCTGACTTAAATTATATCTTTTCTTTAGATAAAGAAAATCCTATGTCTCATAAATATTTCATAAGAAAAATAAAAACACATGAGCTTGTTTTATAGATAAGGTGTCAAGGTTTTTAGGAAAAAAATTACCAAGAAGATGTTGAATTTTAGAAAAAAAACCAATGAAGAAATTCAGAATAAACTAGCTAGCTTTAAGGTAAAAAAGAAATGCATTGTATCCACATTTATATACTTAGAGAATTTATGCAATTCCCATAATTATATATGGAAGTGCCCAGTTATTATAGACTGCTAATGCAAATGTGTGAGTAGTTGAAAACACACATACACATTTTAGCACAACAGCATGTTGGAATTCATATGCAGATTGATATTTATATTTCTATTTGCTAATTTACAAACAATATTTTGTCACTGCTGTATAAATATGTGTGTGCATGTAATAATAACATCCAATACTATACTTTAAAGTGAATTTATTTCCTAACTATATGCAGCAAAAAATAAATTTGAACTATTTAAATATAAATTCAAATCTACAGATAAAAATGCATGTTACAGCAATGGTTTGGAATTGTTGATCTTTCTCAACATATTACCATTGCTGGTAATGGGATGTACTTTGTGAAATTTCAACTTTCTGAGTCAAAGGGTTAACATTTAATCAATAGTTCTCACTGTTATGGGCTCTTCTGGGAAATACTAGGTTGTGATATATGCTATGCATCATGAAGCAGGAGTTAGAGCCTGGTAGAAAAATAATCTGATTGCAGAGTTTCACTGACAGTGCTCTACTCATACATTTTCTGTATGTCATTATTTTCCATAAAGTCCACATTAAATTGCCGTGGTCTTTTCCATTATAGTGTCTAAAAGATGTTACATACCAGAGTGTTATTGTGCTCCTGTGAAAACCCATGCCAGTTTCCCACTGGGAGTTACTAGAGGCTGGTAATAAATTGGAATGTAATGAACTGGTGCTTGTATTTTCTCAGTTAAAGAGCAGATGTGGGGGTTCCTTACTAGAACATAACCAGAAAAACTGTGTGGTCTCACCTTGTTAAAATACAAAGATTGATCAGAAGAAAAATTCTTCATCTAAATATTCCAAAATCTTGACAAATTATAATGCCAGGGTCATAAATTAATGGATTTTAGAACCAAACCCGAAAGCTATGGTTATTTAATGTGGGAGAAGTGAGAGGTGACAATGGAAAAATAATCCAATGGTAAAATAAATCCTTATTCCTAGCAATATCTAGTCTGTTTTCTGAGTTAGATACTAAGGGATTATTCCTGAGTCATGTCATGCAGCCATGGCTCTACAGAAAACAATGGGGGCTCACAAGCCCGTGTGTACAACCAGACTGAAGACTGGACAATACCTGGACCAAAGCCCAGGCTCATGGGCCAGTGTAGTGGGACACACTTAACAGCCTCATCAAGCCATTCCTACTTCTTGGCTTGTTGAGCAAGGCATGACCATGACAGGGAGTTCTGCTGAAAAATACTCAGGAAGTCCCAATAGGTTATGTGCAAGAGCAGATCTTTCTTAAAAACATTTTCTTCAGTTGAAATTTCATGATAACATGTATCTCTTTTTCCTTCTCTCTGAAAGATATTAACACCTCCCTCTAGCTTCCAAGACTAATTTTCAGGTTTTATGTACAAGTCTGATGTTTTCTAAAAAGAACACATCTTCCTATTGGTCTCCTCTCACCCATATGCTCATGGGAGTCAGCAGTAGAACTTATCACTCCTTTGCCCTGGCCTTTTGGAAGGGGAATACCTGAAAGTTTCCATTCTCTCAGAGGGTTTGAAGACCACTGTGGACAGTGAGTGGAGATTACAGGCAGCCCATCTTCCTGGAAAATAATTGTAGGTAAATGTTTTCCAGAAGTTTATTTCTGCACATTTTTTCTTACATCTATTATAGAGGTGTTACTGAGCAGACAGCAGCAGTAAATGGAATCTTATTTGTTTTTTGTTAGGATTCATGCTCAAAATTTTTGCCTTCTGTAAGATATAATTCAGGCAGAGAAAATCCCATCAACAGCCCTATATGTGTTTCTTTTGCTGTTTTACTCTGGGGTTTTGTAGGTGAAATGACAACACAGAAGAATTATAAGTTACTTGTGTGTAATCTTTAATTACAAACATACTTGCTATTCCCCTCACAACTTTGCAAAAGCAGCAAGCTAAAAGAGAAAACAGATCACTCTTTCAATATGTTTGTGGCAGTTTTTATACTGCAAAGAGCAATGGCAACTAGCGATATGTCTGTTTACAGGAGGTATTCCTGTTTAGTACACGTGTCACTAAACCCAGCCATGTAACTTGAAGGAATCATTATTTTGCTACATAATTTAAAGGACACCAGTCCCTGTAAATCTGCTATGCACCATGCATGTATATGCTGGGTTTTTACTGCCTGTTTGGGTGGAATTTATAGAGTAGTTCTCCAATAAATAACTTAATTACTGAAATGTAAAGGCTGCAAATGTGTTGCAGTATAGCAGTGTTGTTCCTAAATGAGGCTACGTCTTCCTTACAAGAAAAATATATGGTTGAAGAAATACTGCATTTTTAGGCTGCATGCAAATGAGCTGCTGAGGAATACACAAAATCTCTTGTTTTCATACAATCTTTTTGTTTTCACTATACTCTTACATTCCCCACTTCAATTTTCTTCCATTGACTTACAAGCTATATGTAGCAGAAATGGTATGCAAATGCAGGAGAGACTGCCCTGTGATTTTTAAGTATGTCCTTTAAATATGTCCTAACTCCTCATCCATGGAGTGCAAGACTCTTAAAAAAATCAAAACAAACCAGACTGCATGTGGGATGATTTGATATAACAAGATATGGTACAAAAACAGGATTGGAAATAAGGAAAAAACAGAGCCATTTTTTGGACAGCTCTGTCATTCTTACCTCTATATAGCTCTTCTTCAATTGAGAACTTATACACATGCCCATCTTCCTCTCTCCATTTTAATGTCAACATCAATAAGTATGAATGGAATTTTATTTTAGTTAATGAGACATATCTGGTATGCTCTAGACTTAGGTCACACTGATTGGTTATGGATGCAAGTGATTTGTGTCTCTGAAATACTTAAGCAGTGAATGCTCAAGTGCATAGAATAAAATTCATGGAGTAAAAAGTAACATATTTACTTTCCTGAGTTCATGCTGAACCATTTCCTAATGTGTTAATGGTTCATATTACTTGGGACAAACATATTGACAATCTAAGCAATAAATCCAGAAAATATACCTTAATGGTCTGTGAGAACTGGGAGCACAGGCTCAGGTCTGGTGCAGCTGCCTCAGCATTTCTTGCCAAGACAAAGCCATGGTGTGTCAAGTCTTAATGAATCAGGCAAAGCCCAAAGACAAAGCTCCCTTTGACACTGATGATGGGGAATTGGAATATTAAATACCAATGCCCTGATTGCCTCTCCATTGGGATTAAAAATCTCACTGAACTTTCTCTGATGTTTCTCTCTGGCCTTGTGGTCATCCTTTCCCTTGGCATTACTCTTTCTATAGAGAGTGTTGCTTCTCTTTTTTTGCCCTGACCTCAGACAGGCTTTTACTCCACAGTTTTGCTCAGTAACTTATTCCAGGTACAGAGCACAGAATACAATCTCACCTGAGAATATGATGCTCACATTCTTCATCTTATGCCATACCCAGAAAGACACAAATCAGGGAAAAAAAATTCAAATTTGACAAAAAAGAGGTTGTCATCTTAACATCTTATCCAGTACTAATCCGAATTCATTGGTATTTCTTTCTGAATAGAGTAAGACAAAACAAAACAAAACAAGCAGATTCATGTGATAAAGATTCAGTACAAGGTAGTAATTTACTTCAGCTACTGACTATATTCAACCTGATTTAAATATCTTAATATTTAATTATCTACATTCATCTTACTGAAATGCGCATAAAGGAACATCTTCAAAGAAATTAGCTTTGAACATTATTTACAGACAAGGTGACAGCTGTCTAATTCATTCTCTTGCACCAAGGGAGAACAGCAAAGTGATGTAAAAAGGTTTTGAACTGTATTATTTAATTCACATAATAAATTTCAAGTAGAGTCATGTGGTAAGGTTCTGTGTGGTTCACTGCCTTTCTACTGATTGTCTTATTAGATGTTTGCACATCTACGTCTGGCCCACATAAATTATTTCTCTAGTTGTCTTGAGCAAACTTGCAACAGCAAAATAGTATGTTTTTACGAGAGTGTGTATTCCTCTGGTGTGTGTGTGCATATTCAGCATGAGACATTCTCAAAAGCACAATACTGTTTCAAAGGCCTTGAGGCAGAGGAATGTTAATGTGATTTCTTTCAGTGCTGATTGTGTACTCTGCACTGAGCAAGTTCTGTTCTGCCCTCAGTCGTTATTGACTAGAGCCTGATGGCAAATGGCAGGAAAACAATTCTGCAGGTGGGTAGATAGATAGACCTCTTGGGCTTCTGTCCAGTAATGATAGGATGCAAACATTATTTGTAATGATTAAAAAAACCAAAACAAACCAATTTTGGCTTTGATTCTCTGCATAAACTAGAGTTGGGAGTGCTGTGCACTGCAATTTCTATAATCCCTTTTGCACTGAGCTGTGTAATGCTGGTCTTTCATTAAAATATTCTTGAGGATAAGGAAGAGCAGACATAGTCCTGACCTTACCAAATTTAGAATTTTGGACAGAAGATTCAAACTTTAATGTCAAATAGCTGTTATGTCAGTCCAGAGAGCAGTAAGTGAAAAGAAGACTGAAAAGCTGAGATGTAAAAAGGTTAAAAACTATGTTTTAGCAACAGGCTCTGCAGAAACCGATTGCTCTGATGTAGATTAAGCTGTACACTGACCTTTCAAAGTATAAGCATTTTTCTCAACTGTCACTGTATGAATGCATGAAACAAGCAATATCATTAGGAAAGACACCCGGGCTGGTAGACTTTGAAGAGATTATGTCAATGAGTATGACCCACCCATTCAGCAAAAGAAGGGAAGGTTAGAGCTTGCACATATAAATTAAATTTGGCTGAAAAACTGCAATTATCTTTCTCTCTTAAAAATATCTTGGACATAAAATCCAGTATTATTTAGAGCTTGTGTACTCAAAAAAAAAAAAAAAAAAGGCTAAAATCATCTGTTGTGAGCCTCTCCAACCTTTTACACCTACGTGTGTTTCCTACTCAGTGGGAGACAGGATTCTTAGCCTATGAAAATTATGATTATTTCAGACATTTTGCATTTTGCATCTGGCAAATGGTATTTAAGAAATAGTCTGTGCATGGTACTAACAACATCCAATCATTCTTGGCAGTTGTTAAATTCTGGGATATTTTCGCCATTCTTTACAGAAGAGTATGACTGCACTTTTGAGTCCCTAGAGGAAATTGTGATGCCAGGAAAGCATGAATGCATAAAGGTTTAGGCTGTGCCAAATTAGAAATTGCACTGGGAAGTGTGTGGTCAGCAGGTAAAAGGAGGTTATCTTTCCCCTCCACTCTGCCCTGGAGAGACCACAGCTGGAATGCTGTGTCCATTCCCAGGTTTCCCAGTTCAGCAAAGATGAGGAACTCCTGGAGTGGTCCAGCAGAGGGCTAAAAAGATGATTAAGGGATCAGCGAACTTCATTTATGAGAAAAGGCTGAGGGAGCTGGGCCTGTTTAAACTGGAGAAGGGAAAACTGAGAGGGGACCTCATCAGTGTCTTCAGTATCTGAAGAGAGGGTGGCAGGAGAATGGAGCCAGGCTCTGCTCAGTGCTGCCAAGTAACAGAACAAGAGGCAAAGGGCAGAAGCTGATGCACAGGAGGTTCCATATGAATATCAGGAAAATCTTCTTTACTGTGAAGGTGACCAAACATTGGAACAAGCTGCACAAAGAGATTGTGGGCAACTGCTTGAATATCTCCTTCTCTGGAAATATTTAAACTCCTCCTGGATGTAATCCTGTTCAACCTTCTTTAGCAGAGTGGTTGGACTAGATGATCTCCAGAAGTCCCTTCCAAACCCAATTATTGTGTGATTCTGAGAATCTGGGGGATTATTTTTCCTTTGTGAGCTGCAGCCATTTATAGGACTCTCACCTGGAGCACTGTGTACAATTCTGGTGCTGTCAACATAAGAAGTAAGTGTGGCAGAAGTTCAGAGGAGAACCATGAAGTTGATAAGAGGACAGGAACATGTTCCCTATGAAGATAGGCTGAGGAAGTTTGGTCTGTTCAGCCTGGAGAAGAGAAGTTTGTGTGGAAACCTTGTGACAACTTTTCAGTATCTGAAGGGGGCCTACAAGGAAGTTGGAGAAGGACTCTGCATCAGAACTGTTGTGACAACACAAGGAGTAATGGGCACAAGTTTGTTGAGGTTTGAAAGCAAAACACGTGAGAGGCTCTGAGTCAGAAATACAGTTTAATGAGAAGAAAAGAAAGTAAAATAAAATAAAAATAAAATGCAGTAATACAAAAGACCACTGACAGAGTCAGAATACAACCTAAGCAGGGTGATGGAAGCAGTTCCANAATTTTATTTCAGAGCAGAGAGACTCTTTTGCACATGATTTTGTGCAGCACATACAACTCAGCTGCCAGGTTTGAGACTTTTCAACCATGGAGAACAGCCTCATATCAAAGCTGCAGCCACAGCTTCATTGTGCTTGGTGCTGTACAGAGGAAAGGGAGATCATAAACTTACAACCTAAGCAAAGGGACCAAAGTTCAAAGTGCAAAATAGCAAGCAAGGAGTAAGGGATAAAGGAAGGTATTCAATAGTCACGCCAGCCACACCAGTCCCCTTTCATCAGCTTGCATCATCAATCTAAAAATGTCCTGCAGAAGTGTTGTAGTGTATAATCATGATTTGTAAATTCCCCCGAACCCCCCTATCCCACCCCCTGGTTGTATCACCCTGTCTTGTCAATCACCCTGGTTGATCCTCTCCTATTTGGCAAGGTGTCCAGGTGCCACCCTTCCCATTGTGGTGTAAAGTGCCCTTGGCCTTGACCATGCCCCTCCACCTCCCCCATTGGATCTGGACCCCCCTGGTTCAGGTTTCACCCAAAGTGACAATAGTGGTCCAGAATCCATTCTGATCCATTCTGCCTTCCACCCCACATGGAATAAACATCTTCCTAAACCACAGCAGAATCCGCTCTTCATTTTACCAAGCCTCAGACCACGTGGAACCTGGAGATTGAAACCCCCACGAACTCTCAGTGGAGCAGGGCACAGAAACCTCAGCTAGCCGGAGCAGAAAGCCCTCGGCATCCACACTGGTCTAGTGAGAATTGTTCCCACACTTGGCAGGAGAGGCTGGGACTAGGCAATCTTTAAGGTCTTTCAAGTCTTAGCACTCTATGATTGCATAATATAAACCTCAGATGAGCCAGCAGCTCAGGTTGAAAGTGTTTCTACCCTGCAGGAGTAAACTCTCATGTCAGAAGGTATAACGAATGCACTGTTTTCTGGCACAACACCAAGCAGGAATTAATCTCACTACATAGGCCAATAAATGAGGGGATGGTGGGGTGAATCTCAACACTGAAACACTGAGCAAGCCTTCCAGAAAGCCTCAGATCTTGGGGACCTGAATGCATCTTTGTGTAAGCATATTTTTGCTGCACCAGAACACAAACTACCAAGATTAAAACTAGATTTTGTCTATTTATTCAAGTTGTTGTTGGAGCAGACATTGCTTGACATAGATGAGTTTGATGTGTGAGCTGTTGCTGACTGGAGGGATCTCATTTATTGAATGTCTGCGTTAATATACTAGCCAAACAAAGCCCCAGACTCAAAAAGTGGCAAAACAGGGGCAATCAAAGACTTTTCTTCCTTTATTCTTATGCAACAGGGAAGAAATGGTAAATATGCAGCTTTCTACTAACAGTCTTTACAAATAAAACAGGTACTTCCACTCATGGAAAGCACAAATAAGCAGAAAAAAACCTCCAACTTTTCTTATCCATTCTCTTCATCTGTGCTTGAAACTCAAAATCAGCCTAATCTCTAGTTGATCACAGCCCACCAAACTACTTCACATATGTCAATCAGGGTTATGTAAGCTATAAAATGCAGACTGACAGAAGGAATTTTGCATGCTTGACTCAATCCCTTTGAAAAGTGTCATTGATCTTGGTGATTCTAGCACCAGTCTTTGTTTGAAAAGGGGAGGAGGAAAAAGAGGCTGTGGCTGTACAGGCTCCAGCTTCAGTCACTTCCATGAAGGCAAAAAGGCAAAGGAATGATAGTGGAAGACATTGTGTTCTTTCTGCTAGTCACTCTTCACTCATTCACTGTGGCTGGGAGACACTGTGCTCTTCCCTGACCTCCTTTATCAACACACTGACATTGTAACCAGTTGGATAGAAATGTTCTCCCATTCTAAGTCTCTCTCTCCTTAGGCCATGCTGTTCTGTAGACAAGGGCTTTTTTTGATTAGGCTTATGGGAAAATAATTTTTCAAGTTTCATTGCATGCATAGATTTTGATAACACAGGCCTAACATGGGAAAATTTTTGTAACATAGGTGAATATTAAGAGCTGTCTGTACCATTAATAGCCATAATTTTTGCAAAGGAGAAAAATATAGCTGAATATATATGTATAAATCCTTCCTATTCATATGTTTGACTTTTGAAACTCTGCAAAGTTGCATGATGAATCTGGAGATCACTGATCACAGAGCAGAAGTTCTTGGCCTTAAAGATTCTATTTCTCTTCAATAAGAAAGGGGTTATAGCATCACTGCCACATTCTCAAGAGTTCTGGTCAAGGGGTACTCTTCTCATTCACATACACTAGTGATACTCATGATGATATCTCATTTTCTGTCTGCTCACTGACTTTGAAACAAATGTGTCACCAAAAAGTGTGCATAATTATGCACATTATATATATATATATGCACGTATTATTTTATCCATTCTGTATAATATTTGCCACATGACATTTTAATGTGGACCATCATAAGCCACCTTCATTTCCATAAGTGACTTCTGTTAAGAAACTCTAAGCTTGTGAAAAGTTCATGATCTCTGTCTTCACTAAGTCCATTATTCATGCTCCCACACACAATTTTCTTTCTTTTTCTTGTTTTTGATTTCCATGAGAGGCACAAATGAAAGAAGCTTGTGCTATTGCATCTGACATTTAGTATTCCTAATAGTCCATCTTACATATAGACAGTAACAGCATTTGCTTTCTCTTGGATCACCTCTTTTACATTCCCTATTTTTTAAATTACCATTGCCTTACACAAATATGCAAGGTGAGAAACTTTTCTTGACATTTCTCTTGGAGTAATGATAGTCTCACTGTCCTTTGCTGCTTTTTGTGCCCCTATGACAGTCTGAAATTAAAGCTGAGCTTCTTGCTGCACAGTCCTTGCCTACTCAGCTGCAGAAATCTGAACATTGGAATCTATATCCTGAGGCAATTAAAAGGAACTTTTCCCAGAACATGACTGCACTGTCTCACCAGTTCAGACAGCCTAGAGGACCAGAGAAGACCTTTCACAGATCTGATTGACACTGAACTTAGACTCATTTCAGTTTCCTAACAGTTTCATCCATGTAGAGGTTCCCTGCTCACCCCTGTCCTTGCAGCCCATCAGTCCTTCTAGACTATGTGGTCCAATATACTGAGGCTTGCTCATCGTACTATATACAAGAGTTGTTGGAGGGGGTTCAGAACGATGACATTTAAGAAAAAGACTGGTTTGTACTCTGCTGAGGTTAATAGCTTTGCAGAACTCATAAAAGCATTCACAATTGCTCTTGACTGAATCATCATAACAGCAAGCAGGTGCTTATATATAATCATACGTTTTGGGGACTGTCTCAGATCATTTGTCTGGCTCAAAGGATGTACCTCACAGCTATTCATCTGAAAGACATAAAATGACTCAAATTGGCTGCTTGGCTTTCATTTCTGCCTGAAACAGTGTGCAATTCAAGATCACTTTGTTGTTTACACATCTTGAGCAACAACATAGAAATGTCACTTTTATATGTCAGAAGTGGTTTCTTTTCTGTTAATGAGTAATAAGTACCTCTACTTTTTCATCCTACTTTGCAAAGTCTGTTATGTAACTTTGATTTGTTTCATTTGATATAAATGTATAAATGATGTTTCTAGCCACTAACAGTTTTCAACTGAATTCAGGCAGCTTAACATATAGATTATCACTGGTAAACAAACTCATTGACAGAAAAGCCAATGACTGTTTAACACATACAGGGATATTTTTTAGAAGAATAGAAAATTTTAACTTCATTGCATGATTTTAGCTCATTCTTTTCTTTAAATGAAAAGTTAAGAATAGTTAAATGTTTCTCTTTCAATTGTCCTTAAAATCATTGAAGAAATCTCACTTATACTGTTGCTTCTGGACTTACAGCTATGTGGTTTAGATTCTTCAAATCAATGTTTCAACTATTTTTAGTTCTTCTAGGTGATACCAGCAGGATACAACTTTTGAATAGAGTTGTTCATGGAAAAGAACCCCCACAGTTCCACAACTGCTTCTTGTTTTCACAAAACAGTTTATCTAGTTTCTTCTAGTACAGTAGAGATGTGCAGAGTGGTGAAAGACAGATTAGGACTTGATTATGGCATTTCTTGCTCTTTGCATAGTCAAACTGTAAAGGCAATGCAAAATCAGGGGACAATACTACCAGCAGGAGTGTAACAGCTTTACAAATGCTTTGCAGTTTGTTTTGCACAAGCCAATGGTCACAGCACACCTGGTAGATGAGGTCCCCTTAGTCCTCTGAGCAGCCTAGTTACTGCATTCCCTCCTTCAGATGCTGAAACAGTAAAACAGTTTGCTACTGTAAAAAAAAAAAGGAACAAAATTGAAAGAATGTATGGTTTCCTCCTGAAAATGGATCGTTTTTATTGGGGTCTTTTATACTCATTTTTTCCTTTGCCCTTAATACCTTAATACTATTACCTTGCAGCAGAGAATCAAACTGCTGAAAGAAAAGCTTCCAGGACTTGTTTCCAAGTCTCCAGGAAAGGCTGACCAGTCATCAAAAAAATGTCTTGGTTTCTTTGTGACTTCTCTTTTCGCTTTGGGATCAAAACTTGATTTCAAAGTGCATCTATGAAGCTATATCTGACATCTCAGTGAAATACCTGTGAGGGCCCTTCAATGTCAATGAATTGCATGTGAGACCTAACAAGTGTTGTGTGCCTTGTTTAGATCAAGCTGTACAATGAATTGTACATTGATTTAGCAATGGAAGTAGAACTTGTGTGATTAATTATGGAAATTTTTCTGAAGTGCCAGAGTGTCCAAAATCAAATGTTGTATACTAAATCAGTAATACCACTCTAGTAATTTAGTGGTTTTATTTTTTCTTTTGCAGATATGTGCAGACAAAGGCAGATTTCACACTATAAAAGTAGAAAACTTTTGTTATAACAACTTTTCTCAGCAAAAGTGATTGCCTTTAGAAGGTGTGATATTCATGTGTCTCTCCACAGATTAATTCTCTTATCAGCAGTGGCAAAAGAAAATGGAACTCCTATCTCCTCTACTGTAATTTAGGCATGCCTAAGCATTGCAACCACTATTTTTTCTAGCCCTTTAAGGATAAATTATCAAGCGGTAAGGAAATACTAACCTCATTTGCATTAGGTTTTGTTCAGTACTGGTATTTCTAGGTGAAAAATAGTCTCTTGTACTGACATTTTTTGGGGAGTGAAAATCTTCCAATATACAAATTTGCAACACAGAGAAGGGAAAATGCTGTTTTCATTTTTTTTTCTCTACTATGATAACAAAGACACCAAAAATATTTCATCCTTGCATGTGCCTCTTTTTTCTATATGCTGTTCTGCTTATGTTCATCGTCCAGCTAGGGGAAGAAAATCTAGCCTGTGTTAACTATTCATGGAATTCACAGTGGAGTCTAATGTAATTGTGGTGCTTCTGGGCTGATTACTCTCAGGGAGAGGCTTTCTCCTGCCCTTCCCAGACCCAGACCTCCAGCTGACAGTGCAGTCAGCCTGCAATTGGCCATAAGCAGGTGTTCTGAGAAACCCAGAGCAACTCAATAAACAACTGGAATTGAACCTACACTCTGAAAAACAGATAGCTTGGGGTAGTGCTGCAGCAGTGGTGTCTGAGCATAGCAACCCAATTCCTCTTTGTAATGGATGACCAGAGGGGAAATAAAATGGATTCAGAGCAAAGTAGGAAAAGAACAAAAAGTTCTCTGGAGACTTGGATGTCAAATGAATGTATAAGGCAACACTTACAATATATCTTATTTAACTGGAATTAAACTTAGAACATTCCCTAACTTGCACTCTCCTAAGAATGACTGATTATCTCTATTTAGTATACTATTATAAGATATCTACTTAAACTAGCTATTAATTGCAGAAGTATATTATAAGTAGCTTTTAATGAATAGTACTTATATAGATAAATATTTGTATGCTCAATATATCGATTGAAAGTTTAAGAAGGAGAAAGGCTCAGGCCAATATCTGCAACACCAGCCAATGTTTCTTTAATTATAATTTTGGAGGGATTTGCACCACTTGTTTTTTAAAAGTGAAGTGATGTGTTCCAGTCATGAATCTAGTCACACTGGCTTACTGTATGTTCATCTCTGTAAGTATCTTAAGAGCTAGGTTTGCCTGAACTGAGTTTTCTTTGTAGTTTTCCTCTAGAGATTAAAGTGCCCTGCATAGTAAGGATCAATATATGACATCTTTCATTGGAAATGGGCTTGCTAGAATATTTACTAGAAATTAGTGGCATAGAATAATTAGAATTTTATTTAATTAGAAATTAGCAGAAATCTGTCCTTCACAGCTAAAGCTGAGCAGATACTGTGCAAATAGACTGCAAATGCTGTAGGAATCATGCCAACAAAACACTTCCCCATGATCCACAGCCTAAAGCCATGACAAAGGTCTAGTGTCCTTAAATATGCAAAAGAGGACAGGTATTTGAAGGTGGAAAATGGTTTTTCCACTTCAGCTTTTACCAATTGTGCCAAAACAAGGTTCTGGGCCTGGTTTTGGACCTCATCATTTAAATAAAAAAGCACTCAAGAAATTCCATGCATCTCACCTGTGGTCCAAAAGTTCTCTGACAATGGAAAACACAGAAATTTAAATCTCATTAATTTGTCCAGAGGACACCAACATAAGATTTGATTTGACATCATGCATGCCATTCTGAAGAGAAAATTGTCACTGCTAGTCCAAATTATAATGTACTAGAAAAAGGCACTCTAAGAACTAGCACCTAGAAGTTAAATCTGCAGATTCAACCAGAAGGAAGGCACACAGGTGCTCAGCATGCACTGGAAGGGACTGCTGAAAGAAGTGGTGAATTTTTCATTTCTTGGAGCTTTCATATCAGAACTGATTGCCTGTCTCGAATTGCCTGAGTTGAAATCACATCCTTGTGTTCAATAAAAGCATGCCTGGATGTAAGGTTTGATCAAAGATCTCCCACTAAATAACCTAGTGGCCCTTGTTGACTTTAAAATCAGTCAATCTATTTCTTCTACAGGCTGAAGGGAGAAGAAAGAGATAAAGATTATTCTCATATTTTCATTTTGGGAACGTGCTCAGAGAAGTGTGATGCTGCAGTGTATATATAGATAGATGGACAGATGAGAATTGATGACTTCTTACCTTGAAAATAAAATTCTCAGACTTGCAATATAATAAAAGAAACATCAAAATAAAACAGACTAATTTTTCCTTTAATTATCACAGTTTCTACAGCTGTTGAGAAAATTATAACTTCTTTAATATGCCAAATCTCATATTATAACCAGCAGATAACAAGGAAATAAGGGTAATTGGAATTAAATTTATACAATGGAGAATTCTCTAGTTTAATGTTGTCTAAATGGGTTTTAATATATTGAAACTGCCAGAAAGTCACATGTGAATAAGAATCGTTAAAGAAAAAGAAGAGGAAAGAAAAGTAGGATATCAAGTAAATACAGTTCCAGAAAACTTTTGAAGTAAAATAGTGCATCGCAACTGGCAGCTCCCGTGGAGTTCCACTGCCATTGATCAGTGCTCAGTTAACATAAGTTAAGTGCCAACACTGATAAGGAAGAGATAAGTCTCACAAAACATGATTCTCCTGGGTGACAGGTTATTTACCTCCACAACACTAATCCTTTATTTCTTACAAGATGAGAAACTTCAGAAGAAGCTCAGAAGAGAGGCGGGAACAGCAATTCTCTCAGAGAACAACCTATTTTGATGCTGGTATTTGTTTCAGGTCAGCACCAGTTGTGTTCAGAGCTCCCTGCTGTGCAAAGCTCTCTCACAGAAGCATGGAAAGTGACCTTACATATTTGGTTTTACAGCTGAAATCACCAAGTTACAAGGTGGGCAGTGAAGGGAGCAGAAGCTGAGGTGACTTGTTTGAATACCCAAGTAGAATTGAATTCAGTCTGGGACTCTGGGATTCTGAACACATATTCTATTGTTTGCTGTCCCTGACTGTGAGAACTGGGATGTGAATTGCCACTAAAGTCTAGGGCAAATCCCAAGAGCACATCCTCTGCTACTCTGCAGCATCTTCCTCCTGGGCCACCTGGGTGTCCTCAGCCAGCCACCTACCAGACAGAAAAAGCACCATTTCATGATCTTGTTTTTTTCCAGTTTTTATTGCTGAAGGAGGTGTTGGGTTCACACAAACCTTGGGTGAAATCGTAGCTGCATGGATATCAGTGGGAAATGTTTGTTCTGTATACTTTGGTAGGAGCAGAGTTTTGCCTCTCAGGTTCATGGATCAGAAACAATGCAAAGACAGCTTAGAAAGTGTGTTTTTTTAATGGCATGAATAGGAAAAGAGCCTTTTCTTGGGCCATCCAAGATACTAACTTTTAGGGTTTGGCCAAAATAAATGGACAAAAATAGTCTTCATCTGTATAGGCATCAACGGTGGGCACATCTGCATTATTACCACTTTATTTTCTTTCTCAGGTGTAAGAAACAAATTTGTAAGCAAATCTTACGATTGCCCCTCCTTTTCTGCATTTGTAATCAATTGTGTAGTGATTTTGAACACATGAACTAAATGCCTTATGGGTGAAACGGAACCAAAAGATGGGTTTGGGGAGAGCCCTGAATGTGCTCTAAGTACTAACAGATGCTCAGTCCACGGGGCTAGAAGAGAATTACTTCAAAATAGACCATGGTCAGAGTGTCTGTGGGTGCTGCTCTGCATCATCAAATCTTTTGCTCTGCAGATTTGGTCCTGTTGTACCACATTCCTTATTAATATAAGCACAAAATATACTTTCAGCTGTTATATGTCCATGTTAGCACTATATTGAAACTGGCTTTTATGCACCTTCTGTCTGTATGTGACATAAAAAATTAATTAGTGGCCATCATTAGAACCATTAGAACCTAAGGCAGTGTTTGAGCTATATCTATATAGGTATAAGAATGACTTTATTTAATGTTGCAACCCACGTTGATTCCATAAATCCTTTGGATATCAGAAAAGTCAGATGCTCTCAAAGTTAGGGCCCCCACAGTTCTTTAAATCATGTGATCCCAAAATCATTGGAATTATTTATATAGTCAGAGCAGAAAGATTGCAAGGTATTGCTTTTTTTTTTTTTTTTTCCCCCGGCCAAAACAAACAAATGAAAGCAGTGCCTTGATCCAGGGTGGGTGTTAGGTACATAGGGAACAGCTAGTGCCTGGTTATGCCCACACTGTGCAGAACACATGAGGTTCACCATGTCTGGAGGCTGGCCCAAGGCAAAACTGTCATGGATTATCAGAAAAAAATTCAGTTGATATAATATCATGGTATAACCTGAGGCAGTAATGAAAGGAACTTTCTTTTTATGTGCTTCATTTGAATCTTGGCTTCTGTAAGAATGCACTGAAAACAGATCATGTCACCAGATCATGACTGAGATTTTCCCAACCCAACACCTTTCTCTGTACATTGCAGGAAAATAGAGTTTTCATGCTATTAGCTTCAGTATTTACAATTCTATTACAAGCACAGAAAGCTAAGAAGGAAATAAGTTCACTGCAATCCCTAGCAATTCACAGCAATCCCTATTTCAAATAACATAGATAATTAATACTTAGCTGAAGTATATAATGATGGCTGTATCAATCTGGACTGCTAGTTTCTATGTCCCTTTCATCTCTGTTTTACAGTCAATAACATTTCTGAATGGCACAAAAGTGTTCTGCTTAAGTGACATGATTTTTAGGAAGCTGTCGGACAGCAAGGAAGAGAGACAACACTGCCTGGAAGGACCAGAACACATTCTCAAGAGAGTAGGTGAAAAGATGATTTTATGACATTATATTCTGACACTGTGTGAATCAGTTTTAATGAAGGATATCCTTGCTTTTTTTGCAGTGATGAATCTGAAAATATTTAATGCCCTAGGCCTGAAGGAAAAAAGCTGGTTTTATAATAGAGTTAAAAGTTGCTATATCTTTGTATTGAACATGAATTTGAGAAATAAAACTAGACAAAAAATACTTTTTTTGAGTATTTTTACCTCAGAAACTGAATAAAAGCAAGACTGTATACTTTATCTTTCTATCAGTAGCTGGGATCTGCCTATAAATTCCTATTACACATGATATTTTACTCAGATTTTTCAAGGTTCCACTTCTTAACTCATCCCAGATCCCAATAATCCAGATAAATATATTTTTTTCAGAATTATGGGCAAAATAAAATCATCTAACAGCAATATAATTTAAAGATAATTTCTACAGATTTATGTACAAAAAATGTCCAGGAGTCTTTTAAATCCACTTGTGAGGTGCAACAGTTTCTGCAGTGAGACATAAAAAGCAATTAATAGTAAAAATACATCATAGTTTGAGATGACAGGTGAATGATACTTATTCATGTCACAACTGTGTCATGATATAAATAGAAAAAATTATGTTTTCCAGTTGGAATTTGAAAGGGATATTAGAATTAACATAATTGTTTCTCTAAAGAAATGGGAGGATTTACTTGTTACAGAGGAAACTAAAAATACCTTAGAGAGACTTGCTATATATGATCTTTGGCTTTGCTACCAATGAAATAAACCAGCTTTTCTCACTATGAAGAAAGTTTGGTTAATCACCAATGCAAAAATTCCCTCCTAACACCTTAATTTCTAAATTTGTCATACTAATATCATCCTATGCACTCTGCAATCATATTCTCATGGATATTTATGCATTTCTCTCAAGTAAGAACAAGCCAGCATGACACACTACCTGTTCTTTCTGGTGGTAATAAGGGCTGATGCCTTTCTTTTCCACAGTGGACTACTACTGAATTTTGGCTGCTTCTGAAAGTAAATAGACTAAACTAATTGTGTCTATTCATTTAATGTGGCTTGTGCTTTTTAAAAGGTCATGATCACTGATAAGATCATCTCCATCCTTTTATTCTTTCCACATCTATTTGAACAATTTTGCCTAACTTATGAAACAAATCTGGGGTTCTTTTGTTTTGGTTTTTTTTTCTTAGTTGAGCTGTTTTCTTCCCTGTCTTTGCATTTGGTTCAAATTATGATGAATTCAATTCTCATTATAATCATTGTAATAATTGTGATTATTTGCTGAAATGAAGAACAACCAAGTTGTTCCAGAAGATTACACACTGCATTACCCAAAATACCTACAGTGTAGCACCATGGATAGGAACAAATAAAAAGATCAATTCTACCTTGCTACCAGTGTGATAAGAAGCCTCCTTAGTCTCTTGGTTATGATTTAATTTTCTGCAAATACCAAAGAGTAACATACAAGCTGAGTGCTATTTGAAAACTGCTCTACCTTCAAATGTAATCCACAGGTATGGCTCTGTAAGTACCTGATTCCACTATAAGCATCACATGTATGAATGAAAAAGCTGTTTGTTAAGCTTTTACAGTCCTTAATGTTAATTACTGCAATTAATGACTGGAACTGCAATTAGAGGTCAACTAGGGTTTTCTAAACTAATAATGGGGCCTCATTAATATTGCTCATGATTGTCTACTGGGAATTATTTAGCAGCCATGAGACTTATTATGTATAGGACCTCAGATTGAACTTTCATGACTCCTCTTCAGATAAATTAGTGATGTGCCATAAACTCATAGGACCACATCTTCCATTGGTTTTTTTGGAAGAAAGACGGTTTTAAAGCTAACATTGCACTCATCAAAATCAAAATGAAGACCTATAACACTGCATACATCACATAAAAATCTTCTAGATGAGAAAATTTACTTTACTTTTCACTCTGTAATGCAGAATCCCACTTGGAGGACAAAGACTACCCTGACACTAGAACCAAGCTTCAAGAGCAAAACTGCTAAGTTCTTTAAGGTCACTACAGCCTTAGAGAAGTTTCACAACAAAAAGGAAAGTTTAACAACAATAAAGTAAATTATGCCTCATCCTTTCAACTAATAATATTCCTATAAATTTGACTTCTTTATGAGCATTCCTGCCATAAAGCTGCATTTGTTCTTAGAAGATCTGTTTCTGGTCCACAATACCATATCACAGACCTCTTAAATGTATATCTGTAAAAGATTGTGTACACGCTTGTCTCCAGGCTTGTCAGTGAATTCTTGCCGTTGAATTACTTGGTCTGTCAAAGCTAAGCCTGTGCTCAGCAGCCTGTGTCTGCAGTTTTGGGTCCCTAACCATAGAAGAAGTTTGTCAAGGGCTCTTTGGGCCTTTCCTGAATTCTCTTTGCAAATGGGACCCAGTCTGTTTGGTGCACTCCTACCCTGCTCACAGATCCCCATGAAAGTGGATCAAACTAGTACTCACCTTGTTGCAGTTTATAAGCATGGATTTGTAAATGGTTCATCCCATTCCCCTGAACCCCCCTATCCCACCCCCTGGTGGTATCACCCTGTCTTGTCAATCACCCTGGTTTATCCTTTCCTATTTGGCAAGGTGTCCAGGTGCCACCCTTCCCATTGTGGTGTAAAGTGCCCTTGGCCTTGACCACGCCCCTCCACCTCCCCCATTGGATCCAGACCCCCCTGGTTCAGGTTTCACCCGAAGTGACATAAAGAGATCCAAAGCCATTCTGATTCATTCTGCCTTCCATCCCCATGGAATAAACATCTTCCTAAACTACAGCAGAATCCGCTCTTCATTTACCAAGCCTCAGACCACGTGGCAGCTGGAGATTGAACCCCACGAACTTCCAAGTGGAGCAGGGCTGAGAAACCTCTGCTAGCCGGAGCAGAAAGCCCTCGGCTCCACATCACCTCATGTTTTTCCTCAGGAGACTCTCTTCTACTGTACCTGCAGAAATGCCTGCCATATGAGTACAATTTGGTGTGCTGGCCACATAGGTTTTAAAGCAGCTTTTTGGTCAGACTACTGTAATGATGACCATGAGCTTCCTCAAATTGTCTCTTGCACCAGACATTCTTCTCATAATAAACTCCTAGCAATGTTTTTTTTACAAAACATTCCTTTCACAAAAAGTCACCTTCATTTATTTGGCCTAATATTTTACTTACTATAAGCTTTAAATGCAATGTACAAATACAATGAGGTTTATGTGGTGGAATGTGACCTGCACTTAGCTCTGCACAATGGACACATGACTAAGGTGGACACATTGGCCACAGTGGCTTTAGTGTTCTTGAATTTTACTGAGTGGTCTCTTTCAATAACTGAAGTGAGGACTGCCCATAGATTCCTGATCCAAGTGTAACAGGGAGAGTCTATTCAGAGTAGGCCCTGGCTGTGTGAGATGCTTACACTGAGCTGATGTGACAAACCAAGAACTTTTCTCCCATTTCTGTGTGTTTATTTGCACTGAGCTGTGTCATGAGGTGAGTCATGTCAGGTGAAGAATGCAGAAATTTCCCAGATGTGTGGACAAGGAGATAGAACAGATGTGTCATCTTTGTTGCCTGCAATGCATCTATAAATGCACTAGCTACCTGCTGGCAATTCTGTACCAGAATTATATAATAATAATAATAAAAAAACCCTAAAAAACCCTGCATCATAATAAAGCAGAAAGAAAAAAGTAATTTAGTCCAAGAACAAGTGAATGAGCCCCAGGGTTTAATGAGCTAAGTTACTTGAGTTAGCACAGCAAATATCCAATGAATTTAACATACACTGATAATTCACTCACCACATATTGAGTCCTTTGCTTGTTCATTGGGCTTTTTTGGGTTTTGGGGGTTTTTTTTGTTGTTTGTTTGTTTGTTTGTTTGTTTTATAGGAGTGGCAGTTAATGGGGTGCAATGAGAATGAGGAGATCTAAACTAAAGGTCTTGCTCTACTGTGGATTTCCCCCATTACTTTAAAAAGTCTTTTTTTATTTTTAGACATCTCTGCATTGAGAGCTACCATTTGGAAATGCCAGTAAGTTTAAGAAGATATTGGAGACAGTTTAGCTATGATAGCACCTGCAGAAGAACTTGTTTAGAGCAAGTATCTTTGATACCTTTGAAATGAAAGGTTATCTGCAAGATCTTCTATCAGCAGCATTCATCAGGATTTTTATAGTCTTAAACCAGGACAGTTCTAGGGTTTGAGAGTATACTGATTCACTAGAGTATACTGATTCACTGATTAGCTGGAGAAGAGGAAAAAAAAGAATGGTCTGATGATTACAGCAGGAAGTAACCCAGGATAAATAGTTGATTTTATTTTAAGCAATATGAAAGAAAGGATGGATTTCTGGGACAATGCAGGGAAAAACCAAGTTGGTTCAGCTGTTGGTCTGTGTACAGAATCAGCATTTCCTAAACCAAAATGGAACCAGCAAATTTTCTGCTGTTCAAAGACAGAAAAGGACATTGATCTTGACATTCAGGCTACTTAGATATGCAAATGTAGATGCCTAATTCTATATGCTCCTTTAATTGTATGGGATAAGGTTATAGACAGTGTTCCCATACTGAGACAGAGCTCTGACTGTAAGTAGGAATATGCACGAATGAAACTCTTGGCTAAATATTCAGAAAAAGTGGAAGGTGAGCTGGGGGTACAGGAATAGGATCTTTTCAGTGGTGCTAAATCCAATGAAACAGCTATAGTTTGCATGGTCCTGAATTTCCTATCTATCACTAATGCTGAATATCTTTTAATATCAGAGCCAGATGCACTGTAGCTTTTTAAACAGGCAAAAGTGTTATGAAGAGCAGATACAGAATACAGTCTACCAAGTAATGACCAGCAGGCATTAAATACTCAGGGGGACAAGTTGAAAAACAATTACATTCAAACAGCATGCACAAACCTGCTCTGTTCTCACTCACCAGCAACAAGTCCCTTTAAATAACATCTTAAAGCACAAAAGAAAAGAAAAGCCTGATGAAAGTCTCTTTCAGGGACAATTGCATCACCCCAATCCTTTTACTTTGCCTCTTCAAGGAACTCTTTTTCCCTGATATGGAGATGAAGAATTAATCATCCTGTTACATAAAATGCATACTCCATGGGGAAGATGTATAAAGCACGCAAGAGACAGACGGATTTTTTGTGGAGTAAGGTCACCCTCAGGGGGTGAGAGCACAGGGAAAAGTGCTCACTGAGTAATTACTATTTCAGGATCCTCTGGAGAATTGCAGGCTTGATACCATCTGAAAGAGCCTATGATTTTCAATTAACTCTTTGCTCCTGTACATTAGTAATTACCTCAGTATATGTTGGAGAGTAGAGGAATTGGGAAGGGTTTCATTTGTGTGGTGGTCGATGTCTGCCACAGGTGTGAAACCCAGGCAGGATTCTCCTGAATTGGTTGTCAAGAGCAGGAGAATCTCAGATGTTGAGGAAGACCTCTACTGCAAGGTTGGGAAGAGACAAGTATAGAGAAAGCTTAAAGCTTATAATTTTCTTATATGTTTCTAGCTAGGTCTGAAAATGCCTGTCAGTGTCCTGCTGACCAGGTGATGCTGGCAGGCTGAAACCAGTGCTGGACTGCACTGAGATTTAGGAGACAGGAGCAAAGGTTAGGTAAATTCAGTACATGCTGAGGCAGCAGGTACCATCAATGAAACTAAGACATGATGAGCAAAATAAAAGATGAGAAGATTTTTGAGTTAAGAAATGGGATGGAAAAGAGGGTATCAGATAATAAAGGCTTCACTGTGTTATAATTACTGCAAACTAAATCTCTGCAGTAGCTTGTTAGACTTACTATAGTTTTAATTAAGTAATTAGGGAGTTTGATGAAGAATACAAGGATTTTAGAATTTAAAGTATTCTGGAGAGTGTATAGCCAGGGGAGTCTTCTTTCTCAGGTGTCTCCATACTATATAATGATTAACCTTGAGTGAAATGTTACAGGAAGCACTGAGAGCCTTTATTCATGAGTCACAAGCATAAAACCTGACCCAAAAGCTCTTTGAAAAAACTCTGCAAGGAGACAGCTTTGTTAGTGTGAAGCCTGTAGCGCTTGGGTCAAAATGTGCATTCAGGTAAGGTGTAGCAGAATAACATTTACCTCTTAAAAGGACAGACTTAATGAGCAATATCCATAGAAATAATCAGAACTTCTGTATTACAGTGTGTTGAAGAGACAATGTGGTTGTATTTAGGTTATGTGTGACATAAGTTTCAGGTTCCTCACTGAAAGGTCTTGAAAAAGAGAAAATATAGTATGAGAAAATGAATACAGCTGTTCTCATAGCTGTTCTCCCATCATTCACTGTGTAAACTTGTGGCCTTCTGAGTGTAATGTCATGAGATTTTCATAGAAAAAACAAATACAACCCTATAGGAAAGATATATTGTTCTTTCTCTCTCTTGAAACAGCAATTGGATTTGTTACAGTGATGGGAAACCCAAGGTTCCCAGATTAGCACCAGTGCAGAATGTGCCCCTAAAAGTCTTAAGGTAACTGCATGAGAGTTGATAACATTGTTCAGTTGGGAGAACCCTTCAATTTTTTGAGGTATAAAGAGTAATTCCATCCTAAATAGCATTAACTACCAAAAAATCTCTTCAAAAGCATGTATACTCAAACATATGAATACAAAATAGGCAATATAAACTCTGTGCTGGTAGCATGCATTTGGTAGCAATCTAGTTTGTTATTAATGAATCAGTATATTTTGCTCAGTGGGGCACAAAGACACATTTAATCTTGAAATATCATTAGTGTTGTGTTATTTTGTGGCACATTTCACCACAAAGATTACTGCATTCACTTCATCTTGAGTAGAAAGTCTAATCCATCAGTTAGTGCCATCTCATTATAGTTCCATCAGAGGCACCTAATGACTATGGATACCTAATACAAGTTTCTAGGTGATTTCAAAATGTGGCTCAATGCACCAGGGAGGCATGAACAGCTCTCTTATATCTGAGGAAACTGGGAAGAAAAAAAGAGGAGCTAAAAAAAGGGGGGAAAATTAGAAATAACAAGTCTATGGCTGCTGGAAATGAGTATTTTAAAATGACAATGTAAATAAATCCTTCCATAATTAAATATTTAGACAGTACTTTATGAACAAACGTGTATTTTCTGTTACAAGTATGAAACTACATAGCAATTATAATTATGTCTATTTATATCTATGTCTATATTACCAATTTTATGTACAGATCCATGTTGATAAATGCTATGTACACAAACAGGTGGATATAAATGCAGACATTCTTAGAATGTGTATATACAAAATAATTGCATTTTTTCATCACTAAATACAGCCAGTTCTATGCTGGAAATTAATTTTCTATTGTAGCTGCACAAAAAGTATTCAGAAGAAGAAGGATTTTCTACTGAGTCAAGGAAAAGGCAGAATGTTATATACCAAAATAAGATAGACTGCTATGGTCAAGGTACTTCAGAAATGTCAGTGTAGTTACAAATAACCTGACTCAGTCCAGTTTCTTACTTTCATTAGAGATTACAATTCTGTGAGAGTAAAATTTCTCTCTGTAGTGCAGATTTTTCTGGTTGGTCTAGACTGGATATTAAATCAAAATAAAATGAGCAAACCTGCTTGGAGGGTGGTGATCACCTTTGTCTTGCACTTAGAAGTGGCCCCCACTATCCAGCTGGTTTGCAGGGGCAGGGGGTCTGCTTGGTTGGTTTTTTATTCTTTCTGGTTGCAGTCTCCTGACAACATACACCATCTAAGTGTCTCCATTCAAATTTAGGAAATTATTATCACTCCTCTATCACAGTATGAATATGTCTGACTTCTGCTACAAACTCTGTCGTTTGAGACCAGAGCGAATTACCCAGAAAACCTAGGGAATCTCCATCTGTGGAAGTTTGCAAGTTTGCTCAGCTAAGAAAGGGCACAGCAATTCTGCTCTCAGGATGGTAAGAGACCTGCTCAGAGCAGAAAAATGGTCTTGAGATACCCAGAGGGGGGTCTCTAACAAACACAGTTTCTATGATTCTATAAATATATTTGACTTGTGCTACAAACACTCCAAGTACTGGGAAAAAAAACACTCCAAACTTGTTAAAATATTATAATAATTTCATCTAGGGAATTCTGAATGTTTTCAATTTCTTGTTAATTTATTCCTGAGCTCTGAAATGTTTGAAAACCCTGAAAATAAACGTCTGACTCACAGAAGATATTTTCTATGAAAAACTACCAAATTTACAAATTATTTCTTTGAAACTAGGAATTTTAGACCAAATTGAAACTAAAGGCTGTCATAGTTTGGAATGAATGCCAGTACTATGCCAGATTGCACCATTAGTGAATAAACAGGGGATGATGGCAACAGAGCAACAGTATAATTAGCTCAGTTTAGCATTTTCAGGGTTTTGCATCAGTAGCTCTAGCAGGAAACAGACAGCTCTGCTTTTTGGCCACATCATTATGCAACCAGCGCTGAAGGATCAGGCACAACCAGTGAGCTGAAAAAAGCAGTTTTCCGTGCACACATCTGCTAATCTGAGGCAGAAGGTATTTGGCTTCATACCTAGGGAGTTTGGTGTGAGCTTCTGGTAGCTTTCAGTGGAGAACAGCCCCCCTTCTCATCACCTTTGTTCTGCAGCATTAACCTGCAGCAATTGTTTAGAAAATGGATGTGAATATCTTAGTCTTGGGAAGAGCTAAAGGAACATCGATCTAAGGCTTTATTCAAGGCTTTGGATACACAACACTTCTCAGTAAGAATGTCCTGAAAACAGAGCTAAGGACATTTCTAAAGATTGCTTTTATATGATTCTAACCATGACTCTGTTACCAACTCACACACAGCCTAGAGCAGCAATGTTAATGTTTGAGGATTTTTTAGCAAAGAAGCTTATTCTAAAAAAGATGGGAAAATAAATTTGTAAGTGGAATTTCAAACTAGTTTATTGTATCCTGTAAGTGTTTGAATCTTTATTGTCTGGTAAATGTATTTTTTAAAAAAATGCATTGAGGTTAATGGGATGTTTCCCTATGTAGAAAGTCAGAATGCATGATGCAGGACACTTGAGAGCTCTGAGAGCTTTATCTCTAAAAGCATTGGTATAACTGAGGATCCTCAGGATAGGATTTCAGATGCCTTAATTGACAGGATGTGTAATAATACTCATGTGCTATTTCACAAGAAATTCAGCTTTGTATCTATGGCTACTTACTGTTATAGAGAACTGAAGGAAGAAAGAATCCATTTTCATGCAGAAGTGGAAAAACGTGGTTTATTTTCATGGATTTGAAGTAACTAGAGAACTCATCCAGCTTGCTGTAGCCTCTGTAGTTCACCATGTTCATAATGCACTGTATCACAGCAAATTAGCTTACAACTCCCTCAGATCTCTGCTAGAGTATTACTTGAATGACCACATTTTGTCTGCTGCAAAATCCTTCTATTTGTTTTGGTGTTGGTTTGTTTGGGTTTGGTTTGGGTTTTTGTTGGTTTTTTTGGGTTTTTTTTTGAGAAGTGTAACTTTGAATGATGCTTTGTTGGCAGATACATTTGTCTCCCAGGGCTATGAGTTGCATGGGTGTAAGTGAGGGCAGAGCTTGGCTCTAAATGGCTAAAATGCTATGCTGCTCTGGCTGAGATGCTGAGGCAGTATATAAAAATAACACAGAGTATGAAAGCTTCATAAGTAGCAGAAAGAAGGCTCTGAGTCACCTGCTGTGCCTCCTGCTTCCCAGGGGCCTGCAGAAAGGTTTCTGTGCCTTCAGCTGGAGAGCTGGGGAGCATAGACCAGCTCCAAGGCGTGGTGTGTAGCTGGGGAGGTGCCACACTCAGAAACCAGAAGCATTTCCCTCCCTGGCCAAACAGGCTGGGCTGACCCTGTGCATGGAAAAGGGTGGGATGGACCATGAGTGTGGGTGCAGGGCTGCTGGGATGGGGTTCTAGTCTTTGCTTACCACCTTTCCAGTGTTGTGTCCATGCTCACTGCAGTTTTCCTGCAATGTGACAAGCAGATGGATCTTCTACATTTTGAATGAGTTATAGCTCCTATGGCATATTGTCATGGTAGAGATGAGATAACCTCCCTGGACACTTCAGTCTGTACAACTGTACTCACTGCTTCATAGAGCATTTCTGTTTTCAATCATTATACCTATTGAATGTTTCAGAATGTGTGATTTTTAGGTAAGCTGAAAATGGAAAAAAAATACAAGTTAGGTTCAGTATAGGAGAGAGGCAGTTTAATGAGAGAGAAAAGCTAACACTGCAGTTCTTAAAGCACAGGGGAAGTTTAAGCATGGAGTACCAGAAATGGGATTTCAGCCTTGGTTCTTAATACGTGTTGCATCTAACAATTCCATTTGTTCCACTGTTCTTCAGTGCCAGAACTAAGCAAATAGTTTGCAATAAATAATTTAGCCTTTGAATTTAACCTTCATTCCTGCTCATGGAGTCACAATGTGCTGGTTGCAGTGGTTTCAAACTTATTTGCAACTCAAGATCATACAACTTTTAGGGGTGAAGGAAAGTTGGAGATATTTTTTATTGTGATGTGCCAGTGTGATATGATACACCCAACTGATCACAAGGTACTGCTTATGTTCCCTGATCTGATGCTTGCAGTGGGACAATGAGGAGGGAAAGTGAAAGCTGTCATTTTGAAATGAAACATGAATTTCTCCTTTCAAAAAGATTAACATCTTGATACTTTTTTGAGTAGGAAAGTCGACATGGAGTTACTACAAGAAACAGACAAGACTATTTCTGGCTGAGTCAGTAGTTCTAAATACTTGGTCTAGGGTTGCATCTGAAGGGGACACTTGAAAACAGGGCACCCTAAGACATCTTTCAGAATAAATTTCACCTTTTGCATTGTATTGTGGAATAGACTTTTATGTCAATGAGGAAAGGAAAGGATTCACTGATGACTCTATTACAAAACAGAGGCTAAAACCAGGTAACTTTGGGTTCTGTTTTTTATCAGTCTTCCATTCCTAGCTCTGGCAAAACATATGGCTATGATTTCAACCCAAAAGATTGTTGGCTTTGCCTCAAACAAGGCCATTTTTTTTGCAATAAGGCATCACAAAAATTTGGCTAAGAAAATGCCACAAGAGTTTCTCATAGTGCAGCTTAAGGCATGTAGAATAAGCTGTGAGGTTTACTGCTGAGCTGCTTTTCCAATGAGAGAGAGGGAAAAGCAAGTTGTACATATCTGTACATATCATCATAAAATATTATTATGGTAACAACTCACTGTTTATTTGCTTAACATCCATTTGTAAGGATAAAAAGAGCACAAATATGGAAAACCAAATTATATTTTATCTGCTGTTCTTTTGGTGGGTAATTTTATGTCCCAAATAAATATGTAACTTTTCAGAATTAAAAAAAGAATCTTTGGCACTGCCAAAGTGTCAGTCTTTCTCTAAGTGATTACACTGGAAAAAATAAAGCCTCAAAAGTCACCTTGCTGGAAGACTACAAGGTTTTGAAATATCTCAATAGTGCAGAGAAACTTCATGTATCTTCCTTTCCATTTGGAGATGGGAATCAACAACATTTAGAATGGGTTTGGCAGAGCTTGCTAGAGAAAAAGAAAAATAATTCTATATGCAAATAGGAAAATGCACTAGAGTAAAACAGTAATAAATTGGTATCAATCTGAAAAACAATGAGAGGGTTTTAATTGATCTCTCAGCTTGCAAAAAAACATGCAGTTTTTTTTTATAAGTAAGCATGAAGTGCTTGAGAATTCAGATAGGTTTCTTACGGACATTCATATGCAATTTCCCTTTAGCCACAGTGACAGATAAATATCACAATTTTCTGGACAGTGAGGATTGAAATCACTGAAAAGAGTCTTGATAGTCTTATTTTTAGAAATCTGATCTCAGCTGACAAAAATACTTAAAAATTCCACTTTCTTTTTTTAGAAAAAGGGGAAATACCTGGACACTAAAATTACTGAATCCTTTTTAAAGGTATGAAAACATCATTAATGACAAAAATATTTTCTTGGTTTTTTATGTTTATGCCCTTTACTATTTTCCTTTTGAAAAAAGATGAGATCTCTTTTATTACTTGCAATTTTAAGTTTTCTCTCTTCATTTATATCCATCCTTGACAACAACATGCAATTCATTTTCTAGCAAAATTGGACAATAGGAAAAAGTAGAATGAAAAACATCCTCACATTTTAATGCAGAGATACTGGCGTATGCAGAAGTAAATGCCAGGCGCTATGCACAATCCAAGGATAATCCTTTTGTGTACTACATGAACTTGTGAAATCATTATCCCAACAATTAACCAGCATGATTAATGAGGCAGGGAAAAAAAAGAGAATAGTTGCTGCTGTTATTCAGTTGGTGCAAAATCTAAATGTCCCCTGCCTTCATCTATTTTACTGTACATCTTACTGGGGCGTCTTCAATCTTTTAGAAAGAGAGGTTGCCATGAGTCTTGGCCCAGCTATTTTTGACTGTAGCAAACATTACATTGATGTTGTCACACTGTCCCAGCTACCATTCTCTTTTTCCTTTCCAATGAATGCACCAGGGTTTAAAAAAAAAAAAAGTAAAGAAGGGAGGGAGAGGGAGCAAGGCACAAATGAAATGAAGCTGAGTGGGCTCTGTGCAGGCTGTGGCCTTGCTCCCACTGGGCCCACGCAGCACGTGCCCTTTTATCTTAGTGCCTTTAAGCTATGGTGGTCTGTTCAACCTTCTGGGGCTACATATGTCCCTGCACCAGGATAATTGTTCTCAACAGCATGAGCTTAACTCTATCATCCCTCCTGCCTCTTGACTTACTGTAAATTAAACAGTGGCTCTATGACAAAAAAAAAAAAAAAAAAAAAAAATCTGGGAAGTTTCAGCAGCCCTTTAAAATTGCCTTTTTTTTTTTAATAAA
>VWYP01013339.1:1113563-1161909 GCA_013400435.1 Pycnonotus jocosus
TTTTTTTTTTAATAGATAACTTATTTTATAGGAACTATGGAATAATTTTCTGGTTTCCATGTGGTGATATGGAAATAATTTTAAATATTCCCTTTGCGCTTTTTTGCCTTCTTTTTTTTCTAAGCCTCTGAAGCAAAGAACAATCAAAAAGAAATTAGATTAATGGGGAAAGAAGACTAAACATGAACAGACAATATATGCATGGAAAACATGCAGGAAGCCAAATTCCCATTCAGAGTTTGCCAAATTACCCACAACTTCTCTTTCAAAGCCCTCCTAATAATGCTCCATTGTATGCAAAACCTATAAGAATAGAGTTAATAACAGTATATGTAATGAGTATCAATTACATATTATAGATGTAAATTTTACAATGCCCATCTCCTTGGTAGGAAAGGGGTGATCTTTGTGCCATGCACAGTCGAGAATGCTCTGTCAGCACTGAGCAAATAATAAAAAATAGTAATAACAGTCAGAAAGCGTCTTCAGTTCAACTCACATTTCAACTGCTTGGTCTAAAACTCAAGCAATGTAAAGTTTTCACAAATGTTGTCATCCTGATCTGTACTAAAAATGTTCTTTAACTCCTTAAAATCCCTTATATTTCTTGTTCTTTTTACATATCTTTGTCTTTTCGAAAAGATCAGGAAATTTTAAACCTTAGTCTTCATCCTAATGCCTTTCCCAGTACCTATTTCAATTCAGATGAACACTTTTTTTAGCAGAGACTTATGCTTACTCAGATGACATTTTAACAGCACCTTTCATGTTGGCATCCTCATTCCTCTCTCCCTGGAAATTGAATGATTGATACTATATTTGGAAAACACCAGAAGAAATTATCCTTTTTTCAAAAGAACAAAAAGAATGGAAATCATTGAGCCATAACTTTTTCTTCACTGGAATCTGTCCAAACTGAGATTTAAGTCAAAGTATATAACATCATGTGAGGGTTTAGCTCTGTCAGCTGGGCAACTGCAATTTTCAGCATATACATTATTGTATTGCTGTGTGAAGTGACAACAGTACTGATACTGCTCGAGATTTCAGGTCTTCATTGCAGAACAACCATGAGTTCTCATAAAGATTGTGTGCTTTCTGTAATTCTAAAAATTATTTCTCTTAATCTACAATAAAAAATTACTTTGTCTGAAAGAACACAAGTTTTCTTCTTCTTCAGATGATGTATTAAGATGCAGTTATACTGCAGCATAGCAAGATTCTTTACTGAATTACTCTGCTTGGGTCCTAAGCTGGGCTGCAGAAGCCCTTTTGTGGAATTCAGACAATGTATTAGTAGTGTCTCTGTGAACTCAGGACTGTCAGAAAGTCGTGTCCTTTTCAGACTTTTTACACCAGGGATTTGAGGTTAAGTGCCAAAGGGAGCTTTACCAACAGATCTTGAAGGCTGTATGGGATTCTTGCCCAGGCTGCAATGTCCTCAAGGGCAATTCACAACTTGAAACTTTTTTATCAGCTCAAGTTTTAAAAAGGGCTGTGTTGGCCTAAGCATATTCCTTAAGCAGGTCTTAAAGAGTGTTGCACAAAACCTAAAATAGTTCTGCTCACAGAGTGAAAAGGTCTTCTGGAGACGAAGTTTCTAATTTTAAGTAGTTGTTACTGAGCCTCCCAGTCAAGTTATATTTTCTTTTATTAGTAGAATAAAGATTGAAAGTTCATTGTTGACTTTTCCACACCCTTGCTATGCTGATACCTGTAAAGGCAGCATGTTTCATTACCAGGTTTATTACAGAGGCAGTAAAAACTCTGGTTCACTGATCCACAACTACCATAATGGCATTCCCTATAGGAATCTGCTGTAGGTGTTTATGGAAACATGTATTTACTAGATGTGTATACATACACACTGAAGTATGTATGGGACAGTACACTCACATTTAGTGCAAAATAAACTCTACTGGCATGATACATTGGTAAAATGTCCAAATCTACAATGACTGCTGCACACCTACAAGCTGAACAAGCTGTGGATACCCATGATCCCAAAGCTGTCCAGGCCTTCCTTTCCCAACACCTCCGAAGCCTCACAATGACATGCCTGAGGGTGCCATGTGTGACCCCTCTGTGGGACCTTCAAAGGAGAGCAGTAGGACATGCTCCTAAGGGATTTGAGGAGGAGCTGTCAAACCCTTCAAAAAACCCAGAAAAAGCAATGGCACATTCCTTTGGCCTACAACAGAAGGTAAAGCTGTACTTGGCCCTCCCTGTTGTCACAGTCACAGCTCAGTGCTCGTCCTGTCTGTGTGCCTGGACACGCAGTCTGAGGGGCAGATGCTCCTTGCTCTTCTCCATCAGGGATCATGCAAGGATAACAGGAAGGCACACAGTCTCTCACGTGTTAGCTGAAACACCAGTCTTTGGCCCCTGTCCTAGCACTGTCTCGTTCCTCATCACTGCAGATGAGCTCAGAGATCTGCAATTAGACAGCTGTAGGTTTCCTCTGCACTAGTCCAACAAAATTTTCATGCCTAGCATGTAAGACAGGCCAGATTTAAGCTGCATATTTTCTCCAGATTTTTTCCTGAGGAAACATTTGGCCTCTGATATTTGCACATTGCTGTGTGCGTGGAATTTGGCGATATCTCCTGCATGCAGCCTCTTTAGGTCCTCTCAGTTGGCTTTGTTTAAGTATCTGATTCATCAAAAAACTTTGTACAATCTGGGCCTGGTGCAAAACCAGTTTAAGTCAACACTAAAGCAAACCAGGCCTTTATATAGACTGCTTCAGTATGGATTTATGTATGATGTTTTAGGCATTCACATTAAACAGCTCTAGCCCAAATCCTTGTAAATAATAATAGTTGTTTAGAGTATAAATGAAGCAGTAAAACTTACATTTTAAGAGCTATTTGAGATGTAGCCAAAGTACTAAATAAACAAACCTTACACATTTAACTGTTGACCATACTGAGCTTACTGAGAGGCTGAAAACAAAGGAAAACTTCCTCAGCAAAAAAATCCATGATAGACTAGACAGAGAAAAAGAGGCTGCAAAGTTGCAACAGGGTGAAATAAAGTAGAGACTCAGAAGATAGTTAAAATGCTACTCTTGTCTCCAGTGAGAAACCTGACTACATAGCAGTAAGAAAGTCTTTTTATTTCCAGAGCTTACTAAGGCTGTGATAGATGTATATCTAGAATATATTTCTTCTTGTGTGAACAGACTACACATCACTATCATTAACAGTAACTCAGCATGTTTATCACAGTGCATTTCAAGGAGGCAAGAAAACACCCAGGTTACTGTTCTAATACTGCAATAAGTCATGGAACCATCAACCTACTCATTGTTTTTAGTGTAAATTTCATATTTCACAAGGTTTTTTTCTCTTTAGAAATGGCTTATGCAAAACATAACAGAAATATATTGGAATGCCATGCCTGAGTCTGGGTAGCATTTCTACAGATCAGTTCAAAGCAAAGAGTATTTCTTCACTCGAATGTGTTATGTTGACTGAATAATGTGTTAGTGCAGTCAAGAATACAGTATTTGTCATCCCTGACACTTTGAGAAGATATTTGCTCAAATAGAGTGCAGTCTAGCTCTGCAAAATATTTGTTGCTAGGCTCCTATTCACTGTTTGTGGGTAAGATTGGATGCCTCTATTATTTTTAAATTTGTTCCATCTAAGACACTGTTCAGGAGTCATTGTTTCCAGCATTCAGATTTCATATCAATAAGAAGTAATTACCTCCCTGAGAAAATCCCCTTTTGTCCTGATTGAGGCCATGTCACTGCAGCAGAAATGTTATTCAGCAGCCACTGGGCATCCTTGGTGGTGACATCTGTTTGGTTGTCTGGTGAGGGATTGAGGTATAATCAGTCATATAGGTGTTGAATAGTATTGGCTTCCTGACAGACCATCAGAATGGCCATAGAAGCAGCTTAAAAATCAGCCTTTTTGTTTCTGCCATCCAGTGAAACACTGTGATGTTTGGAGATCAGTTTTACTTACAGTATTGCACAAATCAAGACAAGAAGCTACTTCTAAGGCAGAAAAATACTATACTAATAGGGAAAAAAAAAAGAAATTGCTTTGCCTATCAGTTTTTTCTTTACTGATTTGTGAATGACCATCTGACTAAATCACCTATGGCATCAGACACAAAGAGTTAAACTTTCTATTTTCTCTAGAATTTCTAAATTGATTACATATTATTGCCTTAAATTTAAACAAAGGTAAGGCAGAGCTTACAGTTCTATTGTTATCGGTTTGTGAATAAAAGATGAAGATTAGCATGATTAAAGAGAAGTGAAACAGGGGTTCAGCAGTATTAACTCAGGAGAGTAATTCTCCTGGACACTACTGGGACTGTGTCCATGACTGAGGACAGAAGAATTATGCTCTGAGGAAAGTAAAAAGCAGACCCTGCCTAACCAGTCCCCTAGGGGGAATGGGAGTGATTACAGGGCATGCTGTTTTCTCTTATTTTATGGGCATAGGCAGCCAACTGAAAAACATGTGAGGAAACCAATGCAACTGGCATCAAAGCTAATGTAACTGAGACCAGACTAGCAGGTGAATATTATGGGTTATTGTTTGCAGAGCTGAGAGTGAAAGCAGGGACATAGCTACTGAGGTTTTGTGTCTCAGAGGAAGACCCAGAGTAAAAAAACAGTCAATACACCTAATTTTCACTGAGGGAAGATCATATGGATAAAAGAAACTGAAGTAGAGATTTGGTGGGTATAGTCTTGGCAGGAAAGCAAGCAAGAGAAATTTGGGGGATTCATCTCACATAACTGTAGGCACTACACTACAGATGGCTATATTAGAGCGAGTGACCCAGACTCCCTTTAAAGTCAGTAGAAATATATAGTTGCTTTTAGAGGGTAATTCATCTTAACCTCAAGTAAACAACTAAAATATCTGTGATTGTGCCCCAGAAGTGTCTGTTTCTCTGCTTTAACCACGCAATTCAGATGAGACTGTGCACACAGTAGATGGAGATATGGATCGTCCCCATGAGGTTTCAGAGGGACTGCAGGAAGAAGAGACTGACAGGGCACTGCAGGCAGAAGGGAGATGCTCCCCAATTCAGCTCTCCATAGACATGTGGAGGAAATCTGCAACTAACCCAGCATTTCTCCAGAAACTTTAATTTTCATCTTTGCTATTATTTGCTCAGTACTTCCACCTCTGCTAGCTGTATGTGGAGAAAAACAAAACAACAGAAAAATATATTGTTCTTTCTTGATTGTTATATAATTAAAAAAAAAAAAGACAGCTTCTAAGTATAAGAGCTTTTCAGTACATATTTTCCAAAATTAACATCTTTTATTTATACGTGGACCATGTATGCAACAGCCTTGGCTGCCATAAAAGAAGCTGGATTCAAGCCACAACCCAGAAATCAGTGCTTCTGCACTCTGTTCCAATGGTTTCACTGCAAGCTTTGCTTAATGAGTTCTCCAGACTTACTGCAGACATCACACTCCACTGGGTTGATGTCCAGACTTTATAACTGCTGGACTTGAAAAAGTGCAGTAAGATCTTAAAGCAGGGAAACTCAGCCTATATCAGATAGCTAGCAGGACATATTTATTGCACAAGTACTCTTAGGATCCATTAGGGTCTCCATTAAGACCAGTATATTGAAAGACTAAAGAAATGGCAGAGGAACTGTTACTTACTTGATGTTATGAACAGCATAGGCAGTACCATAAACTTCCAGAAACAGAAATATAAATCATAGGAGAGTTATTGTTCTTCTGGTAACAGGAAACTAAGAAAATGTTTTTCTCACACTGTTTCTGAAGGTATTTCTGGCTATGCAACTATATGTCAGACAAACCCAAGACATTACAAGGTAATGTCTTGAAGTAAAACTATCTGATGATACCACTCAGGAAGATACTACACTTTTCTCTAGCACTTGAATTTAGATTTAGCTGCTGTATAATACCAGAACATTTATGAGTTGTACAATTCATATGTGTTTTCTGTGACTGATGCAAAGCTTTTGTGAGTCATAAAAATCTGATGAAGCTGACATGACAAGAAAGAAAACTCTTATGCAGTACTTTCAGAAAGCTGTACTTCAATGCACTGTGACTGTTACTTTCACTTCACTGTTTGTTTAAAAAAAAACTAAGGAAGCTGTGATTCTTTGGGCCCTGTTTCACTAGGTATCTTGCAAGAACTTTAGAGCCAAAAGGACTTTTCACTGCTCTATCCCAGTTCTGTGAGAGGCAGTAATGTAAGACAGTTTCAGCCTGAAACGTTATTAAAGAAACAGATATTTAGTTTTTGTGACTTAAAGGGAACAAGAATATTTTAATATGCATTCTTTTCTGCAAGAGAAAGAAAATGCACAATAATGCTTTTTATTGTGCACATGCTAGAAAGGAAAATATCACTTTCTGAATATTCCAATCTTAAAAGGCATACTAGAAATTATGCTCTCCAGCTTTGCCTTCCTGCTTCCCCGCAGTCAGCTGAGACCTTGGAGCTCAAACTCATATTGCTATGTTTAAGAGCCAGTCTAATGCCCCACCAATTTATATTTTCAGCTTTCAGTACTTCCTGTGGCTGTGAGCTTTAAAATTTATGTGTTGTTTGAAAGTACTTCCTTTTGTTCGGTTTAAGTCTACTGTCTAATAATATTTTGCATGACCTGTTGTCAATGTGTTGCCTCTGCAACTTCTGCCTGGCAAAAACTGATTTTATAGACCTCTATTATATTTTTCCTTACTCATTGCTTGAAGAGTCCTACTTTATTTAGTCTCTCTTGCCCAAAAAAGCTATTCAATAATCTGATTTTTATTGCCCTTTTCTGTACTTTTCCATCTCTACTCTATAATTTTTGTAATAGTGGGACCAAAAATGCACATAGAATCCAAGAAATGAGTGTGCCATTGATTTCTACAGTGACATAGTAATTTCTGTTCTGCTTTGCTCTTTATTCTTATTCTGACAATTCAGATGATGCTTTTTGCTCTTGTAACTATCAGTAGACACTGAGCTGACATTTTCCAAGAGCATTCACAATGAGTCTAAAATCTCTTTCCTGAGGCTTATTAGGTAATTTAGAAGCTCTTGAAGTATACATCCAGTTAAAATTGTTTTTCTCACATGCACTGAACTTAGCAGCACTGAATCTAATCTAATGTTTAACCACTTGGATGGTTGATATTGTGAGATGTAGCTGTGACTTCTCACAATCCACTTGGGACTGACTTTGCCATCTCACCCTGCACCTCACTTTTTACTGTTCCATCTGCAAAACCTATCAATCTCTGTCTAATTTACCAGTGCAGTTAATTTTTTTATTAGGACAGCTTATCTGAAGTCTTGGCATAAATTGCTTCAGGGATTCCTTTAATGGATCTTGTTTTATATTGTAACTTTTTCAGCATTGTGTATGCTTAGTCCTCTGAGATGAGAAGTCCTGTTTGAACTTTTCTTTTTTGTTCTGTAATTTTTCTTTTCTTTTTTTCTTTTTTTTTTATGCTTCCCCCTCTTTTATTTTAAATCTTGAACTTCTATTTTATGAGATAGTGACATGAAATAAAAAATAATAATATGGGTCTAAATTTTACCAGTTTGTGAAATGGATTCAGCATTTAATAAAGAGAAAAGTGAATTAAATAATGATAGACTGCCTGTCAGAAAACAACAGGAAGGTGAGACCAGTATGTATTCCATATACTACTTGTACCAAAGTTGTAGACATGAAAATAGGCTGCAGCCTATCTCCTAGGCACAATCTCCACTCACAGACAAAAAATTCCTCAGAATTTGTGCAACCATAAAACTTGCATTTTCTTCATTCTTCACAAGAACAAGCAGCTGCTTGAATTATGACTTTGGATTTAAAATAAGAAATATATCCAAATTCTCTAGCAACATGATATTTCAAGTCAAAAACCTTTCTGATGCACTAGGACTTATCTGAAACCCACCTTTCATAGCAAATCAAAATTTGCAGGAGCTTTTCAAAACTGAAATGTTCCCTGTTTGCTGTTCTTGCTGCTGTTCTCTCCTTGTCAGCTCTAGAGAAATTTTGAAAACTTCTATCTCCTTGACTCTGATGTAGATTATAGAGTGGGAGGTTTTGGTACTACAAAAACAAAGTCATTGCTTGCCTACACTTTAATGAAAGGTACTGCATGAAACATGACTGTCATAAGTGATGATGGCATTATCTAAAGCATTTGGGTTTATATTTGATTTTAGTGACTGTGCTGATTATAAAATGAAGAGTTCAATTCTAATAATTTGTACACATTCACTGGGGGAAAAAAACCTTTATTCACTGCTACTGTTCCTTTCTGCACTGATATTTCTGAATCAAATAATAGCTATGACATGTTGGGCCTGCTACTCTTCTGGCTGGACAAATTAAGAATAACTCCAGAGAAATCCATGAAACCAATATAATCCTAATTTATCTCAATGTCTGTTCATGTATATTCTCCTTCCCATTGTTTTTTACTTCCTTCCTCAATTTTACTCCTCACTACAATTTGAGTTGGGGCAATTCTGTAGGCCTATAACAAAACAAAATCATATCAAGTATTTCAAGGGAAAAAGTATGTAACACCACATCAAGAGGAGCAGATTTATAAAAACAGACATGTTTCAGTCTGCTCCAAACGGCCTTCCTCTACAAATGACATTATCCCGTTGGGACTGAGCTTTTACGTAGGATAGATTCTATCTCATCTTCCCTGTTCTGGAGTGACTATTTTGTCAATATCGATGATTAAGTTTTCAGAGAGTTTTCAAATGTTTCTGCACTGTGAATATTGTGTTTTTAAAAACAGAGAGCTTTCTCTCTCCTCTTAATTTGCTACTGCATGTGGCCCTAATGTGCTCATCTTTCACTGTCTCTTTTTGCATGTTTCCATGCTTGGTGTTTTTCTTGCAGCTCCAGTTCCTGTGTTGTGTGGCTGCAGCAAGACATCATCTTTGCGTAAATGATAAATGAACAAATTTTTTTTTATCTGTAATACCTACAAAGAAGTGATGGAAACATAATTCAGGTGCATCTTAAATATTAAAACTCACCACTGTTCTTGAAAGTCACCAGGTTTTGGAAACATAAGGCAAATTTCATAATTTCAAAAAGAGGGTGATGATTTTGAAAGAGGTCCATGGACCAGATTAGAAACTTACAACTGCACTGTCAACCATCAAGAATATCCCAGTTTTTTACTTCCTTCCCTACAGGACTCTAATGCCAAACCTACTGGTTTCTAAGCAAGGATGAGTACAGGAGAGTTCTCTATGGATTCTTTCAATCCATAATTTTATTACAAGGTTCTAAACTTTAAGCTTCCTAATAGAGCTCTCACATGACTGTATGAGGTACTTTTTCTTCTTTTTTTTTTTTTTAATTTATCCTTCCACTCTAGAGCACAAAAACTTTTTTAGAAGACAAGAAACACAAAGGGCATTTTTCATCAGATCAAAAGGGTTGAAATACTTTATACTGTCACTTCCCTGTCTGTTGAAGTTTGTCTGTGGCACTTCAGAGTCTTTCATAGGGTGCTTTTACTTTTTTCTATAGTGGGATAGCTTCCCAAAATGTCCTTCCAGTTTTCCATTTAAGAGATGTGTGGGATGAGTAGATTTTGTAGCTGCCAAAGATATTTATTGTTTTCCTGAATGTGGATTATATTTTGTTGCCTATAAGAAGGCAGTCATGGAAAGAGATAATATCATCACTTAATATTTATGAATGTATAGTTTTCTTTTAATGGTGAAATCAATGCTTGTCCCTAGAACAGTTTGTCTTACTTCTAAAATGGATCACCAGATAGCTTTTCAGATTCATAAATAAAAAAATATCTGCTTATTAGCTCTTTTTTTATCTAGCTTTTTGAATCTTGTTCTTGAGCCATTTACAGAGCATTCAAGGGAGGTTATTCAGTAAGCCTCTAGTTTTATCATATTCTCCTCTAATGTGCAATTTATTTAAAGACCTATTCTATATTTCACTGAAGGTTATACACTTAGACGTGGTTATGGATATGTGCATCTGCGCGAGTATTTATGGAATTATCAGCCTGCAGGGAATTGCCTGTGACGTACACAGATTTATTTATCTGGTTTTTTGGAGTATAGTTTCAAAATAATTGCCAGGTGAGATTGAGATTTTATTGCTGGTCCTCTCTATTTCACAGCTTTACTGAAGTGGTTTAATTATCAGCTATTAGAGGTGATAATTCATGCACCAAATCTGAAGGGAGCTTTAAAAAAAAAAAACTAAACCGTCAGTACGCCTTCAATGCTAAAGAGAAGAGTTCCACGAGCTATTTATACCCCTTAAACTTGCTTTTGCCATAGCAAATAATTCATGGTGTAGCGCTGCCTTTTTTATTTTTTTTTGGTCATTTTGTCCTTCAAGTTGTGCTCATGGGCTGTGGTTTTGTCAAGAGGCTGGTGGGGTGTGTGACACCACAAATGGTGCTTCAGTGGAGACACAGGCTCGCTGCTGATGGCTCACACTGCCCCAGGGCAGAGCTGGCTGCTGCCAGAGCCTGGCAAAATACCAGCTGTGCCCTGCTGAGGCCAGACACAGGGGATGCAGCCCAATGCCTGGGCTCAGGACTGATGAGTACATACAAGGTGCTGACCCTTAAAGTACTACTTGAGCACGGTGTTTGGCTGAAGCTGTTGGATATGGGGATAAAACGGGGCAAATGGCACCCCCACGGGAAGACTCTAATGTGGAAAGAGCAGAAACATATCTGTACTTAGAATTATTCTGAAATCATGGTACCAATACCTATGCATCCTCCATGGAGCCACGTTAGTCTGATGTTCATGAAGTTAAAAATAATGCCATAATAGGTGTCTGGTGTGAGGTATTGATAACATCTAGTACACTGATAGTGTAATGCATGTCAATAACTTTTTTTCTTTTCCAAACAAAGCTGAATGTCTTTGAATCCAAGGCTTCTCGAACCTAGGTGGCTCAGGCATTTTGGTTTTCTTTTTGTTTGTTTTATAAAGCTGTATATACTCTGAAGACAAAATCTCTACTTTTGTTGCTTGTTCCTCCTGTCTTGTATTCTTTCTCAGCTTTTCTCTATTTACAAAGCACATAGAAAACTTGTTTTGAGATTTAAGGAAAAGGGTGAAAGTCTTCGTAGATTACAATTACTTCAATTAAATTGCTTTCTGTATTAAAAGAATATTGCTTTGCTTTAGAAAATGTGTTACTTGGAGAAAAGTTTGTATATTTAATCTGTCATAAGCATTTTGATGTAAGCTGATATAAGCATATGAATTTGTAAAGTTATTACTATGGTAATATCTTAAAATTCTTAATTAATTTTAAACAAAATGTGTTCCATTCTAAGCTTCCATTAAAAAATTTAATCTCAGACATTGTTCTCTTATTTTTGCTGAAGTTTCAAATATCAAAATAAGTCCACTGAATTAAGAGAGGAAGAACACTAAAACAGAACCAAAAAGTAGAAAATCAGTAGTTTATACTTAAAGAAAAAAAAAATTCATTAGTAAAAATAAGATAAAAACTAACATAGAAGGAATAGAATAAAAAAGATACATGAAAAGAAATACAAGCTAAATGTATTATTTATGTTAAAAAGGAAAGTAATTAAAATAAGAAAGCCAGGGAGATCATGACTTCATGGTGCAGCAGCCCTCAGAGAGTAGAAATGAGCCAAGAAACAAGTTCATTTCTAATAATTCTTGTTTATCACAGCAGGAAAATGGTCCTGGTTTATTCCTCTTTACAGCTTGGCCATCCTGACTCCAACCATTAATTGACTCTGGCTTCAGCATCTCCTGCTGTGGGTTTCCCCTGCACCCTCTGCCTGCTGGTTATTTCCTGCTAAACAATGACTGCAGGGATCAGCTCGCAGACTCTGACTGCAGGCTTTTACCCAGCTAGACTGTGACTGCAGGGATCAGTTTGCAGACTGTGACTGCAGGCTTTTACCCAGCTAGACTGTGACTGCAGGGATCAATGTGCAGACTGTGACTGCAGGCTTATACCCAGCTAGACTGTGACTGCAGGTTCCAGCAACAGGCTCCAGCTGCAGACCAGACTGACCTCACAGCGATGATAGTCTCTCCACAGGATTATCCTTCTTCATGAGTCTCTCAGCCTCAATACTTTTTTTTTTTTTTTTTTTTTTTTTTTTTTTTTTTCCCTCTACCAATTCATCCACTCCCTTTTTTCACACTTACCTTTATTGGCTATAGCTGTGACTCATCAGGGGCAAGGCTGTATTGGGTAATTAACACAGCTGTTGATTATCAAGGGTAAGGTCACCTCTATTCCCTTCTCCTACAATTTCAGTTTTAAATTTATTGATATTACATGTCAAGAGGGTTTTTTTAGTCTAAATTATACATATTAAAAACTCTCAATTTCATCCTGGCTTTCTTTGGCTTTTTCCATCCTAAAAGGAAAGTAGCCCCCCAGTCAATATTTTCTTTTATTATATTTCAAACTGTGGTTTATAACAATATTCCCTATTTCTCAGTTTATGCAGTCACAGTCAGTAGAAATTTGTGTTGCTGTTTATTTATTCTTCTGACTAGAGAGAAAGAGGCTGCACTGAATGCCCTAACACTGCTTCAGTGACACCAAGGACTCCATCATCCTGAAGTGGCAATTGAGGGAACTATTGAGGAAACACCACAACTGACACATTTCTTCAGTATTATTGAAGACAATGAGGCAAACTATGCCCTTGACATTAAACATAAATTATGTTCTCTAGATTTGTTCATATGGATTTGGCTAAAAACCCTGTCCATATTGGATGATAGTACTCTGAGTGTGTTGTAAAGGGGTAGGGGAAAGGGAAGCAGAGGAAATATAGAGAGAATTTTAGGGATTCTTCTATGGATAAAAATACATTTTTATTGACTCACTTTACCTCAGAGGAGTATGTTGCAAGGATTTTTAGTTTAGCTTCTTATTGCAGCAGATGGGGATCCCAGCTGCTTGTTTCTTTCCATCCTGACAATCTGGTTATATCAGTTTTTCTAGCAGCTTGCACGTCGAAGGCTTAATCACAAAGAAAGAGGCTAGAAATATCTTTTCTTTAGAAAACAGAACTGAAGCTAGAAATCAATTTCCATCTTTTCTTCCAACTTGGATTACTGGTAGTGGTGATACCCACTAAGGGCATAGGCTAGCTTTGTTAACAGAAGGGTGACCAGAGTATGCCAGGGACGCCTTGCCTCTCATTAATCAGCCTATAGTCCTCTTCTCCTACAAAATATAGGTGACCATCAGTCCAAGAGAATTCTCATCAGATTGGGACAAGGAGGGCTTTGGATTTCAAAGTTAAACTTTGAAAATTTATATATTCAACTTTAAAAAATTTGAGGATTTTATTTAATACCAAGTTAAGGTAATTGGACAATGTGAGCTGTATGGTTCAGCCTCTTAACCCAAAAGCCGTAAAGACAATTTATTTAGAGAAAAACCTGATATTAAATTGCTGCACTGGTAGCTGTGACTCCCTAACCAATTGTCTTGAGAAACTTTACTTTTGAGATTGTTCCTAACCTAATGAGGCAGAGTCTAGATGGTATTGAATCAGGGAGAAAGACAACATGAATTACTGAAAGATTTTGAAGTATGAAAGAAGAAAGGGATGATGAAAAATTTTTAAAAGCTAATCACATTGAGAATGTCATTTCTGTCTGGTAAAGTAGACATATAAGACAGTCACATTGAGAATGTCATCTCTGTCTGGTAAAGTAGACATATAAGAAGAAAAAAATCCAAACAACTGCAATCCAACAACTATTTTCATGAAGTTTTATGGAGCAGAATTTCAAAGTATTATAGGTAAGGTCTTGAACCCTTATTCAGCTACACATTCAAAGTGTAGTGAATAGTCTAAGGAGTGAAATCCAAAAGGTTCATTTAATGAAATATTTTCCATAGGACTTTTGCAGAAATGGGAGGAAACAAAGCATTAACTACAGTGAGAGGAAAGATATGCAATTAAGTTATTTATCTCATGATACAAAGAAGTCTCTATTTCTCTCTTCCATTACATTCTCTTTTCATACTGAGCAAGACATTCAAACCAAACCTTTTATAGCAGGTCATGAATTTTAAAAAAAAATAAAATCTCATTTTTTAAACATTCATCTATCATAAAGCATTTGAGGTCTGCTTTTTGAAAGTTTAGTGGATTCACTGTTGTGAGTTAAATTGATGAAATTTGTCTCTTTTACATGGGAAATTCTATGTAGTGCTGTCTCTTCTGAAAATATCAGGTGATAGCTATCTTAGAATGGGCACACAGAGATGTCGGAGATTTTGACCTTTATACCTCTGTGCTGCTGCTGCATCATGTTCAGCTCCCCAGTACTGAGCACTGGCTGGAACTGCAGGCAGAAGGGAGCAGTCCTCTCTCCAGAAAGTGTTTGAATAGTGTGGAGCGTGGGGCCACATATTAAACAACTCTCCATCTCCATAACACTCTGCTTCATCTTCTCTGAGAGGTATATTGGGCTTTAACTGGATGAATGTTACTGCTATGAGTGCAGAGCGAGTGCTAATTCCTGAGGGGGCTGTTGGTAGCCTCTTTAGAGCTGTAGTAAATAATGACTAAGTCCATGAATTACACAGAGTTAATGCTCTGAGGCTTGTGTTCTCTGTATGCCTTGTTTTGCATTGTAGCTAGTCTACTATTTATTGTATACTCTGCAGTTTCAAACAATATTTAGGCAGTCTTTGACCATGAAGAATCTCACAAGTGCTCTGCTCTGTTTGCTGAACCCCAAAGTGTGGACGGTTGCCCAAAATATGACTGAACTATTCAATATCCTTTACCTTTTCAGCCTGGGAAAAATCCCACGGGAGCTGTTTGCGGCAGAGCCAAGGTTGATTTCCTTGTGCTATTTCACCACTTCCAGTTCTAACCTGAAGTGGAAAACATGTTGGTGCATGAAAATTTGAAGATGATTTCCAAACACTTTCTCACTAGCAAAAGGGTGCAGTCTGAGCTCAGATTAGATTCCAACTGCTCTGCTTATTTGTCTTAGTGAAAGATTTGTGTCTTCTTCTAGAGTGATAAATCCCAACAAAGGAAAACACAGTCTCCAAAAGCAGTGTACCTACCTGTGGACTGGGAATCATCTTACCTAACTTTACCAGTTACCTTCTCCAGGTTGACTATGTTCCATCTGCAGACAAAGGAGAGAGGGGAGCATTTCTAAAAGCTGATTTATCCCATCCTGGCTGTTTAATGCAGTTGAGTAAATTGCTGTCTGGATGTGCCTGCTACTTGCTTTTTCTCCCTGCAGAAGCTCTAGAGAGAACCTAGATAATCAGTTTAGACTACACAATTTTTAGATGGATGAAGATAAGTGTGATGACTCCTATCCTCAGGTGTGTGTCTGTGTGAGAGAAAAGGCATAGGTGGTGGGAGAGATAAAAGATGGGGACCATTTAAACACAGTGTGAGAGTTGTCTCACAGTCTATCTATATGTGTTTGCTTATCTACTGTCTGTGTGTGGTTTTGTTAGTGTGATTTTCTTTTTCTCCAGGATAACCACAAAAAAGGGGATGTTTCCAAACAGCAACAGGCAACACTGCCAGCCATTGGATCCTGCTGAATATCCACCCAGAGGATCACCAGCATCTTGGAAATCTCATGAAAAATACTTCAAAGCACAGACTGGCATCATGTTGCATGGCACCTTAAGGGTTCAAATGGTTTGGAAGTGAAATCGCTTCCATGGTTTCTGTGATTTGCACGTGAAATTGATTTTATTGGATTCATTTGATCAGGAGGCACAAGTGTTTCCCCAAGGAGTATAAATAAACATGTTACTAGAAACTGAGTAGATGTGATGAACCATAAATCTGGGAAGCAGTGGCTGGATGTTAGCAAATTTTACATAACTGCACTTAATTTATAAGGTTTTGATTTCATGTATCAGTTCACGTTAGAGAAAGACACAACATTTTGAAAGGACAAATTGAATGAAATTCTGGTGGATGCCAAACCCCATCATTTTCAGAAATACATTCCTGGCTTTGAAATCTATTAATACTTTGTACTTGAAACCTAGAGACATTGCTTCCTCTGACTGATTAATAATTTTCTTTGAAATGTTAACATTTATTATTTATCACTGATCCCTATTTAAAAGCCCATTTTTCTCCCTCAGTTATGACAGTGGAAAGCTCAAATCTATTACAGCGAGGCCTGTAGTCCTCAGCATCTTTAATTGCTCAGCTGTGGCCTGTACCACCCTTGCAATGCAGTGTCTCTGGACAGACAATACAAAGCAGTACCAGCTGCTGAAGCCCCTGCCAGGCCCTGTGTGGGGATGTCACACCCCTTCAGGTGAACTAAGTGGTCCTTAGCGTGTCACCTCCTCACCAGCATACACCTTCTGTGATGTGTCTCGTGACCATGTCATTAGCTGAAATGTCCTGAAAATTAAACTTCTTTTTCTTTTCTCATTTTATAGAACAAGTAATGGGAATTTCAAATACCCACTTGTTGTGGGTTCTCATAATGTCTGTGGGCTTTGTCTTTCTCTAAAGCCCATCAGCTGCCCTGGGGCTGCAAGGAGAGGCCAGCCTCAGAGGTCACTTTCAAGCAGACCTGGCTTTTAATGGTGGTAAAATATGTAGAGCATAATTCTTATAAAAAGGAATTGATCTCACCTAAATTTAGTTGGTAAAAATCAGGTTTCTGGTCTCAGCCTGTCAGCCAGATCCTTTCGTGGTCAATGGAGAAGGACATGCTCTTCCAGAGGCTGATTTAGTAAGACAAGTGCTGTTCTTGTTTTTTTGTAAAAAAAAAAAAAAATTGAGATGGGAGTAATTTTTTTTAATCATAGCTGTCTACCAGTTCTATGTTCAGAATGATAAACTGATGACAACCACTATGAAACAAATTATTCAGCCCAATGTTGGCTCTTATATATGAGTTTGTTCTAAGGAAGAGAACAAAAGTTTCCGAAGTTTCAGTTCTACACAAGTTCTTCAATAAAATGTGCAGAACTAAACAACAGGTAATTAGAATCTAAATTATCTCATTGTTTAACATTCAAGACAAAATATTTTCTTATGTTTAGATTTACAGTTTAGGGGGAAAATTATTATTTTCTGCAAGATCCAAAATCAAAGGTAATGCAGCAAGCAAAGTTAAAAAATCTGCAATAAAAAGTTGACATACTAATTTAATTAAAAGAATTTTGGTTTGGAAAAGTATCATTATTTGCATTTTTTTTTTCTATTCACATAAACATACAAAAACTCAAGAAAGTATTCTTATTAGCCACGATGGAGGTTCCTCACATGAGAGTTGGTATTACCCCCTGTGGCTGTTATAGTCTTTTATTGGTGTATGTAATTTTAGTTGCTTGGTAACGACTTAGAATTTCCACACTTCTCTGTGTTTAAAATCTCAACCTAAAAATCAGAGTTCTCTTTAGAAAAAATACCCAAAGCCAAAAGAAGACAAAAGTGTTGAGCATAGAAATTTCATAAGCATTTAGCATTTTGCTCCAATTTCCTGATGCAAAATTAAACAGAGTAACTCCATGATTTTCATGAAGGGGTTGTTTGGGGTTTTTTTGTTGTTTTGTTTGTTTGTTTGTTTTGTTTTGTTTTGTTATTTTTGTGCATGGAATTCCCAAATGGAAAGGAAACTTCAGGAAAATGGAAGACTTGTCCCTATTCACAATTATAAATTGGATGGTTTCACTGATTTTAGTGAATTTTCTTGCCTTGGAGAGTATTGACCTTCACATAACAAGTTGAAAAGAACTCCTCCCTCATGTCAGCCAAACGTAATTGCAGTTGCTCAGGTCTTGGGCTGTGCCAGGCCAGAGGTACCATGCTGTAAATCACTAACTGTGGTCTGCATATACCTGGAGTTACTCCTGGCTAATTATTGGTTTGAAGTAGAAGCATTCACATTTTTTCATGCTGTTATTCTCCTTTAAAATATTCCTTCTAATTTTCCCTTTCTGTGCTATGCAACAGTTTTGAAGTAGACTGCTTATTTGCTGGAAATACTTGTGAGGAACCGAGTCCATGATTTTTTGCACTCCTGTGATTAGTTGCCCAAAGCCATGTGCTCTTGTTCACCTTAAACCTCATTTTTAAGCTTTTGAGGGTCTTTGCCACATCCATCACAAAAGGTTCTGGTCCCTGAATAGAATTTTGAGACACCATAGATGTGAATAATAAATATCTTTTATCTTTACAGAAAGTCACTAATCTTATGGTGCTCTTTGCTCACCTTCAGATCCAGCATTGCCTCATCCATCAAACTCTTACCTACCCTCATATTTAAAAGGAAAACCCACAGAAAGCTAATAATCAGCAAAACCCTCTGTGAGAAATAGAATGATGTGAGCCTCACAGAGCCACTGGAAAACAAGCCCGTTGCTTTAGCTGAGCTTCATCTATACTTAGCATTTGTGCCATGACTAATCCATTCTTTCACTCTAAATTTGCCATGGCAAAACGACACGCCTGGATCTTTAAATTGAACACCAAACACAGCTAAACCCTTCACATGTGCTATCAGGGAGCTGCTTGCTTTCACCACCAGAAAGGTCATGCCAGAATGGTCAGAATACAGAACAGCCTGGGATAGAAGGAAGTGACATATTGTTATGCAGGAACCACCCTTTTCACTTGCGTGTGAAATTACAATGTCTATATGCATCACTCTCTAAAATAAGACTAAACCATATGGAGAGATTTTAACCTCCCTCCCATAGCAAAATTGCATTACACCACTGTAATTCTCATCCTCTTTTAACTCTTGCAGTTACTGGAGTTAAGAGCACAAACAGTCTGTAGTGTTTTTTCTTCTTATTCCTTAGCTGGGTGTTCAGTTTCATGTACAATTCTATGAGAATAATATCACATCAAACTCCTTAAACTTGAACTAGTAAACAAGAGATGGAAGATAATGTTTAACATCTTACACACCCATGATAAAAAATCAGAAAAAAGTAAGTAAATGTAATTATTTGGCCTTCCATCTGTTCTATTTTTCCAGAAAAAATGCAAACCATGATCCTGGACACTACTGTGGTTTCTTGATTTGACATATCTTTCCAGTTTTTGTGAGAAGGCAAAGTACAAATGAAGTTCAATAGACTGTCTCCTTTGAACTGTCCATTTCTGCTCAGATTATGGAGGAAAGAAGCTCTGCTCCTACTGTGTAGCAGAATATCCAAGCCAGACTTTTACAATGTGCAGAAGTTTGGACTTTCTTTATGACCTTTCTCTTGATTAAGCTTCTGTGATGATAATGAGAGAATAAATCACCACTGTTAATTATGAAGTACGAGCTCAACTGCTTAGCTTGTACAGCAGAGCAGAACAAGAGCACAGCCTAATGTTTCCTGTGCCTTAGAGATATTGTCAGCTTCCACCAAGGCTGAGTGTCTTGGCAGCAAACCCTTATGGGATGGGCTGTGCTCCTCCACGAGGAGCCCACCTTTCCCTTCTTGCTGCTGGGGGCTGCACTCTTTAAAATGTGCTGTCACAGATGGTTCATTGGACAAGTCTCCTGCCCTGGCTCACAAGCAGAGGAGAAATTTATGTCTCCTACATTTTTCCTATAGCTGCTCAGCAGAGGTTAGGACAGAGCCTCAGGCATGTTCTAAAGCTTCACTAATGTTTTCCATATCTGCAGAAACAGGGCCAACTCCAAGTCCCTTAGCAGTCTATGGTGAAACTCACTTTGAGTATTGGGACAGATACTTGGCCTATGTTCCTTAGTTTGTGTTATTTTATCTGGTAGTCCCTTGTGCTCAAGGAATAAACCATTAAGAGTGGATTTATATATCCCATAAGAAAGAATGAGAAGTAACTCCAAATACAGAGGAAAAGGAGAAAAAATAGGAAACAAACTCCAAAACACTTTATCATGGTACTGACAGCTTAGAGAGGAGAGAAATGGTGTAGCTGTGTTGTGCTCTCAGTCCTGGAGGACCTAGTGAGGGAATCTGAGCATCAGGCTTGGCAAGGCTGCTCTGCATTGCTGCAAGGCAGGGTGGAGCATCCTGCACTGGGTCACACGGTGAGCAGAACAAATTTGTAAATTTCTTCCTTCTTCAGAACATACCAAAGCAGTGAAAACATGCATAGCCTTAAGCTCAACTGCTCATGGCAGTGAAATACTTTCAGTGGTAACTTGCTTTGCTTTCTTCATTTTTATTTCCTTTTCCAAAGATTTCAACTTAACAAAAAAGTTGTTACCTTTATATAGATTGCATAATATGCAGTTTTATCAATCCCTCTTCTCAAGGGTGTAGGAGAATTGATAAGGTCCAACTTAACTGGCCTGCTGCTGTAAGTTATTGAAACTGGGGTCATTTCTGTGCACCAGAAGAGCAAAGCCAGAAATGTGCAGTGAGACAGACAGCTGGTGACTCAGGAGGAGGGACTTGGAGGCTGCCAGTGTCCCTCTCCCTACTGGCTTCCCTGAAAACTACATAGTGTGGTTGGTTTATTTTCCGTAAAGGACCCCATATTCCTTGGCATCCTGATTAAAGTACTGCAAACTGGGGTAAGGTGTGCATGTGTGGGGTTGTGCTTTGACATTTGTCTTTTGCTTGCATAGATTTATCTTCTGTTTGGAGCTGCATGAGCTCACTCAGAGAAAATCCTATTCTAAGAGGTAGTTGCCAGGAATACAGTAGAGGATGTCTGTTACTCCTAGAATTTGTCACCTTTGTTTCCCAAGAAGTTAGACCTATCATCCAAGCCAAGGATGATGCAGAGGGAATATGGAAAATAATTTCTAGGGTTTTTAGAATGTGATCAGGCTATCATAATCCTCAAGATGCCTGGTTCCTCCAAAAGCACCATTTTTGGGGCTTGGCTTATGGCTCTGTCCTGGCTAAGGGAGGGAAGTCTGCCCAGTGCATAAGGGCTTCTCAGGGCAGAAGTTATCTCCAGCCACCTGGGAAGGTGTCCAAGGGTGCCAGTTGTATGGCCAGGGACCCATGGAGCACTGCCCCACCCTGAGCTACAACTCCTCTGTCTTCACTAAGTTTCTAACACCATTACTGTCAGACCATCCAAGTACTTCAGTTAGATCTATGTGGGCTGAAAAGTATGTGAGTCTTTTTTCCCCCTTTCTTTAAGTGTGCATGTTGTTTTGTGTTCTTGTTAGAGAAGGCAGATGGAAAGATTTACACCTTGCACTTGAAGCTGAATAGTGTTGACATTTGCTGTAGACCTTAGAGACTTTATGTGTCTCAACTGTCTCAGACTAAGCTTCAAGGAAGTCCTTGCCCAGACAATCTTTGTCTCCTCAGAGAAAGTCCCGCTCCATTAGGACAACGGAGCTGATGCCAGATTGGAATTGTCTTTTTCTCTGAAGTTTGTACCAAGCAAACACTACAAAGGAAGTCAGTATGTCCAGAATCAATCCTGCACATCCATTTAACAGAATCATGGACACACAGATTGTTTTGTATTGGAAGAAACCTTAAGGATCATCTGGTTCCCACACTCTTCCATGGACACCTTTCACTAGAACAGATTCCTCAAAGCTCTATCCAGCCTGGCCTTGAACACTTCCAGGCATGGAGCATCAATATTTCTCTATTCTAGTGTCTCATCACCCTTACAGTAAAGATCTTCTTCTTGATATCTAATATAAACCTACCTTCTTTCAATTTAAATCCATTCCTCCTTGTCCTGCATATCCCTGTATAAAGTCCCTCTCCAGTTCTCTTGTAGTATCCCTTTAGGTATTGGAATAGAATGCTATAGGGTCTCCCTGAAGCCTTCTCTTCTCCAGACTGAACACCCTGGGTCTCTCAGCCTGTCCTCACTGGAGAGGTTCCAGTGATCATCTTCATGGCCCTCCTGTGGACTCACTACCACAGTGTACCTCCTGTGCTGGACTCCAGAGCTGGATGCAGCACTCCAGGCTGGTCTCAGCAGAGCAGGGTAGAGGGGCAGAATCATCTCCGTCCACCTGCTGGTCACTCTGATGCAGCCCAGGATACAGCTGGCTTTCTGGGCCAGGAGTGCACATGACTGGGTCATGTCCAACCCCTCATCCATACCTATCCCAAATCTCAGAGCTTTCCTCAACCCATTCTCTTCCCAGCCTGATTTTGTGCTTGGGATTATCCAAGACTCTTGCACTTGGTCTTGTTGAGTTTCATGGGGGGGCTACGTTTTAGGAGGCTGGTAACAGAGATTCTCTCTCCTCTGTTGGTGTGCTGCATCTCAGCAATGTCATTTTTACTGTGGTTAATATTTGCATGAAACCAGCAGATTTCATAGCACTGGGTACCTCTGTTACGAGTTGAAAGCAAGCAGGAGTATCAGTTGTGGAGATTTTCTTCTCACATTTGTGATTTTATTTTGAGATATGTGTCTCTCTAAACAAGCAGAGAGATTAATTTTCATATGTGAAAAGATTTACTACCTGCAATATTGCTCTGAAGTAGTAATATTTTTGACCACTCTTGGAGTGAATTATTTTTGTTCATATTTTTAAAGACTGTGAGAAAGTCAGAAATCATAGCAATAAAATAAAGCTGTTTGCTATTCAGAGCAGAATATTATTAATAGCAATATATTATGGATAAGGGGATAATTCAGTCACTGTACTAACTAAATGAGCCTATGTCAAGGTCAGGACTGAGGTGAGGTTGTTGTTTTTGGTTTTTTTTTATTCCATGTTGTTTGTGAATTTGTATATAGCAATGTTAAAACAGGATTGCCTGTATTGCCTGTGAAGACAGACATGGACACAGGCAAAGGGATGAGAATTGATATCATGTCATGCAGCTGTGCTGCAGTCTTTTCAAGAAAGGCTGTTTCTTCAGTATTAAATAAAGTCAGCCACACCTTATCCTCTGCTCCTTAGGGCAAAGAGCCTGGTGTAATTTGTCTATGGTTGGCACCTTGGTCGTTGCAGAATACAGTGGCCACTGAATACCTTTCCTGGGCTGAGGTTCCCCAGTGCCCTCCCCTTCCCCCCAGAATCGACTGGGCCACTTTAGCACCAGCCCCAGAGACCCACAGGCAGCTTGTGACAACCTCCTGCCTGGACCCTTGGCTCTCTTCCCTGTGCTGATACATTTATTTTCCAACTTTGCAAAGTAGTGGATATTGATTTTTGCATTTGTTTGCTATTAAAAAAAAAAAAAAGGCCACTGAATGCATGCCTCATTTACATTCTCTTTTGCATCATTATTGTCAATCTATATATTTTATCTTGGCATTTTACATGTAGATTCTTATGTGTTGAGGGTTAATTTATGTTCTGGAATTTACTTTCAGCCACAGCTCTATGATATGTACTTACAAGAGGTACTTTTCTAAGTTTAAGTGTCCTCCTGTAATGTGTGCAGTGAGAGTGAGACAGACACAAAGAGTCCTTAGGAACAAGTGAAAATAAGAAAAATTGGATTTTGATCAAGAATAATGGTCTGGATGAGCTTATCCTTCCCCATTAAGATAACAGATAGTATAAGAAGATTGGTCTAGTTAGCTGAGGTTAACTACACACATCCTGGGAAGCTCAGCATCCTCATTGTTGCTTTCTCTGAGATTAGATTCACAGTTAGAATAATTGCTGCTACTCATGTTTTATGTATCATATTTCACATTACTGTTATTTTGCACTTCTTGGGTCACATTGCTAAAATTAATTAATAAACCACAGTTCACAACCTGTCATTTCACGTGCAGCTCCAGCTGGACTACTCTCTTCTGACACTTGCCTTTGGAATGTGCGGTGTCCCAATGTAAACTAATGGGGTTCCTTATGTGAGAAAAATGTTCCCAAAGGGAAGAAAGTCAAACTTTTAGTTTATTGTACATGTGAAGATCTGATTATTAGAGATACTTCTACCCGAATTAAGATGCAAATGAGGCCATATGCTGAAGTCAACAGTTTGGATTTTATTTAACAGTGACATGAGATAGAGATAGAAAGAAATAGAAAAGAGAGGAGAGAGAGAGGAAAAAGAGAGTGAGAGAGAGACAGATTAAGTAGAAAGATAGTCACCACCACAAGAATCCAGACAGCCTCACTGGTTCTCTTTGCCCTGGCTTCCTGGGGTCCTGTAAAACAGAGTTCAATGGGTTCAGGTACAGTGGGAACATCCAAGCACCTCCCCTGGAGGGGAGAGGTTTACACTGTCTTTTTCAGCACTGTGGATCTTGCACAGTCCATGGTGGAAAGCCTCAGAAATGAGTCTGGGGGAGCTTTGGAGGTCTTTGATGGTTCATGACACCTTCAGTGTAATTGAGCTAGTTCTGTTCCATCAGGAGGGAGGAATACCCTCAAGCCTACCTGTGAATGTGAATGTTCCTTGTGAACTTGACCTTCTGGAATAGGGGGAGTGAAAGGGGGAGTTTTACAAAAGAGCCAGCTGTCTAAAGGAGGACAATTGGCATAACTGGCCTCTGCAAGGTTTACTTGTTATCTGACTCAAACCCCACCTTGTAACTTCTGGGAATGGGTTGTGTGGATCAGAGGCTTCACCACCACACACCCAAAAACTCTCCTCCCCCTCAGCTGGGCAGAGGGAGAGTGTGCAAACCTGGCCTTATCAAATAGCTGATTGTTTCATTAACCATTACCATTTCAGTCTCTCATATGCCAAATTCCCAGAATCTAGCAGTCACATTTTGTAGGGTGTGGGCTTTGGTGGTTTTGGCTAAGCAGTTACTCCCTTGTAGTTTCCTACTGCAGGCAAAGTCCTTTGATCTTAACAGTGTTTGAGGCAATTGTGATCTTTAGGTCTCTAACCACATGCTTGGAGCTAAGTACATCACTGAAGAGAAAGCATCTTTTTCTCTTTTCCTGCAAAATGTCTAATTGTAAATGTTTAAATGTATATCCTTTAGGTATCTTATGCATGTAGCAAAATTATTTAGGAAAAAAATTGTAAATCTGAATGTGACCCATAAAGCAAAACAATAACAGGGATTCTGACAGCAGGAAAAGTATTTCAAAAGGTGTTTTACACACTTCATAAAATGCTCTTTTAACTATGTTTGATTAGCTAGATTAGATCTCCTCTTTCTCCAGGAAGAGAGAGATGTGACATGATACATAGAAGGGGACACAGTTCATTCAATGTGACAGCTCAGCCCATAGGTGAGGGAATGGATATTTTTCAAGTCAATGTTAGCTATGAAGCTACTTCTCTAAACTGCATCACTAAAATTTCCCATGGTGGTATCACAGAGAAGATAACCAGCTTAATAAGACTGCATGACCTTCTCAATCACATCACCTTTGACATTGCTGACATAACTGGATGTCAGCCGTGGAGTTGTTTCTTTAAGTTTCTCTGCATATGCACACATGGGATTCCTGTGTGGTTTTATCTCAACTCTACTTGCATTATGAGTCTTATGAAATCATGTGGATGCCAAAGTACTGCAGTTAATAGGATTAATAAAGACTGCCACGAAATTGACATTTTTTACGGACTCAAAACCAGTTTTATAGATTTCCACTTTATTTTTATGTCTGACACTTTCCACAGCATGATGGATAATGTTACAGTGACAGTAAATAGAGTTGACAGTAGAAAGACTCCTCATGGTAAGCAACTTTTTTTTAATGGCTTATCTGTTGGATGTCTCTGCAGTTTGACTCCAGGTTATAACCATTCTCATGCTATAACCAGAGGATCATATGGACTGTGATTTTACTTTGCAGGTTTCACTAACACAGAATCACAAGGCTTGTGCAAAAGTGATTTTTATTGCAGTCCTCTGGAGAATTTTCAGTACATTCTCACTTTGTGGGGCTTTCAACTTCAAATTTTCTTTTGAATAGTTATCCATAATAGTTGCAGGTGTTTCATTTGAGTCAACTGCAAATCAAAGAAAGAAGTCAGTTGCAGAGAATAAAGAGATTCTGATACTGAGCCATAAAAAATAATTTAAAAATGAATCATATGGTAGAAGCTACCCAGTTTAACTGATTTTACACAAAGACTTTGCAATAACTAGCCACATTATAATGTATTGTCTGTATCCAGGTGTTTGGGTATCACAGTAATGAGTGCTAGGGAAACAGAAAATTCATATTAATTAGCAGTTCAAATAGATGATTGGAAAAAACTCTCAAGAACACCTTTTCACTAATCCCATTCCTTATGAGTTGCTGTGGGGCTGCCTGGACCAGTCTACATGGGAGATTGTAACTGCCATGACTATGGACAATTAAAGCTTAAAATTTGCAGAATGATGAAACAGAATAAATATTAATAGGTTAAAATTTGCAGAACCACAGATTGCAGATAAACTAGAGAAAGTGCTTATTTGTTCCTTATGGAATGATGGCTTAGCCAAAAGGTCCTGGGAATAATTGTCTATTGTCTCCTCTTTTTTACAGCTGATTTTGTCTCAGCAGACGGTGCCACCTGATGTTATCCCAAGCCTTGTATCAAAATACAGTTGAGGGAGGCTCAGTGTATTCATATGTAAAAATGATTAGCCAACAGTATGATGAGTCACCACATTGGATCTGCTGTGTTTTACAAAGTCCAGCTTGTGACCTTTCCAATGTAAATATGATACGATGGAAATGTGCAAGACATCTACATTAAACCTTGGATTCAGTCATTTTAGCTTCAGTTGGAGGTTTGATGAATTTTATGAACATTGCAGTGCTGGAGGAATATGAACATGGCTTGACAGTGCTGTGCTCCTCATGAAGGTAAAAATTGTTCCCTTCCCTAAGCTCTAAGCACAACTTCTAGGATCCACATCTTGGTATAAATCCCAAAATTAGCTTGAAATGTTTATCAGAGTTAAACTGGCTTATCAGAGACATTCTTTTTGCTTAAATTCATATTTTCCTTTGGCTGGCTACAAATAACCACATTTACTAGGGTAATGAAAAACAAAGACCAAAGAGGTGTGAATGTAGGAACCCAGGCAGGTAATGAGGCGAATATATGTCTTTTCTCAGAGGGAATTCCTTTGTGATTTTCTCTAACCTGCACAACTGCTTAAACAATTATTCTTAAAAGTTTTTCTGGGTTTATTTGTTCTTTTCATTGGCACCTCTCTATTGCTAAATAATATTTGGCATTTGAGAAGGACTTCAATTTAATGAAAATTTCTGGGCAAAATTCTAAACTTACACACAGTGGAAGACAGCTGAATTATCTCAGTTTATGCTTTGTATATCCTCATATTACATAGATCGAAATGTCATTTATTCCTACTCAGCTATGAACTTGACTTTTCCTTCTGTGCAGATTAATGAAAATTTTGCCAAAGAGTCTAGAGAGATGTTTTAAGCCCATACATTTATACACATATTAAAACAAACAAACAAACAAACAAAAAAACCCAAAAAACCCCCCAAAACCCAAAAATAATTTAAAAGACCTTTTAAAGCAGCATTACTCTGATAATAAAGGTGTCCTTTTCCATGAATCATCACAATTATTTGCAGTTACAGCACAGAAGTTTTAGCATTTGTTATATATCCTCAGCAGATATTCTAACTTGAACCCAACTATGAAGTCATTTTGTATCATTTTCCCCTTGATATTACTTCTGATACAGTGTCATTCTCACTAAGACCTCAGGAAGTGCCAGCATATACACACTCATGAATTTAAGCTGTCTCTACATATTAATTAATTAATTATTCGGGTTTTTTGTTGTTCCTCTTTATCACTATGTCATTTTTAAAGGACCAAAACAATGAAATACAAATAGCAACAGTTCACAAGTCATTGACCCTTGTTAGACTCACAAAAGTTTTATCTAAATACAAGGAAGAGGCAATTATTTAATTGGATTTGGAATCAGTGGGACTGAAAGGAAAAGGCTAATGTAATCTAGTGATCAATAATCTCATGTATCACCATTCATGACAAATCTCCATACATATTTTTCTGTGTTAACTCTAGCTACTGTGTTGCTAAATCCATTTTGAAACATGTGAATTTGATTTTCCTGTAACTGGTCACATTTTGATAAACACTTGTTTTTGAAAATGACAAGAATGGCACAGGAAGCAGGGGCACTGCAAGAGCTGAGAGGGGTTCCCAACAGCACCACAGCTGGTGGGAGTTTTTCAGTGTGAAATGGCTTATGTGATGATACTGTACACTAAAGGTTTATTTCTGTGAGTGGGATTTTGAAGAGTTGGGAAGGTGAGTCAGGGTCCTTCTTTGGCATGATGTTTGTCAGCCTTTGGTTGGTCACAGAACATAGCTGTAGCCCATTAAAGTGAGAGTGAAAGTACACTGAGGGCTCATTTAGTGCTGGGACTTGCTGGGCAGCATAAAATGAAGAGCTGTGTTGTCATACTGGGAACAAATAGTCCTGTATCTGAAGGGACGTTTGCTTGGGGTTTTTTAGGAATGATTTGTGTCTCTTGAGGGCTAAAAAGTCAAAAAACATAGTGTTTAGGGCATTTGCTAATTTGCACACTTAATCATTTCTCTTGTAGATAGCATGGAGATCTTTTATTTATCTGATGAAAATGCCTGAGCCTCTAAACTTTCACTTGCCTAGTATCTTGTATCTGTACTTGAGACAAATGGATGAGCTAGAGAACAGCAGACAGACTTATCATGGCCCTCCCTATCCACAGTTTCCAGGAGTTAATAGCTTGGAGGCTTTCTGAAGCAGATATGGCTTCTCTGAGGACTCCACAATTCAGCACCCAGTGGATGAAAATTTACCTTCTTTGTATCAAGTTCAGCTTCTCTTTGTTCCAGAAGATTTGTAGTGGAATAAAGAGTAAACAGTCACTTCCCAAACACCCATACCAATAATGATCGTATACATTTTTTTCTCCTACAGGCTGAAAACCCTTAGTCTATTTAGATATCCTTTACACAGAAGTGGTTTTTCATAATGTTCTTCTTGGAATATTTCTTGGGTTGGTTGGGGTTTTTTCCACTTTTTAAGAACTGGGAGCAAGCATAAAGCATAATACCTGAGATGTGGGCAAACCACAGATTTATTCAGCAAGATTGTGTACATATTCTCCTTGTTCTGTACTCCTCTCCTAATGAGTCCTACTATTTAGATGACTTGATTGTTTTTAATCAGTGAGGTGATAGATCCATGAAATTACCTATTCTAACCCTATGATCCTATTACTAATTAACATCAGTCAGAGAAGTGGTGTTGGATCAGATTTCACGTGTGTTTGGTCAGGGTTTTCTCCATATGCATTAACTTACATTTTTCTACCCTGATCAATAAAAGGACTGATGAAAGTCAGTCCTGTAAAGGAATGCAGCTCGTCAGAGATGGGGCTCAGCTCTGCTTTTATGAATATTTTTTGACAACATCTAATCTTTTCAGGTCCATCCAATCTTTTTTTCTGTGACCTATGTGAGTAGGTAGACAAGAATGTTATTATTTCACTAGTGGCTGTCAGAAATAAGAAATCTAATTAAGTCTGTCTTCTAGGTGTGCATTTTGTCTTGAGGAGGTAGACGTCAAGATAAAGAACAGTTAAAGTGAAAATAACAGTGGTTTTGTCTGGTTCAGAAGCACTCCTAAAACAAACAGAACCCTTTTGTCCTTGTGGCTGCAGATGCCATCTCCAGCAGCTGCTGTGCAGTGCCAGCCTGGCAGCAGGATTGCACCTGGTCAGCAGTGAGGGGACACACGTGAGCTGCAGCCCACCAGCCACGGAGGGGGCAGGCTGCAAGCAGCCACCACAGCTGTAGGGTTTTTCCAAGAATTGCAGCTCATCTCTTCACTTTTGGGGTTGGCTTTTGCCACATTTCTCTAAGGTGCAGGCCCTGAAGCGACTGCACTATTAGTTTTTCCTCTTTGTTTGGTATTTGTATACAAAGCATGTGCAAGAGCTGGGTATAGGTGTGACTCCTTGCTGTTCAGTCAGATCCAGAATTTTGGTTACAGGCAGCTCAAAGCTTAATTTCTTGTACATCATCTCAGGCCAGAGGAAAGAGCTATTTAGGAAACTTCTGTCAAAGGTCCCTCTGAAATTCTCTTCCATCACTTCAAATGAAATACAGTTTATTAAGACTTTTTAAATCAGACTCTATGAAACACAATTTGAAAACATGAAAAATGAAATAAACATTTTCATTTAAAACATTTAAGATAAAATTAAAGTGCTTCACCAGTTTTGGAACAATATTTTCATTGAGTTTTTGTTTTATCTAAGGGGGACATTTCTGATTAAACTTATTTTGTCTATATAGTATTAAAGATGTTCAGCTTGACAACTAGGATATAGGGTCTGTATTCAGGAAACAAAATACTGTAATCTTACTTTCATAACTTTCTGATATATATGCATATGCTTTTTTTAATCAGGAAATATTGAAATGTTTGTTTCTATTACAAAAATGGGAAGAAAGAAAATCAAATTGGCAATTGTCTTTGTCTTAGCTCATTTCTATATGTGGAAATTCCTGGCATAGTACCCCATCTCCTGCTGAGGCTATAGTCAGCAACTTGAGGTTTACATAGTACAAAAATACTGTCAAGGTTTTAAGGACATTAAATAAAGTGGTTCATCAAATTCCTTTTCCTCACAAATGATTCAGATATTTGACAGTAAAATGCCAGTATGTTTAAAAAATAATAATAATAAAAGAGGCATCATGTAATCTTAATATCTTCAAGGGGAAAAAAACAGTTCTGGAAGACTTCAGTCACCAAAGAGATATCTGATTTGAACTCTGAGATTAGTTATGTTGTAGCTGCTCTTTGGTATCTTGTTCTTCCAACTGCTGTGACTGAACTATTTCAAACAATGAAAACTGTATCTTTCTGTGGACCTCGATTTAAGAACAAACTTTCTGGCCTCTGGATGTTTGAAATAACTCCAAAACCAAGCCAACAGTGCAGCAGCAGAGCCCTGAGCTTTGGGACTGATGAATAGAGTCGAGCAAGCAGAGATGTGCTTGCTGGGGTGCCAGGTGGATGCAGTAACCTTGGGCTGGTTCATTGCTCTTAATAGCTTTGTGCCTTCACCACTCTCCTGCCGTCATCCCACTAGTCCTACATCACAGGTGATGCAAGACAGACAACTTTTGGTAGGCTCTCCTGTGTCCCCTGTCAATTTCCTATAATTAAACCCCCCAAAACCCACCACAGAAAGGTGTTTCAGAATGTTGTGATTAATCAGGAAAATTATTTATGAAGGCTGAAGTGCCGAAATACACACACAGGAGACAGTGTGGACATGACACAAGAGGGGTCCTTCCATTCTCTGCTGGTGCCTAAAAACAAAATGAAATTGCTGCAAAATGGCTCATCCTCAGCAATGTCAGTTAACAAGAAATAAAATTCTCTACTGTGTTTTTTTTCCCCTTGTGTTAGGATAGTTTAATGATACTGGAACTGTATTGCAAGTTCTGTTTTAACTATAAATGTGCTTCGTGAAGAGGCAGGTGAAGAGTCAATCAGTTTTAATTTTTATGAGTCATTCTGTTTAGCTGTAACCTCTGTCATACACTTGAATGTTGAAATAATTCAAACTTTGCTCTGAGAGGACTGTTTATCAAAAAAAGTGAATGGCAATTCTGATTAGAAAAAAAATTCTGTAACTTGTTTAAACCTTTAATGGAGAGTTATATGGTGCGTTTCCCTGTAATATTAAATGGTAGAACCTGATGCTCAGGTAATTTCTTAAAGTGTAGTCAGGTCTCCCATGTCCCTAAATTTATCTTGTACTTGATATTGATTTTTTTTTTTTTAAGTGCTGCCTTGTGATTTATTTTAAAGGCCTTAAATCTGTCAAACACTTTCTTTGTCTGGACACTTGGACAAAGTGTTGTCACCTGCAAATACTGATATGTCTGTTTAGCTCTTTTCCAAAAAACATTTTTAACTGCAGTTTCCAAAATAGCTCAGCATTTTTTCACTATAAGTTTCTAATTTGGGAGTAAATTACATACTTCTATCTGCTGCAGTTTTGTCAATCACTAGCTGATCTTAAAGGAGAGTATTCCATTTTCTTTCACGATTACTTTGTTTTCCTAATTGGTTCCTGGGGAAATACTTTTCTAATTAAATACATTGTCTTTCAAGTGAACTTATTTATGAAATGGTCTTCATCATCCATTGCTTAACACTCTTGATGCATTACAATAGACTAGAGAAATACAATTTTCCTTAGTAGAAGCTCTGTCAGCTTGGTCTCATAGCATTCTTATTTTGGTGATTTTCTACTTTTGTCTTAACTATTGTTCCAAAAACTTTCTGAGGATTCATGGCCTGTAACTCTGAGAATTCCCTGGTTTCCCTTTTTGGAAGGAAAGAGCAATGTTTTCTACCCTGCCATTCTGTGTTTTCTAATGAGCTATTCTGTATTCTTTGTTAGAAACAGCAGCTATGCTTCTAAGAGATCTCCTGGAGGGTTGCCATCAGTCAGGTGACATGCTGCTCTTTAATTTATCAGTCTAATTTTCCTACTCTTCTTATTTTGACAGATCAGCCTGACATAGTGTGCTCTTTATTTCCTGATAAGGATAGAGCTTGGATAGGTATCTTAGCTGTATTTGCTGTGGTGAAGACTGATACTGAATTTTTGGTGCACTGTAATGCTGTTCCTAACATCTAAACTCAACTTCTTTCAGCCTGTCTTTCTCTATGTGTTGCATCTTTGTTATTGTGTCAAATTCTGATTTGGCTGTGGGTTTCTGAAAAACCTATTACATCATGACCTTATTGCAATGTCAGGTAATGCAGTTAAATGGCTTCTGCTTTAAAGCTGTTGTCAGTATATGGACACGTAAGGGCTTCTTTCCCAATACAGGCAATGTTCCTGCTCCTATCTAATTCCCTTTCCAAACAGTGGCTGTAACCTGTCCCTTTCTATTTCACCCCAGCTGCCCTTGCATTTCTGACATCCTTTGCAGATATTTGCCTGACTGAAGCTCTCCCTTGGTCTAGTCAATGTTTCTCTTGTTCCATATCAAAGGGGAGTCTGAGAACTTCGAGAGACTGGGCCAGCAATCTGCTTGCACTTTGGTTTAAGGTGGAGGCTATTTCTATGCCAAGGCTTTTCTTGTGCACCTTCCATCATGCATTCTCCCTGTACACCAGCTGTCCAGATGTTCATGATTCCACATGGGATACCCGGTGTAACTTGTCTCGCTCCTGCTGTGGGCACACTGGGTCAAAGCATTTTCCCCAGCAGCCTGAACCTAACTTAGAAGACCAAATCTCACATTTCTTGATATATCACATTAACATGATGTAACTTCTCTGAAACACTTTTTAAATGCCTGGTGCTTCTATTTGAAATATGGTCATATTATTTAAAATAAAAGGTTTACATGGATAATGTGTTAATAAAGAGTGACCTTTCCATTTCCAAAAGTCTAAATAGAAAACAATTGTACAAAGAACAGCTTTTAATGGGAAACTCAGTTTTATGCTGATAGCCTATGTGAAAATATGATGGCATCATTTCCTCCAAAACCTATTACTGTATAGGGAGATTGTCACTTACTCCAGCACAGACTGTGCAAAGATCAATGTTTACCCTTCTCTGAATCACATATAAAACAAATGATGTGAAGAGAAGATTCACCATCTATTTAAAAACACTGGTTTCTATTTTGGACATAACATGTAAAATTTCTGTTTAGCAATTTCAGTTAATTGTTAGATTAACATTTTTGGGAACAGATTGCAAACTTCAAAATGGAAAAGATCATTTTAGGGAGGGAACCAAGGCAGCTGTCAGTGAGCAAAAATTAACATAAATTTGCATAACAGATGTACAGTAAGGTGTCTATGACAGACAATCGCTGAATATTAATGATACAGACCACGACATCATTTGCGTAAATGCTGTCTGCTGGGTATTGAAGCTGCTGCGCTATTTGCAGAAGACAAAGGAGCACAGAGCTGAACAGATGCACCAAATACATCGATGCATCTTAATTTATGACATCCTCATGAAAGACCTTGTGGTGCGATTTCAGGTTTTATTACAAATAATTCGGAGATAAAGGAACTAAGTAATTATCTTTTCCACTATAGTCAGTTCTTTCAAAGGGGTGGGAAGCTTACTTGTGACAACCATTGTGATTTTTTTTTTTTTATTTTGTGGAAAGCCTCTTTAAAAAAATACCCCCATTACAAAGAGTCAAATATTCATCATCATTAAAAGATTAGCGCATATTAGCATGCTTCATGGGACTTGCCACCTAACGTACCGTCACCACCACAACTGGAGTCCTCCAACAGACAATGCATTTCAACAAATCTGCAAGGAGAAAAGCTACAGAGAAAGATGGAGATGATATAGGCTTTAAAAAAAAAATAAATTACCAGTGTAATGATGTTTTAGATGACTGTTAATTACATTTCACCCTTAATCTTTCCTGCCCTTAGTCCTTGTTATAAGCTGCAGGTATTACTGGAACCACCCAAATATTTAGAGGTATCTACAGATATACAGAATATTCTTACTATATTATTCCTGCAGCTGGAGAAACTGATGGAAGTTATTTGCTGATAACAGAAAAAAAAAGATATTTGAGTCCCTGACTATACAGTGCAGTAATATTAATGAATGAGGAAGAGATAAATATAAAAAAATAATAACGTCGAACTAGACTTGTAAGCAATGCATATAGAAACCCAGCAAGGCACAGGATACTTCTTTTCTGTTCTATTAATTTATTTGGGCCTTAATGGATTTCTCTCCAAGCCCATGCTACCATAAGAAAATGAATTGCTGACATGATGGATCTGTTGGTTGCACATATAGAGTTTTATGTGCATAGTGTTCAATTTCATTCTTGTCAGCTAATCAGCAGCAGCCAGACTTTTTATTTCAAGGGATTTCCTTTTCCCATTTGAACAGAGAATGTAGCCCAGTAATCACTCTGCAGAGCCACTCTGTGAGCTGTTATTTCCACCTGCTTTTTCCTCAGAATCTCTATCAAAGCCCTAATCCAGTAACCTGATAAAATCCTTTCAAGGTCCTGTAGGGTCCATTGTGAAACTCTTCATCTGAAAGGATTGTGAAATAACAGGAAAGTTACCATGTCCCCAAAAGAGCCATATGGTAATTATTTTAATGGAAGCTTACTGTATGGCCAGAAGGCAGTTAACATGTTATTTCGCATTTTGTGTGAAAGAATGGAAAAAGTGCAGTCTGACACTCTTCTGTTCAATTTTGCTCACAATGTCTTTTACAGAAATGCAGCTTTATTCTGTTTTTCAGTATACTAACAGCAGGTGATAGGCTGATGCCCAGATACGCTAACAAGAGTTAATGGTAAAAATCTCCTTCCTTTTAGGCGTTGTCTGCATTCACATTCTAACTCCACTCAGGGAAAGAGATGCTGTGCTAAGTGGGGAAGAAGCTTGTCCAAGGTGTACAAAACAGAGATGAACAATGGAACTGGAAACTTTGATGTGATGGAGATCATTGTGCTTTATTGTCTCAACAACAGAAATGCTCTTGCTGATTACGACTGGCTCAGCGTTTAGGTGGTCTAAGGTTTTGTACAACTGTTGGTGAGCAAATTGCTGATATTCCCTTCAGTAACTTCTGAGCCTTGTTGACCAACTTCAGTCAACACTGGCAGAGGAGATGAGCCTTGAAGACAGTGGAGGCTGCACTGAAGAAGTCTGTTTTCCTGCCATGAGAGCTACTTTAGGACTCTTCCTCCTAGTCTGTCCTGTTGGACCTCAATTTTCTTTTCGTTTTCTGAGTACCCAGCTGGCAGGTTTCCTTGGACAGCAACAACTGGGAGAAGCTTCTGGCAGCTTCTCACAGAAGCTACTCCCCTGAGCTCACCCTGCTACCAAAACCTTCCTATGCAAACCCAATATAAGGACTATCCTTTCAGGGAGCCTCCAGGCAGCTCTGCCAGTGTGCTGGCATCCCCTGTGGCTGGAGGGGCACTCTGGCAGTCAGGGCTTTTTGACCCCTGGAGGGAGGTGGTTCAGTAGTGGCAGCACCGTCATGTGGGGGGCAACTTGGAGAGTGCTTTCAATATTGAAAACTGAGATTTTGGAGCCCAGCATTTCAAGTTGCATTTACAGAGCTCAAGGTAATTTTTTTGATCTGCCCCTTGATTTGTTAAGAATAAATGAAATTAATTATGATTAATGATTCCATATTCTTTCAGCAAACATAGGTTGTTAATAAATAATGTAAGTAATTGAATGCAAGGTTGAAAGATTATCTCCAAAATGAGATTATTTGTTCTGGATAAACTGGACCATGATCCTGGGTACTCTGAAAGTGTGTGGAGTTTGAGCCCAAGTTTAAAGGAAGGAGGAAGAGTGGGTAACTGTTGTTTGTAGTTTCTGTTTACTGTTTTTCCTTCATATTTGGTGTTTAGTGAAAAAAAATCTCAACTACCACCTCAAGGAAGCATTCAGCATGCATTTTTCCTTACAATTCAGCAAGTATGCATGTGAGGACAACAAACCAGTGAGAGGAACTGCTATGCTTCTGGCTAGGAAGTACAGTCCTGGTAGCACTTGCAAATGGCTGCATTGTCATGGGGTATAATAGGGCTTCTTTGGTGCCTGCCAGAGGGCTCATGAAACCTGTACATCCTGTCACTGTCCAGTTGCCAGCATAACATGAAAACACTTGGCAAATAAAACACGAAAAGCTTCAGAGCTCAATTTGTTTGCTTTTACACTATTATAAAGCAATTAATTTCATTGGATTTACTCTGAATTTATGGTGTTGCAACTGAGAGAAAAAAAATGGTTTTGTAGACGTACTGTATATTATTTTATTCATTCGGTCTTTCTCTAAAACAATTTAAAAGCCTTGGCAAAAGAAGCCCTAGATTGATGCATAATATACCAAACTGAGCACAAACTAAAATAGATCTTTTTTCCACCACTGTAATTCTCCCTAGGTCACTTTTTTGAAAACTACTACAACATATTTTAATAAACAAATACTTTTTGTATTCATTTGGATTCAGATTTCACAGTGAAGTCACCTTCAGAGTGGTATCCTGCAGCTCAGGCACGCTCAGCAAGATGTGCCTGAGGAATGGGCTGCAAAATTCCATTGCCTATTTTGAACAAACAAATATAATATTTGTTCTAAATGTCATGTGAAGATCTCCCTCCATGCCTGAACAGCTGGAAGGTATAGTGTGGTGATACATTTTCCTTTCTGCTTTTTTTAGGTGATACAGAAAGTTCCTCTGTTTTCCGATTACCTTGTAAATAAAAATTTATTGTTAGCAATGAATATGTTATAGTTAAGCTACTTTATTACTTTTCTACATTTGTTGTGGGCTCTCAGACTACTTATTGGCCCATGTTCCACCCAGTATGTAGAAGTCCTCTGGGCAGAAACTCAGGGATCAGCCTGGCTAAGCATGGGGAGCGTATACTCTGACTGGGAGCAGTGATCCGTTTGCTAAGAATGGCCTCCTTAAGAAAGTGAAAGAGAACAAGATTTTGATGAGACACAGGAAGGATGCCTTAAAGCTAAGCTGTTGATATTATCAAAAATGCCCTTTCAGTACTGTGGAGCCCACTGTCCTGATCATATCTACAAACTCAATAGAATAGTTTTGGGAAAGAACAGACTAAAATGACAAATATCACACTGGAGTGAACAAAGGCAGGCAAGGATCTCGTTGCTGGGGTTACTCAAATTGGTTATGCAAAGGAGAGTTCTGATCTTTGGAGGAAGTGAGGATGATGTTAGTAGATATCCATCTGGATATATTAGGAGGGAAGCATTCTATACAACTTTTACATAAAGGATTTGGAGAAAAGAAAAAAAAAAAAAGGGAGAAAAGATATTAAAGAGTACATCAGCTTGAGGATGAGCAGAAATGTAGAAAAAATAGAGCCAAGAAAACCCTACAGAGGATCCAGAGATGGTGAGGAACACATCAGAAACTAGTATAGAAGTTCAAACTGGGAAAAGCATTCAGTGAAACAGGAAAGGCAAATGGTGTCAGAGAATTATGTCTGGTAGATGAATAAAAAGAAAATGGTGAAATAAAGTGAGAGAAGGTGAGTGAAAGGTGACAATGACTGGAGTATAAGCTTAGCATTCAGAGAACTTAAAATGGGAAGATGGAAAAGAGAATAAGCAATAAATTTCAGATAAACTGTGAAGACGAAGGACTTTTTGGTGTGAAATTGATTAAATGCTAAATAAAATGTTTGGTCTCTATTTTTCATTTAAGATTAAACCCTAGTGAAACATGCCAACCCCACAGCCTCAGCAGAACTAAACTCCAAAACTGAGAAAACTAATTTGAAGTATCTTACCCCAGAGCACAGTAGCCATATTTTATGGGCGAAGTTTAGAGCAATCCAAAAGCTTGATGCATGCAGTAGATAACCAAAAATAAGAATGTGAAATGCCAGTAAGATAGACTAGGCCGCAAAAAAGACTTCTGCAAGAATGTTCCTAAAAATAATATAAATAATGAGAATGATAAGGAATTGAAAAAACTTTCTAAAGGAGAAAAATTATATTAGTATATGCATTAGTGCCTTTGTTATAATTTGTAACTTTCCATCCAAATCAAAGAACAGATTGTGGCATAAAATGTTATCCCAATTCTGAGAAACTGATAAAATAATAAAATGGAATCTACTCAGTCTGAACAACAGTGTGCAAAAATCCACTAAACACTACCTACCCACCTCAAGCCTGAACTGACCCATGTTACTGCTATTAAGTGGTGGAATGTTCTTGTGAAGCCCAGCCAGGAATAAGAAATGTAGCCCTGAGACTGGGGCACATGTGTCAGGAAAACAGCTGTGTAAATAGTGAATCTTTTGTTTTCCTGGTATTTCTGAAAGTAAAGAAAGAATAATTTTGGGTTTAGTGTGCAAAGGACACATTTTTAAGGTAAAATAAATTTCATTGACCAGATTACTTGCAAAATGCATTGCTTAAATGTTTGGAGTTTTTTGTTTATCTGGGTTATTTTTTTAGTTTAAAAATAAGTTTTTTCAACATTTTGTAAATGACAATTTTGAAAGAAAAAAGTATAAACACACTTTTTTTTAAAATATCAAACTGATTTTTGGGGGGAATGGAGGGCTACTTTAAGCCTCTTATGTCTCTAACTGTTCAGTAAATTCAGTGTCACTAGTTGTTATATTTTGCTGTTCATTGAATAATTTCTTCCAGAGGTACTTTATTCAAAAACTTTCACAGAAATTTAGTCTAAGTTAATCCAAAAATCTGATTTTTGCAAGAACACAAGACATAAATGTAATAGAAGCAGATAGTAAAACTAAAAAAAAAAAAAAAAAAAAAAATTAAAAAAAAAAACCAAAAAAAAAAACCCCCAAAAAAAACAAAACAAAAAACCCAAAAAAAAAAAAACAAAAACCAAAAAAAAAAAAAAAAAAAACCCAAAAAAAAAAAAAAAAAAACCAAAAAAAAACAAAATCTGTCCATCATCCCACCCCACCTGTGAGGAGGCTGGGGCTGCCGGGTATCCAAGGAAAGCAAATCACTGGACCTAGAAAACTGGTGATGTTTCTTCACTCCTTGGCTTTCATGGGACACTGATACTGGTTTTTTAACCCCATTTGAAAGAAGCCAAAATATCAGCTGGGAGCCTTGCCATGAGAGGCTGGAGGATGGATGGGTGAGGGTTCCCCAGGTTCCCCCCAGGAAGGGTGAGCAAGATCCATGTGCTGGAGGAGAAATCTGGGGGAGTGGGTGGGACACAGACAAGATAGTTTTCACTTCTGGGATCTAGTAGTGGCAAGGAGAGAAGGAATAGGCTGTATTAGGAAGAATAGGCTATAAAAAGTAAACTTTATTGTATTTCTTATGGTCAGAAATTTAGAGAAAAGCTCCATGTCTGAAAGCATGAAGATTCAAACAACCCAGGGCAGTTTTCCAGCTAAAAGCAGTAAATTTCTTTCAAATACCACCTTCCTAATTTCTTTCTCAAAACCTTTTTTCAGAAGAATTGTAGGATGCCATTTTCAAGATATAGATGGTTTTCTTATCTGACAACATTTATGTTTTCTCACCCCCTTTCCCAAAAAACCCCACTCAGACCAGACCTTTTGCCCAAAGCACCCAAACTCCTCAGCACGGCCATGCTTTGGCGGGAGCCACTGTGAATACACACGGGTGCTGGAGTGCAGCAAAATCATTGGGAGACCTGGAATCAGGAGTCTCAGGTTGTTTGCCATCCTGTGCTACCACTGCCTTCTCGCTCTGTTGTGGCTGTCACTTGTGATCCAGTGCATGAATTCCAGGCAAGTCACAGCTTTATGAGCTTAGAAACCAAATGAAAAAGTTAAGAAATTACCAAATATTCAAAAATAATGAAAGTGTTTAACAGAGTTTGAGAACATTTGAACTGTAGTCTTTATTTTTACTGATAAGGAATTCAGGAAACTTGTGAAATGCAGCTTTCCAACCAAATTTCAGTCATGCCAGGAATTAAATTGTGCTTCTAATTGAGAATTTGATTGTGTCCTCTTGGTGAGAAATTAAAGAATGTTTTCAGTTTTTGTTTCACAAACGTTTTTCTTCTTGGCTGCTTCTCCTTTTTTTTTTTTTTTTTTTCCACAGCTTATTCTGTTAATATTTGAGTATTTAACCTTGGTTTTTGTTCTCACTACACAATACTAGAAGATCTAGATGACACATATTCCTTGAACTATTCTCTGACATGCAGGTGGTACATGTTCAAGGTCATGGTCGTTGTTAAAAGGCAGGAGAAAGGTGAAACACAAAAAATGGAATTTTATGCTTCTTTTTCTTTTATTTAATCTAAAGCTTATACTGAATAAGGACCTTCTACTTCTTTTCATTATAATATGAACATAAAGTATTTGTTTTGGTATTAGCAGGACTATTTTCACATTTCAAAGTACAGTAAAGAGAAATATGGATATTGTGAATTACAGGGAAGATAGTACATGACTAGTTGCCATGTACATGGCCTATCCTCATTGAAACATACATAGAGCAATTTACTGTCTTAATGTGTTTGCAGAACTGAAAATGGGGGGAGGAGGGGCATGGGAGTGGGAATAAATTAATATTTATATCTGTGATGTTTTGGGCTGGGATAGATTTGGTTTTCTTTATGGTATTAGGAATATGTTTTGGATTTGCTGAGAACTCAGGGATATTTTAGATATTGCTGAACAGCGCTTCCACAGAGCCAAGGCCTTTTCTGTCCATCATCCCACCCCACCTGTGAGGAGGCTGGGGCTGCACAAGGAGCTGAGAGGGGACATAGCCAGGACAGCTGACCCCAAATGACCACAGGGGTGTTCCAGATCATATGGCTTTGCACTGAGCACATAAAACTGGGGAAGAAGGAGGAAATGAGATATGTTTGGAATGATGGTGCTTCTCACAACGGGGTGTGACGGAACCCATCCTTCCTGAGAATAGCTGGACACCTGCCTACCAATGGCAAGAGGTGAATGAGTTCCTTGTTTTGTTTTGCATGTGTGTGTGTGTCTTTTGCTTTACCTGTTAAGCTGTCTTTATCTCAACCCATGAGTTTTCTCCTTTGCACTCTTTTGATTCTGTCACCCCAAGAGAGCAACTGTGTGGGGCTCATTTGTCAGCTGGGGTCAAACGAGCATTTTCTTTTTCTTTTTCAAGAAAAAAATCATTTCTAAATGTGAAAGCAACATCTTTTTGTGTGTTTGTGGTTTTTTCATATAAATATTAAAATTAGACAGTGGAAATTAAAAAAATAAAAATTTCAGAAAATTAATCTGTTTGTGATATCTGTTAACATTACATTTAGCAATACTTCTTTCATTCTGAGACAACAATTTTTCACATGTAAGCATTTCGTTGGGAAAAATATATAAGCTCAAGCCTAGATATTTCATTAGTTAAAAATCTGGCTGCTGAGATACTGAATCTGGAACTTCACAAGGAACAACTAGAAGAGGATGTGAAATATCCAGGACATTCATGCCATGTGTAAACTACAGAGGTGCACAGAGATTAGACTTCTGTTTATATGCATTTGTATAGACAAGCATTTTATGTAGCTTTTCCAGGACCGGATTAATCTTGGTATCCAAACCCAAGAATTATTCCCTTGTCATGCTTGCATCACATGTGATGGAGTTTAAGCATAGCCAACTACCACTCCCAGCTCAGGTCTGATCAACTCCTTTGTGTTTCACAGCCCAGTAAGGAAGACCAAGTTTAAACACCTATTTCTGCCACAGAAATTAACCTCTGGTCCTCAAACAGGTCTTTCGGAAAACCTGTAGCTGCAAGGATTCTAGTGCTCGTCAGTGATGCAGTGTCATGTACATGACCTGAGGTTCAATACTGAAAGTGCATTATTTAACTTTTAATCAGAGGGTTTTTTCTTTCTTTATTTATTTCTTTGTCACCAGAGGAAAGTTTCTTTTGTATTTATATATTAAAGATCTTGTATTCTAACCTATCTGATCTCAGGAGATGGTTAGTGGCTTTTTTTTTTTCAGTTGCACTGTAAAAATTATTTCCTCCAGAACAATTGCCCTGTCAGCAGCGTAGTCAGCAATATTACACATACATTTCATTTTTCCTTCACTCCCAATGCTATATTGCAGTACATTTTTGGAGCAATCTCCTCCATAAATCTGCTCTCTTCAGTTCTAGAAAAGCAATTTGCAATGTTTTGCTTTCTTCTCAAACTTTACCAGTTACTGTTGCTTTTTTGGTGCAAAATAAATAACAGGGTTAGATAAAGACATCTATTTCAACAGTGCTGATTAACTAGCACAGCCGTGTCTCTTCCAAAAAGCAGCTCCTTTTGAGTGAGCAATCCATTTCAAATGGTCTTTGGTCTTGTTGCTCTGCTGTGTAATCCGTTTTTTGTTTGTGTGTGTGTGTATGGGCTCTTGAATCACAGCCAGCTCCATTGGTTCCAAGTGATCCTTGGAAGAGTGCCAATGTAGAAGTAGAGAGAGGACAAGAATATTAGACATTCTTTTTTTTTTTTGTCCCAAGAAGTTTTTGTAAAAACCAGGACCCTTCTTAGACAGTGCAGGCCCATCACCACAGCTGTTAGAGGTTGGTTCAAAAGAATCAAAAGCCTGCAACCAAATCCATTCTATGTATATTTTTATAGAACAAGGATTAGTAGTTGTGTCATTTAAGGAAATGAAACAAACACCACAATGAAACCTACACCAACCTTTATCTGCATCAACCTTTTGAGTTCTGTTATCCCATTCCCAGTAACTACCCAGTCACCATGCTCCTTGTACTTTGCTGAAAACAGGGCCAAAATTCGTTTAAAAATCTCCATCCTATACAACCAGTTCCAAAGCATTTTTTTCTAACTCTGGATCCATCAAAAAAGAAGATCTTAGAGTAGTTTAATTACCTGCAGAAAGATCTGCTTGGCCATCACATGATTTCTGTTGTCTTTTGACCCTGAGTACTCCAGGATGTCCACAGAGCTGATACTACCACAGCTATTTCAGGCTTCAGAGATGTGTTTATGAGATGGTGAGGGGTCTGATAGCAGGTGTCTGGGCAGAACCAAAATCTCCTGTGTAGAGGACATGTGAAAAAATCAAGGCAGAGTACGTTAGTGTCAAAGAGTGGATGAGTGTCTCTGGAAGAGAGAGAAATATTTTCTTCACAGCTTTTAGGCAGGTAGATTTGTGACATGATGGGTACACAATGTGCTAAACAATGGCAGGACTGCATGCACTCTGGCATGTACTGCAGAAACAGTCACTTCTTTAGTGAGAAGTTTCTCTCTCTCTGCTTTGGGGACTTTTTCTAACTATTTGCATAGAAATTCTGTGAAAGCTCTAATGTTCAGGCATGTGACCTCCTGTCATGGATTTACTTGTCATTTTTCTCTTAGTCTCTGATAATTTTATTCTTTTTCCTTTTTACATCCCACTGTAGCCTATTCTCACTGTCATCCCATTCTGGAGCACATTCTTAATTTATTTTCTATTCTGCACTTGATGTGCTGCATATAAAAAGAGTGCTACAAAAATTCTAAGGTCTAATGGGCAAATTCTGCCTCAGCTACTAGATTTTCTAGGGCTGCTTGTATCATAGATCCTTGCAAAATCAGAAGGAGTAGATATGAGAATGAAGATACATGACTGAAGTTGTATTGAAGTCAAAAGTTGTATTCTTTTGCCAGGTACAGCAACTACTGCTTCCTTGTTCGGAAAATGGGAACAGCACAACTTCATCATCATCCTTGCAGTCTTGGAAATGGGAGATGAAACAAGAAGATGTAATGTAGGAGTAGGAAAGTCTGCATGACTCATCTAGGATAACCATTTCTCACCCTTGAGCAATTTTTATCAGTCTTGTTTTATACTATTTGAATTGATTACTGTGGTCTGGTATGTCTGTCAGTGGTCTTGAAACCAGCTTTTCATGACCACTGGTTCCAGCTGAAGTTCTCTCAAACAGACTTACAAGTTCACGGCTAGCTATGCCCAGGATGCGCTCAGAAGAGAGCTCTGGTTAGACTTAACAAACACAAATAATTTCCCCACTGGTTCTCTGTGTTAAAGAAGGAAACTTTGTTTGAAGATTAATTTCAGCTTCTCCTTTTCCCAGGGTGTTAGAGGTCAGTCCCCTGCTGATTCTGGTTTGACTAAGCCTTCAGGTCATTTCTGAATAGTCTTAGAACTACAAAGCATAGTTTGAGTCCTTGGGAGCAAAGAAAAGTGCTGCAATGCAGATCAGCAACAGAAGAACATCAAGATGAAAAATGACAGCCCCTGAGTAATTTCATTAGTGTTGTTAATACAAGAGAAGGCTGAGGGCAGAATTTGTACCAACCTCATGTATCAGAGTAAGATTAAAACTGAATATCTCAAGCCACATCCTGTGGTGATAAGAGAGGAAGGAGCAGTTCTCCATTATATGTGTACTTGGTAAGGAAGCCAAAAGGGTTGTTGTCTCTCTTTAGTTCCAATGGGTAATTCTAGCCCCATGGTGTGATTATTATTTCCTCTGACCGAGCCTACATCCAGCTATGTTCCTGTATTTTCCTGGATCCTATGAGAGCATTTAGTTTCTGTGACTCTGTAACCCCTTATCCTCACATCTGCAAACAGTTGAGAGAATAACTTTGGATGTATGTTCAATGACTCTGAACTTTTAGCTTAGTTCTTGCCTGTTACCCCTGTGTGCAAAGAAAAGGAAAAGGAAAGGAGAAAGGAAGTTTAAGAGAGCAAAGAAAAGGTCAGCATAAATGAAAAGCAGTGAAAGACTGTGGATGGGGCAGCAGATGGAAATGAGTCATTTTGTTTCTCCCAGAGGCTGTCCCAGCCCAGCTAGATGACAACAAGCTGATTCCCTCACCTTGACAGTTTACATCAGTTTAGGCTTGGAGTTTCTTGGTCCATATCTTGGGACAATGAGTTTCTTTCTTCAGGCTCCCACTTTTAGCTGGAATACCTAGATGTACTACCAATAACCAACCAACCAACCAACCAAATAAATTATGATTACCAGGGCCAATACTTAGATAATGGTGTGCACAGCCCCTCTTCTGAGAAGGTGGTTTTGCCCATGATGATTTCTCTAATCAATACAAATGTCCCTTCTCCTAGTTTATTCCAAATTGCTCCCATGAACTGCTGGCACCTGAACTATCCATGAAGGGCCTAATTGTCGTGTAGGGTGTGCCATAGGGAATAAATAAGTGTGTTAGAATGCAATGGGGTTAAGCAGGGCAGTCTTCAAAATGCAGCAACTACTCTTGGGCTGGAGCTTTTCCAGGCCTCTCAGCTTTCAGAAGCAAAATAAATTCTCCATTGGGATCAGGCAGAAAAGCAAGTGTGTTACTACCTCAAGCATGAGCTTCTAAAAGAATCATAGAAGCATTTCTGTTGGAAAGGACCTTTAAGATTGGGAAATCCAACTGTTAACCCACCACTGCTATGTCCACCACTAAACGTTGTCCCTATGTGCCACATTTATGCTTCATTTAAATACCTCCAGCAATGGTGAATCCACCACTTGCCTGGGCAGCCTCTGGGAGCGCTTGGCCACATTTTCAGTGAAGACATTTTTCCTAACATCCAGTGGAAACATTCTCTTGTCCTGTATTTTTTTTTCCTTGAGAGAAGAGACCAACACACCCATCTTCCTACAGCCTTCCAGGGATTTGTAAAGAGTTCCCCATGAGCCTCCTTTTCTCCAGGCTAGACACCCCCAGCTCCCGTAGCTGCTGCTCATGGAACTTCTGCTCCAGACACTGCTTCAGCTGTGTTGCCCTTCTCTGGGTTTGCTCCAGTACCTCAATGTCTTTCTTACAATGAGGGGCCCAAAACTGGACACAGGATTTGAGGTGTGTCCTCACCAGTGCCCAGTACAGGGGGACAATCCCTGCCCTGGTCCTGCTGCCACACTACTGCTGGTACAGGCCAGGTGCCATTGGCCTTCTTGGCCCCCTGGGCACAGCTGGCTCATGGTCAGCTCCTGCCACCAGCACCCCCAGGTCCTTTTCTGCTGGGAAGCTTTCCAGCCACTCTGCCCCAGCTTGTAGCACAGCTCTGTAGAACCTTCCTAACCCTTCAGTGGATCAACACTCTCACCCTACTTGGTGTTATCTGAAAACTTGCTGAGGGTGCAATCAAACCCTTCCTCTGGTTATATTCCTTTTTGAACCTCATTTCCTTATTAAGCTTTGTACACAGGAAGAGAAGCAGAGACTAACAATACAAGACTGCATTTTGGAAGCTTCCTTAGTTTTCCTGAAATTGAAGAAGAGATGTTCCTATAAAATCCTTTCCCTAAATTCCGAACTTAACTTGAGTAAATTTAAAGGGTCATCCAAAGCACAGGGAAGTCAATGGAAAACTGTCCATTGACTTAAAAAGACATTGAATTAGGCCCAGGATGATTAAAGGGCTTTCTACATTGGCTGATCTTTTAAGATTAATTCATGAAAGCCAAGTTTAGTCAAAGTTAAATGGTTCCAAAACGCTCCCCTGAAAGTCTTCTATTTCAATAAAACAATCAAATGGTATCCCCCTACTTCAGAACAATTGCTTTCTGAAACAAGGCTAAACCATTTCATTAATTTTGGATCATCAAGATAAAAACAATAATATTTCTTGTGTGTGAGAGAGAGTCCATATGCAGCAAGCTATGTGAAATAAATTTGTTTCTTTTTCTTTGGGGAAACTTCTGACAATTAGGAAACAATTAGATGTCAAGCTAATTAAAGCAGATTTTTTTAATATATATATAAAACAAACCTTATGTTCTGAAGTGGTTCCAGTGTATTCAAAGCACTGAAATTGGGTCTGAAAGAAAGGACTTACATCTGCCTCTCAAGGTCTACTCTCTCTATAAACTCATGAATAATCATTGTCACAAGTTTATCACTGTCAGATTAGGGGCTTAGTATTACATTTTATTTAAACCTGATCCAGATGGCTGCCAAGAGATTTTCAGGTGAATGAACTGTGAGGCAGACTATCTTCAAGGAGCATTTTACTGTTTGTGCATATAAGTGTGTTCTAGGACTCCAAAGTAACTTGCAAAGATGACAAACTATTTTTTATTTCGGTTTTTTTACTTCGGCACCTGTGAACTTAATCTTCATCAACAGTTCATCAATATAATTTTTCTGGCACAGGAATATATAGTCAATGATCCATCCTTCACGAGATATTTAATCTACTAGAATTTACCAAGTCATTCGATTAACTAGCTAAAGAATAGAAGCAGAAGCCATGAAGTTATGTGTGGCTTTCTAGACATGCAGTGACTTTGCAAAATTTGACATTCAAAAATACTACCTCAGCATACCTGGAAAACCCATCTCTTTTTTGTCCTTGTAGTTTTTGTGTTTCCCATTACTCAATGGATATGCTCACCTGTAATATGTCTGCAGTAAAAGAATTTCCCATCATAAGGATATGGAGAGATTTCTTTGGTAGTGGCTGACACAAAAGTGGACCTCTATTTGCAAGTCTTTGACACAGGACAGGAGAGCTGAACACAGAGCAGCCAGTCCAATAGGATGTTAAACTATGTCCAAATCAGGTACCCTTTGATTTTTGAGTGATAGACTGTATTTAAATTCTTTTTAAACAATGCACGTGTGAATGTGTATGATATGTGAATGTATAAAATAAGTTAATGGTTCACTTTCCTTTATGCAGTATTTTAATTTTAACTCATATTTTGGTATACATTTATGCCCTGTTTTAATTTTATGCTTTATTTCGATATTAAGTCATATCCCTAGTTCCAAATCCACTGCAGGAAATGTTTTGTCTGTGAAGAAATCTTTGTTCCAGGCCTCCTTTTTTTTTAAATTAAATCATTTCATTTGGGGAAAAAAATCCCTTGAGAAAAAAAAAATGTTTGTTTCTATCTTAATTTTTTGTTTGTTTTTAAAAAGTTACATTTTTTTATTCTTGTGGCATGATTAGATTCATTTTTATCTCAAAAGT